>JANVCC010000073.1:1086069-1109346 GCA_025345505.1 Todiramphus chloris collaris
TGTGTGAGCTGTGAGACACGAGGAAGGACTTCAGTTGTCATCCAGGCAAGCAGATACTGGCTGCTCCCGTATCCCCACTGGGATAGTGGGGCTGGCAGCTTGGAATTGGAGGAGGAAGAGGCCAAGCAACTGGGATCCCTGCCTAGGGAAGGGGACATCGACAAGGAGATCAGAAAATGGACACAATCCCTCAGCCTTTGGAAGAGGATCCTGCTAGGCATGAAGGAAAGGCATCCCTTTAATCCAGCAAAGCCATGGTTTATGTTTCATGCCATTTTACATCTGAGCTGAAACAAAATCCAGGGCTTTTTTTTTTTAATCGGAAGCCTAGAATTGAATAAAAAAAAAAAATCAAGCCATCAAATCATCAGTGGATGGGAGCTCAGTGACACTGATTTAAAGGGATTTAGCTCCAACCTTAAAACCTGGTGGGCTGCAATTTTCTGATTAATTCTTCCACAAACCCCAGGGGTAAAAAAAAAAAAAACAAACAAATCAAACCCAAAACATTCCAGCCTTGCTCCTGCTAAAGACGCATTGCAGAGTGAGCTTCTGTGGATGGGGAGGAGTGGGGGAGGCTGGACTGCAGGGCTCAGCTGCTTGTGGTTGTGCTGATGCTGGAGCTTTTCCACCCATCACCTGCCCCTTCCCTTCCTGAGGCTGCTCCTGCCTGCCTCCTTCCAGGCTGCAAGACCATCATCTAATTATCACTCCTCTCTCCGAAATAGGAACTCGGCACTGGATGTGTTCTGTAATCAAATCAGACCTGAGTGGTGTTCAAGGGAAACTGAAAAGCTTTCTAATAATGAATAAACCATCAGGGATTAAGTGCCCTGGTCCATCTCAATGGGCAGACTGAAAATGCAAACTATTATATTAGAAAGCAAGATCAGGAGGAGAGGATTTATCAGGCAGGAGTGTGCCTGGCTCCGTGTCCTGCCTTTGGCAGTGAGATTGCAAACCAAGGTAGAAGAAACCCCTGGTCTGGTTTGTGTTGGCTTCACTCCGGGGAAATTTTTGCTTAACCTCAGCTTGTGGGCAATGCCCAGTACCCTGCAGCATCCTGGTTTCTCTCTGATCTAAACTTTGTGAAGGTGCACTTCCTTTAAAAGCTTCCTTAAAGGGAGCTTTCCATAAAAGCCATGGGGGTTTATGATGATGGTCCCACCAGCTTCTTCCTCATCTCTTTGCTCTTCAGCCCTGGCCACCCTGATGTCACCCTCTTCCCTGTAAAACTCCCTTTTGCCATTTTACTGAAGGGCTTTGTGCAGACTTTAATCCTGTCTGCCTGGCCTGAGGAGAAGTGGCCAGGACTAAACTCTGTCCTCTAAAGGTATTTTTTTATCTTTTCTGCCATTTCTGTTTTCTGCTGTATCCCCCTGCCCAATGCAGTCTCCCCTCCGTGCCTCCGTTTGCTGAGCCAGCATTTCTTCACCTGCTCAGTATCACACTGGCCTCTTATCTTTTTTTTTTCTTTTTCCTCTCCTGAGGCTGCTTTAAAACCCACCAAGGTGCAAGAAAAGTTCAAGTGACTTTTTTTTCCCCTCCCCAGCCTGCTTCTCACCCCGCACCATTTCATTTAACCCGCTGGCAAGCCTTTTGTTAGCGCACCTTGACGAGGTCCCCGTGCAGCTTACCCCAGCCTTGGCCAGTGGAGATTATTTTCTATTCCCTGCAATTTTTTTCCACTTGGCTGCTCGCCCTTTTCCCCTCGCGCCGTTAATAAAGGACTTCCATCTGAAGATGGACTCTCGGGGATCTCCCATTATTATATTATTTATACGTTGGAGAATGAACTCTTGATTCCATTTCTTCTTTTCTCCGTCTTAATAAGCTTTGAATACTCTGGGGAAGTTCAACAATCCCCCTTTGGCTATTGAGTTTCCTTAAAAGCCTCTTTGATGGCCTTTATCACAAAGCCCTCAGGAAACTGTATTAACTGTTCTCCATTATCCACTAGTTTGACTTAACAGAAGACGAACGAGTTTGAGGCTCTCCCCTCTACCCTGTATATTAGAAGCAAACAGGTGGGGTTTTAATTCTGCCTTTAATTATTATTTCAATTTGCTTGCTACCCACAGAAGCTGTTACAATTCCTAAATGGTTCTTTGCGAACGTGCTCGGGTGAACCATTTATTTGCTGAAAAATGCAGGTTTGGGGTTAATTAAGAATAGCTGGAAATTTATCAAAAAGTAGAGGAAGTAGGGCTGAAAAAAAAAACCTTTTTTTTTTGGCATGAGAAAAATATTCTTCAGCTTTTAAACAAAATATTCTAATTTCCCCTTTTTAAACAAGATTTTGAGATATTTTAACCTAATGGACTCCTGAGGAAAAACTCCTTTTCAATAACAATGGGCTGAAACTAGAGAGGGAGAAATGCCTCGCTTCAGCCCACTGTTCTTCTGCAACAAAACCTTTTGGGGCTGTCCTCCAGACCTTCCCCTCCTTCTCAGCAAGCAGAAAACAAGTTTTTAATACCCTTCTACAACTCAGGCTTTCAGGGATGGAAAAGCAGGGGCAGGCCTCCAAGGAGCAAGAGGATGGAAAAAACCATGAGGGATGTGGCTGTGGTGATGCTCAAACCTGTGATTTCCTCAAGAGTACCAAGGGAGACATCCCTGCCCTGGGGGGTTGGTCAACTCTGAAGTCTTCCTCATCTTGGAGGCAGGGATGCACTGGGCTCGTTGCCTTGGTCTAACTACAGGAACTCGCTGGCTTCTGCTAGTGCAAGGACATCTCTGACACAGTGAGATGGTTTTGGGCCAGTGAGCTTTTTCATAGGTTAAGGGGGTTGTCAGATTGCTCTCTACTTCAGAAAGGCTTGAAATGCTTTGGGGGGGGGTACCTACCAGAGATGGTCATACATCATGCACTGCAAAACCTGGCTGGCCTCATGGTGCACCTCCAAGGGAACTACTCCTTGGAAATAGTTTTTCTCCCCAGAAAGCCAGACCCACACCTTCTCCTTTGCTCCTAGGTCCTGTTGTGCGAGGCCAACTCACCAGGCAGCTGTCCAGGCACTGCAGCGTTCCAGGTAAAAAAACCCCATCCTGGGGCAAGCCTGGGGGGTGGGGGGAGAGTGCTGGGGAAGATGGGGGTTCAGGTCTTTGTGGGCTAGAAGGCGTCTGGAGCATTTGAGATTTGGTAATGGCTTTCTGCTGCTTGAGATGCCAGGTGGCCAGTGCTTGGGTCACTGGCCACGAGAGCCTCCTTGGTGGGTTTAGTCCCTTCCACACCCCGCAGACTCTTGTCTAAGCTGCTGTGTTTGTGGGACAAACCAGGTTTGAGACCAGACGTGTAGCTGAGCCCACACCTTTCAGTGGGGACTTTGAAGTCTTCCCAAGTCCTGTTTTTTTCATCTCTTCAGAGGGTGATCAGAGCTAAAGAGGAGGCGTGAAGGAGAAACAGCCCCCCCTCCTCCCCCCCCTCAATTCCAGCCTTTAGCGTTTCAGTGGGAACACTTAATAAGATGTTCCAGTGAGCATCTGTGTGTGTGGAGATGCTGGCCAAGGGGGGAGATGAATGACTCTGTCTCACTGGAAAGCAGCACCTCCCTCTCCCACTGCTCAGCTTGTGCTTGGCTCCCAGAGCTTTACAGGGAGGTTTTATTCTGCACATTCCTCAGCTTTCAGGGAAGGCTGACGTCCAGAACCACAAATAGTCATCGCCCAAAGGACTTAGTGCTCCAAAAAGGAAATGGAAAGGGGAGAACTGCAGCTGCAGCATGGAAGGGAGGCTCACCAGGGCTCCATTAGACTCTGGCAGATTTTTCCAGTGAGTGATATCTTGGCCTCAAACTCTCTGAGTAGGAAAAGGCACAACGAGTGGAAGAAAGGTGAGGTAGGAGAACTCTGCAGGGCATAGGTTTTGCCCCCAAGGGGATGAGGTGGATCTAGTTCTCTGCAAATTGCTTTGTGTCTCTCTCTTTCACTGTTGGAAAGAGATAATGATGTTTCTGCTGTCTGCTCTGGCTGGAGAAGGAGTATTGAACATACGGGCTGGACCCCTGACATGATGATGGCTCAGCTGCACACAAGGGTCTACCTAGTGCCTCTCCTTTCCTGCTCCTCTCCAGTCTTGCTTTACCCACGCCCAGAGAAGGGTTTAATCCAGGACTAAAACCAAGAGACAACTGCAGTGTCCTGTGTTCAGTCAGCAAATGAATTGTGATGACTTAATGGACCTTTTAATGCTTCCAATGCCATCACTGCCAAACAAACCATACACTGGAGCTGACGTACAGCTGGCCTATACATTGCATATATGGCATTCATTCAAGAGCCACATGAGCTCGTGGTGGTGAAGTCATTGCTATGAACACGTGCAATCCCTTGTGTGCCTCCCAAGATGTCACGTTGTATGACATCATTATGACTTCAGGGTTTGTAGGGTTTTTTTATCTCTCGTGAGATCCAAGTTCAGTCCTGACTCTGCTTCTGCGTCCCCTTGTGACCATGGGCATCGTGGGCATGTCATTCTTCCCACCTCCTCAGTGGGGTGAAATCCTGGATGCTGCAAATCAGTCATCTCTTCTGGCAGGAACTCCTTCTCCAGGCCGGTGCAGCAGGGAATGTCAAAAAAAACCCCAAAACAAACCAACCCTACTTGTGATGTGGAGTTTTCTACCTCACCTTTGGCTCCAGGCAATTAAGCAAAACTATTTGTACCACATCCTTCCACATCCATTGATCTGAGTGGTTCACCAAATTAATTTATCCAAAGGGGAGAATGAGAGAGTGAAATATTAAGTAGAACTGCAAAGGAAAATAGACCTGTTCCACCCCAGTTTTCTATTGGCACGGTTTTAACCTCAACAGTATCCTGAAGTTGGTCTAGTTTTGCTCAAATTGAGGAGGAAATCACATGCTCAAGCAGTTTACATCCTGTCAAAATGCCTTGTGAATACAGTCGGGTGGTGGGTTTTTTTGTGAGATGCATCACTCAGAACTGTTTAATAGCTCAAGTAGCGACGCTGGCACAGATTTTTGTTTTTAGCATCTTCCCCTGCGGAGAAGGATGAAGCTCTTTTGTGTTTATTCCAGCCTGGTCCAAATCCAGGCTTCCGATTCCAAAAAGTCTTTGCAGAAAATGGAAACTCCAGCCACTGCCCAGCTGTCATTTTAAACAAAACAGGGATTAATGTGGATTCTTCCGGAGGAGGATGCTGAGCAGAGCACGGACCCCTCTGCCAGCTCCCAGGGGAGGCTGGGGGGGTTTGTTGTCCCTTGGAGGAGGGACAGGTGGGTTCTCCTCTGTGCCTCTGCTCCCAGGCTGCACCACCTCCCCTTGCAGAGCCTGAGGCATTCACCCCAAACCCCAGTTTGCTGAGGAGGGAGTGCTAGAAGGTGAGCAAAGTGTTAGAAAGATCCCTCCAAGGTGTGAACAGCATCTGCAAGGAGGAACCCTTTGCCCTCAGCTGGTCCTCATGCTGCTGTTCCTCCTCCTCCTCCTCCCAATCCTATTAGTATTAGAGAGGGATAGAGCTATAAGAGGCAAAGCCCATCTTTAGCAGCGCCACTGACAGCTTGCCTTTTAAATCTTTAATAAGCATGGGCTTGCATGGCCACGCTCATCTGCTGCCCAACAGCGTGGGGGAGCAGAAACCCAGTGGTCTATCCCCTGCTGAAGGTCTGCTGGATGCTGGGCAGGTGTCTGGGATGCACCCAGGGAGCCTCAGCCATTAAAATGCAGTGCTGGAGCCTTGGGTTTGCATGCCTGACTCCATCAAAAATTCTTTCCTCCTGCACTGGTGTTCCAGGAACTCAAAGGGGAACTGTATTCTGTTGTCCCATATGGAGATGGTGGCTGCTGTTCTCTGTGCTGTGTGATCAAGAGCAGCTGCAACTGCAGGAGGGAGGGGACAGGTCTGTCTGCGGGCATCATAGAATCATTTTGGTTAGAAAAGACCTCATTTTGGTTGGAAGAGCTCACTGAGTCCAGCCATTAACCCAGCACTGCCAGGTCCCCACTGCCCCCTGTCCCTCAGCACCACAGATCCATGTGGGGCTTGGAAACCCCTCCAGGGATCATGGGGACCCCACCACTGCCCTGGACAACCCTGGAGGGGAAGAAATTGTTCCTCAGCTCCAACCTGAACCTCTCCTGGCACAACTTGAGATCACTCACCATGGCTGCTGGGTGGCTGAGTTCTGCTCAGTTCATCCCGTGCAGCTCCCTAAAGGGTTTGCAAGAGCCCCAGGGCACTGATGCGGCTCAGAGTTTCTCCTCCAGCTCTCAGTTTGGGACTGCAGACAGTTCTTCTGCTTGACTGGCTGCAAAAACAACATCTCTGGGACGTTAGTTAGAAACCTTGATGGATGCACTGACAGGTGGTGACCACAAGGACTTTGCCAGAGTCTCTGGGTGAAGATTCTTGTCATGAGAAATAGAAGGCCATGTTTACAGCTTAGGAAAGAGTCGGGAATTGACTCTCGGCCACCACAATTACTGATGGTGGCAAGAGGCATGGAGCATGCTGGGATTCTGCTGCCCTCTCCTGGAGGCAGCATCTTATTCTGGCCCATTGCTGGAGGTCAAGCATGGCCAGGTTGTCAACAGGGCAGTCCCCTGGTGTCCTGGCTTCTGGCAACCACAAGCTATCAGCCTTTTGAAGGCAGGGGCACCCAGTTCCACCCCTCGATTCCCACGGTGAGGTGGAGCGTGTTTTGGTTGCGTGCCAAATCAGGGTGACCTTGCCCAAATGCTGCTTCTCCTTCTGCAAGAGCAGAGAGGGCTGTGCTGCAGGGCAGCTCCTGGAGGGCTCTACCTGCACTGCAGTTGTCCACTCAGGTTGGTGGACACAGTGGCTGTAGCCAGGGGACCTGGCAGGGTCACGTCTGGGATAGATGCAAGGACAGATGGTGGCACCCTTGGCCAGACCCAACCTATTTTTGTGTGCGTTAGTTGAGTGAAAGAAGTACCTCTGAGGATGAAGGATGCGTGGTGGACCATGTACCAAGCTCACATATGTGTGTCCCACTCTGCCCTCACTGTACACAGCAGCCTCTGGACACATGAGCAGCCTAAATGGGGCAGGAGCTACAGGCAGGTCCAAAGCCATACCTCTGCTATGTGGGAAATGGAAGAAAAGGAATATCAGGAGAGAAAAAGATGGAAGAGCTGGAGCACTAATCTTCACTTGGGATAAGCCTTGGGGATTTCCTCACTCTTTGCATGTTCACTGGAAATGAAGTGATATCTGGAAAGCCAGGGCGCTAAAGACTTGGGCTAGAGGCAGAAGAGCTTCAGATGAAGAGGGGGAACAGCAATACGTGGTGGGAGGTGGTTACAGGCACTGCCCGAAGCTGAAATACCACCCTAAGAGGGGGTCTGGGAGGCACTGAGGAGGTTCATGGCAAACTCTAGTCAGATCTCTCCCCACCCCGGGTGCCTGATGTGCAGCTCTGGGAGGTGTTTTAGACCCTGCAGACAACCAGATATGGAGCATGACCACCACACACCACCCAGCCCCTTTCTCACACTCCCTGTGCATCACTTGCCTTCTAAGATTGTCTTCCTTGAATTTATTTTTATTTTTTAGGTAGCTCCTGGCTTGGCCTGCCTCTTCCCCAGCCTTCAGAAATGGAGCACAGCTCCAAAAAGCACATGTCGTCTTCTGAACCCATCCTGGATCTCAAGACAGACACAGCAGAAGTACTTCCAGGTGAGAAACGTGCTGGTTTGCTGTCCACAGAGCACAGAACAACTCAGCTTGCGCCGCTTTTCCTTCCCGTGGTATTGAAATGCCTGCCCTGGGCCAGATGTTTTGCTGGTGTAAATCAGCATGGCTCCCTTGGCTTCGGTCACAGCAGCTTAGAACATCTGAGGGGCTGGCTCTGCACCGTCACTGGAATCTGACCTCTCGTGTCTGACTCCGTTCTGCTTTGCCAAAGTGAAATGTGTTACAGTTCCCATCCCTGCCATAAAGCTGGGGCTGCTGTGTGGGACCTTAGAGTGGAGGAACCGAGGAACCGAGCTGCAGCCCACCGAGGGCTCTGCTGCTGAGCGTTGAGCAGCCACGGGACAGATGGTACCACCACCAGCAAATACCAGTGACCAGCGTTTGGAGAGCTGGGTTTTCCCTCCAGTCAGCCTTCAGAAGCAAACCTGAAATCCCTGGCTCGTGAACCCCCTGTGACTCCTCCTGACAACCTGGATGACAGAAAAATCTGGATCCTTTTTTTTCTTTAAGGCTGCAAGGCTGGGTCCTTCAAGAGGTGTGCCTTGCTCTTCAGATTTTTCTCCTGGTTCTTGCTGAGATGTTGCCACAGCAGGAACTGAGCGTTCAAACAGCAGCAAGAGAGCATCGAGCCAGGTTTCCTTCCACCCGTGCGACGAGCTCTGGACTGCAGCCGCTCTCAGCGCCTGCACATCACAGATAACCAGCCCAGCCCGTGCTTTCTGCTGAGCTCAGCACCTTCTGCCAAGGCACCCGGGGCCTCCCTGGAGAGCCAGCCTGGGAGCAAAGCTCATTGGCATGGCCATGCGTGAAGCTCCCGGTGCCATCTGGAGCCACCCCAGTCAACAGACCTCTTCTCCCACCCGCAGAGTGGAAGCAGCCCCCGTGCCGACGAATACATCGCTGGGGACGATGCCCCATGGGGCATAGAAAGGGCTCGGGGTTTTAGCAGGGAAGTTTAGAGCAGGGGGCTGTTCGTCTGCCGCGGTCGGGCTGGCAGCGGCGGGTGATGCCGGGGTTGCTATAGCAGTAAATCCCCTGGCAGCAGCCGCCGCCGCTGCGGATTTAGCAGCAGCCGCCCGAGCCGAGGCTCTGGGGAGCGCAGAGGCTGCTGCTGCGGGCAGATAGGGTCACAGGCATTTATTTATAGCGAGCCTTGGCCTTCTGTGATGAAATAAAGGAAATTGGAGCCAACCAGGAGAGCAGGCACCAGTTTTTAGGCTCAGCTTGTCTTTCCAACTCGCCGTTCAGGCAGAGGCAAGACCCAAGACTCGGGCGGTCCACGAGCTTCACCATGAAGGTGCTGAGACCGGTTGCCCAGAGAGGCTGTGGATACCCCATCCCTGGAAGTGTCCCGAGCCAGGTTGGATGGGGCTTTCAGCAGCCTGGTCTAGTGGGAGGTATCCCTGCCCATGGCAGGGGGGGTGGAATGAGGTGACTACTGAGGTCCTTTCCACCTAAACCATTTTATGAATAGAAACAGCCTGAGATGCATAAAGCTCTGCATCTACCCATGGTGGGGCTTTTCCTCTGATGCCCAACTCC
Organism: Todiramphus chloris collaris; assembly: GCA_025345505.1. Taxonomy (NCBI): domain Eukaryota; kingdom Metazoa; phylum Chordata; class Aves; order Coraciiformes; family Alcedinidae; genus Todiramphus; species Todiramphus chloris. Next base: position 1,095,294 of record JANVCC010000073.1, read on the forward strand.
CTGCTCGACTGCCTGGTAAGGGCTCAGAATGCTTTTTTGGGGACAAAAAAAAATAAAGAGAAGAATCTCATTTTCGGGGAAATTTGGGTCTCTGCAGCAAATCTGGAAAGGAGAAGTGACCTTTGAGGTAGCGTGAGCTGAAGATCCCCCAGGAAGGGAACCTCTCATCACCTCTGCTCCAAGACCTCCCAGCAACCCCCGTTCAGCTGGAAGCGCCGACACGGAGAAGCAAACCCAACGGTGCCAGCCTGGGCCCGGGGCTCCTGGCACACGGCCAGTTCACCTCCCTGTCGAACACTCAGGGAAAACAGAATGCTCTCCAGAAAAGCAGCGAGGGGCTGGGACAGCGTGTGCTGTGTCCCCCCGCTAAGCACCAGCTCAGCACCGGCCGGAGCCCGTTAATTGCACTCCGCAGGACTCCGATCGGCACCATGGGGCTGCCTCGGAAGCGTCACTTCTGTGCTCTAATTGATGCTCTAAAGCAGATGAAAGCGTCGCAGAGGAGGTGAATCCGAAGAAGAGAAATAATCAGTCTATATAACAACCTTTTCTCCTGGCTCAGTAGCTGTGAGGTGTCCTAGGACCATCTCGGGAGCTATACCCGCGTGTTGCCGGGCACAGGCTGGCCCCACGGAGGCTCTTCCTGACAAGAGGGAAGCTTTGCCTGGGGAAAAATGAAGTTATTTCTCCCAAACTGAAGAGAAGGTCAATAGCAAGGAAAGACCCTGGGAGACCTAGGCTGCTTCAGCATCCAGGGCATTCTGCATCAGGATTGGGCCAGGTCTGGCTTCAGCCACAGCAATCCCCACGCTCTTTAAACCACTAGCACAGAAAGCAAAGATCTGCTCCTCCCAATAGCACAGCCCAGCCTTTTAACTGGGCTCGGGAGGACCTGGCCTCAGAGGCAGGGCTAAGCACAGGTCCCCAGGCTGAAGTACCTTGTACCAGTCACGGGTGGCTGGTGTGGAAGCGCGGTCGAGATGAACATCCGCTCCTTGACATCTTCCTGATGCTGGATCCTGCAAATTCCAGCACGGAGCCGACTTTCCTTGGAAAACTTCTGCAAATCCTCTTTGCCCTTGTCTCCCCTCCGGCCCCTTTGCTGTTTGGAGATGTGTGTGCAGGGGGACTCGTGGGCTGTGATGCTCAGGCAGGACGGGGAGCAAATAAAAACCTGCTGAGCTCTGCGTTTCTCAATGAGTGCGAGATCATTTCTGCAGATGTTAGTGTGAGGACCAGCCTGAGATAACGCGCCCTTGGTGAATGAGAGGGAACAAAGGTAAGTGAATTGTTATGAGGGATTAATGAGTATTTCCAAAGACAAGTCATTAAGACTCGCTAGCTCCTTTATACAGACCCTTGGCTACCTAGAGATGGCCTGAGCTACCTCATCATGTCTAAATCAGCAGGATTACACACTGCTGGCCCCTGCAAAAGGTCCGGACCAAGTTGCCCACTGCCAGAGGGGACAGTGCACTGGAGAGGCACAGGAGTGACCTGAGCATCACTTTCTCGGTGGCTCCAAAGCAAAGAGGTCGTGCTGAAGCAAGGTGTGGGGCTACACCGTTGTTCTGCTCTCCTCAAGCTCAGCAGCCCACCGTGGCTCTGAGGCAGACCCAGGTACAAAAGGAAGATGGCAAGAGCGGAGAGACTTTGAGAACGTGGAGCTGGCAGGTTTGTAGCCTGGCCATGGCGTGGTCTGGTATGGGGAGCCGTCTGTGCCTCAGAGATGTGTTTCTCTTCTCAGCCTGGCGACCTTAACATGTTATTTCACTTCTCTGTGCCTCAAACGGGAATAATGTGATGTAAAATGTGTTGAAAGCTTTAGGTTAAAAAAAAAAAGAGCCAAACTATACCAAGGCAGCTCCAGTCATTGGATGGTCTGGGAGCTAAGATACTAGAGGAGAAGGAAAGAGATTTGAAATCAGTCTCCACCTAAGCCATGGGCTCCTTGTATGAATTTGGGTGCATCTGCTTATGATCCCCGGGCCTCCACTCCCCGTTCCACAAACGCAGTTGTGAGGCTCGCAGATAAGGTGATTAAAAGCTGCATAAGAAGTTAGAGACTTTATTCCATCACTCAAAGACATTTGAGATACGGCGTTGTAGCTTCCTGGAGAGATTTGCCAAAGAAAATCCAGCCTTCAAGGTTTCTGCTCAGTGATGGGTGACATTTTGTCTTTCCATCTCTAGTCATTTCAGTGCTGGAGCTGTTCAAGTAAATGTCAATGTAAAAAAAAATTAAATAAATAAAGAAGAAGGAAAGGGGTGGGGGGGGACAAAACCAAACTCCATCCTTACAAAAAGTTTTCAAGGAAAAAGAAAATTCACCTTGACATTTTCTTCTTCAATTGGGTGGGGAGCAAAGTGTAGGATAAGGAATTTAAAGTATAAATACTTTATACTCTGCTTTCTATCTCTGCTAGCAGATGTACTTAAAAAAAAAAAAAGTACCAGTGGGTCAGGAATTTAGATATTTTTGAGAAAAACCTTTGCTCTGTTTTCAGAGCCTTGTGATTTTAAGCATCAGGGCAGTGGGTCTTCACGGGAGTTTGGTGGGTCCACCCTGAAGCCACCCTCAGCTCCCCCGGGCAGGTCTTGTTAAAGGCATTGAGAGGAAGCAATGGAAACTGCTGCCAGGCTGCTGCTGCTGCTCAGAAAACCAAATGTTGTTGTTGGGAGGGGAAGAAAGTGTCTGATCCGAGAGAACAAACATCCATGCAAGCAAAAACAATGATGAGAAACACGCCCCTCTCTTCCCAGAGCTTTCAAAGAGCAGGAAGGGCCATGTTCCTGCCAAAGGTATTTAGAAAAACAGGAACTTTAAGGGAAGAGAGAAACAGAACAAAACAACAACAAAAAAAAACCCACACTGAAACAAAACTTTCAAAACAAATCTCTGCTAAAACAGCAATGTTTTTGAGAAGGTCTCTGCCAGAGCTGGACTCACCAATGTGGTGCTCAGCTTTGCTTGCCCAGCTGGGCACCCTGCAGGGACCCAGCCGTGGTTGCCCCATGGCTGACTGAGCCGAGGTACCTGCAGCCCAGCCTTGCTTGGGGTGCAGCCTCTCCCCAGGGGCTCCACAAGCTCCCGCTCCTCACGTTGCTCTCTGCTTTCCTTCCCCAGACCCAGAGGCGTTGCAGCAAAGCCAGGAGGTGAGGCAAGACCCGTCCAGCCCCGATGGTGGGGATGACTTTGTGGCCACCAGCATGAGCAGCAGTGACCAACCCACCCCAGCTCCAGCCGCAGATGAGACCCTCCCAGGCAAAGACGCCCCGTCGGATGCTAGGGACCCCAGCTCCACCAACTCCTTGCCGTGGCCAGAAGCTCCTGAGGAGTTCCCAGCCCGTCCCAACACCTTGGACTTCTCCAAGTCCCTGAAGAAGCTGGAAGAGGTGAAGCAGATGGGGCAGAGGCGAAACAGCGACCGGGCTGCGGTGAAGGAGAACGGGGTGGAGGTCAGCCCTGCCACGGCACCCGCGGTCAGCAAGGAGAGGCAGGCGCTGGAGTCCGAGCTGGGGAAATGCATCGAGGACTTCCGTAAGATCAAGATCCCTGTCGCCTTTCCCAACAAGAAGCGGCAGTGGCAGAGCGAGCTGCTGAAGAAATACCAGCTGTGAGAGGAGACCTCGTCCCCCCCGCCCCAGGGGAGAAGGTCCTCGGGTACGTTCGGTGTCTCCAGCGATGTCTCCTGGGTTGCAGGTGGCAGAGGCTGTCCCCACGCCCAGAATTGAGGAGTGTTGGTTGCTCCTTAAGCCCTTCCAGCAACCAGGAGGGTTACAAACGGAGCGCTTCTCCCCATGGCCATCGGGTGGGATGCATGATATCGCGAGGAGCGTAGAAGGAAGGAGGTCCAGGGTGAGTATTCAGGGCCAGAACTACCATCCAGGAGAAGTTCCCACGTTTATGAGAATGAATTTTCCTGGCGCTTCAAATAATAAAATAGAGTTGGTGTTGCAAATTAATTCCAGTCTCCCCTTGACTTTGGAACATGTGTTTGCACTTAGCTGTTCAAAACCGGACAAGTGGTTCAGACATTCAGTTTTCCTGAAATTAATGGAAGCTGTAGATCTAACCCACCTATATTCTTGCCAAAACTTCTCCGTCTTGTAATGTTTATGACTGGATTCAGCAAAACCCTCTTTTCAGGAGAGGTCACGATGTTTTGCAGAGATGTTCCTTGTCTTACAGAAACACTTGAATGCTTCCCAACCTTGTGTTTGGGCCTCCAGCCAGAAAGGAGCTGGTGAGAGGGAGGATGCTGCCCCAGGAAGCCATGGCTCAGCCGGGCAACATCACCTCCAATGCCCAAGGAATCCCACCTTGAAAGGAGAAAGGGAGCAGCTCACATATATTTGAGGCTCCTCTGCAGGATGGGTGACCCTCTTGGTATGAGTCTCTGGGTCAGTATCAGAGGACCGGGTAGGAGGATGACTTTGGGGTGGGGGAATGTTACAGACCACCCCATCAGGGTGAGGAAGGGCACAAAGGCTTTAAACAACTCAAGGAAGCCTCAGAGTGCCAAACTCTGCTGTCACGGGAGACATCAACCTCCTTGATACCTGCTGGAAGGACAATGGGTCAGGGTGCAAATGGTCCCAGAGATTTCTGGGGAGTTTCATGTCTAACTTCATGGATGGGCCGGACGGGGGATGCACAGCAGGATAACAGAGAAGACCTAGCTGAGACTGTGACAGTCAATGGCAACTTTGGTCCCACCATCAAGAAATAGTGGTTTCCAAGGTCCCTGTGAGGAGCAAGGAAGATGAGTGCAGACCTTGACTGACCCAAGCTGTGACCACGCTTGTCAGTCTGTTCCCTGCCACACATGGGACTCCCACTAGATCGTCCCCGGCACCTGCCTTGTCCCCTAGCAGGTCAGAGAATTCCACTGCTCTGTGGACATCAACTTTTCTCACCTCCAATTCCTGGCTGTGTCTCCTGGGATGATTCGGGGAAACCCTTCCGTGTCGCAGAGGAACCACCTCATGCTTTGCCTGTGTTCTCCAAGCAGCTCCTCGGATGTCAACTAGCTTTTTTTCTTTTTTTCTCCCCTCCAGATTAAAGGAAAATAAATTATAATCCTGACTGTTGTGGTGAGTCTCTGCCAGAACCCTGGGGAGCAGAGTGGGAGACTGGAGATACATTCTTCTTCCTTTTATATGCAGCCACGCTTGGAAAGTGTTTACAAGAACGCGGAGAGCTGGAGCAGTGTGAGATAAGGAGATAACACCGGGACAGAGCTGGCAGCCAGCAAAAGGCTCCAGAAAGGTGGGGGCAACCACATCACCTCCTGCACAGGACCTTCAGTTCCCAGGAGGCAGAGAGACACGGAGCTTCTAAGAGCAAATGCGTCATGGGCTGGGGCTGAGCCAGAGGCCGTCGGATCTGGAGCCTGTCCACGGCGGCACGGGAGGGACTTCAGGAGAAAGAGCTGCAGAAGACATGGCTGGTGTTAAACCAGCTGCCAAACGTCCCTGCAGCTGATCTGGGGATTGGAGGCAGCCCTGTCTCAGTCTGTTTTCCCCACGACTTGTGCTGCAGGGATCACAGCTTCTCCCACCCAAGGATGCTCTCCAGCCAGACTCTCCTGCCGGCTTTGATCCGGCTGCAGCTACAAGAAGTGCCAACCCTGCCCGAAAACTGATTCCTTGGTGGCAGGGCAGGTGAGCTTTTGGGAAGGGGGGCTTGTTCCTGGCTGAAGCCCTTGAAGGTCCTTCTGCATCGCTCCTGGAGCTCTTTGTGGGCACCTATCACACCTGCAGGTCACTGCTCCGGTTGCGAATGCCAAGCAGCACATCAGTTTGCCCACCTGAGAGCCAGCCAGCTCTGCACGCACACAGAAGGTAAATGAGCTGCTCTGAAGCTGGGCACCGACCAACACAAATGACCTTTGGAGAGGAGCGGTGGAGCTGTCAAACTGCGGGGCAACAGCTTCCCTGCCTGGTAGACATCACTGAATGGCCACCAGCACAGCTGGAACCACTGGCAGGGAGCAGCTGTGTCCTCAGCCCTGAGGTGGGATTTGCCTTGGCTTCTAAAAGCATTTTGGGACCTCCGGACTTGCACGTGGCCACTGGTTAACGACCAGTGAGTTTTCTGCTTACTGAACAGAGTGAAGTGGGACGCTTGGGGAGCATCTTCCCCAGGGATGGAGCCGGGACTGAAACCCAGCCTGACATGAGTCCCTGCCCATGGCTGGGGGGGTTGGAACAAGATGGTCTTTAAGGTCCCTTCCAAGCCATCCTGTGACCTTATGAGGAAGCACGTGGGCTGTGAAGTCACGTGGGGGGTCAGGGCAAGAGGATGAAAATCCAAATCATTTGCAGAAACTGCACTTCGAGCGTTTCCACCCCTAATTAGGGGTCGTTGTCCTGGGTATTGTGTAAGCAGCTAGGCCGGGGCTTTCGAGATATATTTTATATAACCATTGCTATTTTTAACTTAATCTGCAATTAATTAGAAACTGGAGCTTACTGGAGCTGTAATTAGAGTTTACGTTTCCACATTACCTTCCACCCCAAAGGTCTCAGGGGACTGTGTGCACCTCAGCATGTCCATCCCGTGCCCCTGCACCAGGATAAGACAGGGTCCACCTGGAAAAGGCTGAGGAGCTTTGGGAGATCAGCGAGGCTGGGTCCATCTCACGTGCTGTCGTGGACACAGACACACCCCCTCCCCCCCTACTCAGAAACACACTCAGAACCACCAAGAAACGGTTAAACTGATGGTTTGTAACTGGGCTGTAACTTCACAGTGGAAATTTCCTCGACCTTCCTCCTCCTGCGAGTTTCCTCACGTCTTCGCCCTGTTGCATAAGACCATGGAAAAGAGGGGAGGTCAGGGATGTGCTGAGTAGCTCAGCACCCTCACCCCTGCCCTGGGACAGCTGCTGGCCTGTGCTTGGAGAGGACTTCTCCCAGTTTAAGTCTGCTGGAGGAATAAAGGTGCTGAGCAGTGATAGCTGCCTGGATTTTGCCTATCATGCAAATTCTACCCCAGTGCAGCTGGAACACGAGAAGGAATTAGGAGGGGGGAAATTGTTTATACAGGAGTGCTGGAAAATAACAATAGGTAAAAAAAAAAAAGGTCAGTGTGTTTAAGGAGCCAGTGTAAAGTGTAAGGAACAGCTAATTATTAACAGCATCGTGAAATTCTTGGGCTAAACAATGAGACCCAGCAAAGCAATTCCTTCAGAGGAGGCATCGGCAAGCAAACCATGAAAGGCCAATTTGCATCCTCCCCGGCTCCCTCACCCAATTTTTTTGCAGCTCTCAGCTGGAAGTGTGATTTAGGAACAAAACAGGCTGAGGAAAGAACAAAGGAAGCTGCTGGGTAGGCAAAGCACTGCAGTCCTCGGCAACTTGCATGTTGCATCTGGTTGAGTAGCATCGAACGTTCATCCATCCGGGCACTGGGTGCTCCAGCCCAGCTTTGGTCCTCTCCACGTCCTCCAGGATGGACTGAGATGTCCACAAATTGATGGGAAGATGCCTCGACACGCTGCCTGCCCTGAGCTGTGGTTAGGATCCAGGTCGCTCCCTGGGGCACGTGCTGGAAAGGCAGAAGCTTGAACCCCAAACCGACATGGGAAATGCTCCAATGTGGACTTCTGGGGTAAGCCTTAGGAATGAAGGAAGAAATTAGGTGCCTGCAGCAGCGTCATCTGAAATACTACGCATTGTAATTTATCCCTGCCGCTTTCCTAGGCTGCAATAACTCCTTCTCTCGAGTCTGGTGGGATTAGGAACAAAAAGAACATGCTAATGCAGGCCAGAGGAATATCCTCGCCGAGACGCGCTGTGCGCATGGCTGTGGCAGGGGGAGTGGAGCCTCGTCGCTGCCGCTCGGCTCTGGCAGTGCCACCAGGGGAAAGCACGGCTGGCTTGGGTGGTGCAGGAGGAAACCGGGGGCTTTGAAGCACATCTGCGACGAGGGGGGTTGCGTTGAGCTGTGGGTCCTCACAGCAGCTCTGGAAGAGGAGACTGAGAGAGCTTCCATGCCCCAAAACTGTGGATTTCGGTTATTTCTGCCTAAAGACAACCTTATTCCCAAAGGGTGAGATCATTGCTGACTGGCATGTGTTTGAGAGGATGGATGGATGGATGGATGGATGGATGGATGGATGGATGGATGGATGGGGAAGCCGGGAAGAGCAGGAGTCATAGTGGTCATCACCCTTCTTGGGTGGTCCTCTGCTGCAGCAGCAGGAGCCCAGCCCCTCACACAGGGTGCTGTGCTGGTGAGGACCAGAGGGCTCCGAACCCTCTGACCTGCCAGAGGTGCCTGAAATATTTGTACCCATCACACAAAGGGCTTGTTCAACACCACGGAGCGCTTCTAGCCAGCTAGGAGCACCTGGCTAAGTGACTCATTCATGTTTATCCTGCAATATTTGTACTTTACTCAAAACAGGGCTCCCTTCCCTTTGATTCGGGGAATTTATTTTCATTTATCTTCATGTCCCAGGAAATCTGTATTTTTTTCCTGTGCTCTCCTACAGAGGCGATAGGACACAAGGCTCATTTTCTCCCAGGTACTCTGGTCCTTGAGCAATTTCAAGTTTACACGTGCTGGGGGCAGAACCTGGCTCCCCCTGAGGTACGGGGTCTGGGAATCAGGTCCTGGTTGTGCCGTTGACCCGCTGTGGGATGCTGGAAACATCAGGTGCTGGCTGTCTGTGCAGTTGCCCTCCTCACCAGTGACTGCACGCCGCGTTTGCTGCCTGTGGAAAGGGGGAATAGATGCTCAGCTGCTGCAAGGTCACCCAGCACGTCTTGCCTGCAGCCGCGAACATCTCCCCAGCTTGGTGACGGTGCAGGGGAATCAGGGATCGCTGGGACACGACGTCCCCCGCCAAGGGAATAAACATCTCAGCTTCTCCTCTCTTATTTATTTTCCACAAATGCCTCGGCTTTGTTCGAGCAGCAGGAAGCCATTAATTACCCAGTGACAGTATTCTACAAGCGTCCCTTAATTGAATGCCATTATCCCTTAATTAATTAAATACCAATTAATTACCAGGAACATCGCCTGACACGTTACAAATGCCATCAGCTAGTTGAGACAGAATAATTTAGAACTTGGTGAGCATGGCCCAAATAATAACGATCGGGAATTGTCCAGCAAAGAAACCAGTAAGGATCTTCGTGTGGTTCCCCTCGCAGCAGGTTGGGATGTGCTTGGGGGGGGAAACCCCCAACCCCCCCTTAAACTCTGTTCCCTCCAAGACAGATGGAGGGGCTTTTGCTTCTCAAGAAGCCTGGGCAGGCACGGTCTCTGCTGGTTTTCCTCTCCACCATCTGTGACTTCAAAGCTGGTCCAGAACATCCCAGTAGCTCAGGTCCCCCGCCGCAGATGCTGCGTTCCTGGGACTGAAATATTTCTCAGGCACACGGTGGTGAAATAAGTGGTTGTACTTAGTGGAATTATTTTGCCTTTTCTTTCCAATCCGGAGAAAACAGAAATGTTAATTTATTTTTCCTGTGGACAAGAATCATGGAATTTCCAGCAGTGACCTTGCGGGACGGGTTTTTGGCACACAGCAGCACTGTCCCGGAGCGCTCCCTGAGCATGGGGGCATGGGACACGTGAGGCATGGGCTAGTGCCTTTTCCAGGATGAAGCCATCAAGGTTCTGCTCCCAGCCCCAAGCCACCCAGGGCAGGAGCAGGTCTGAGCCTTGAGTTCTGTTCTAGGGCCAACCACCATGAGCTGGGTCCTCTGCTCCCTTTATCAGCCCTGGTTTTGTGTTTGGAGCTGCGTCCTGTGCAATGAAACCCACTGTGTTGCTTCTTTCTTGGCCATGTGGGGAAGACAAGCAGCCCCCACGGAGTTCACCCCAGGGGCGTTGCAGATTTGCAGCCCCTCCGCTCACGGCAGCGATGATGGGACACAGACTGGAAGATGAGGCAGGAGGTGTCCCTGAGGACTCGCAGCTCTTGGCCATGTGGAAAGGCAGCGAAGCCAGGCAGGTGCCAGCTTCCCCCATCCCCAAGACCCTGGCAAGTGGGATGCCAGAGGTGGGATGCAAGAAGTCTCAGGTGCCTTCTACAACTCCCTGACAGGAGGTTGGAGACGGGGGGGGTCGGGCTCTGCTCACAAGGAACAACTGCCAGGACAAGAGGAACCGGACTCAAGCTGCCCCAGGGGAGGTTTAGGTTGGAGCTGAGGAACAATTTCTTCCCTTGAGGGGCTGTCAAGTTGTCCTGGGTTCAGTTTGGGTTCATTATCACCAGCAGCTGCTGGCCCAAGCAGCTGGGAGGGTCCACACCCGGGATAAACAACCCAGACAGCCAATGGGAGAGGTGATACCACACTGAGTCCTGCCCCTGTAAAAGGGGAGGGCTGGGCTATGGTTAGGGGCTCTTTGTTTTCAGCTTGCTTTGGTGTGTTGCTTTGGTGCGGCTGGAGCAGGGTTAGTTGGTGTCTCAGGCGCAGGTAGAGCCATCCTGGTTTCTGTTGCTCACTTGGTCTGTCATCTCTTTCGTACTATCATCACTACTGTTCCTTTCTTCTCTCTTTGTGTTGCTTTATTAAACTGCACTTATCTCAACCCCTGGGCTCTCACCTTTTTTTCCTTCCTCCTGATTCTTCTTCCCATCCCCCAGGAGGGGGTGTGTGGAGTTGGGGGAGTGGGAGGGGGTGAGTGGCTGCAAGTGTTTAGCTGCCAGCAGAGGTTAAACCACAACACAAGGCCTGGCCCAGGCTGCCCAGGGCAGGGGTGCAGTCCCCGTGATCCCTGGAGGGGTTTCCAAGCCATGGAGCTGTGGTGCTGAGGGACAGGGGGCAGGGGTGCCCTGGCACTGCTGGGGGAACGGGTGGACTGGATGAGCTGAAAGGGCTCTCCCTTCGACAGTTCTATTCTTCTCCTGCTGCACAGCCAGGCAGGAGTTAAAGCCTGGCGGGATTCTGAATCCTCCACCAGCCAAGCGGAGATAATAGCCTTTCTCAGACGAGCGCTTAATGGCTGTAGGGGGAGGATTGTAAATGGATTATATTTTTATTTTAAACTAGCAGTGGAGCCGGGAGCAGATCCAGAGAGGGAAACAAAGGCACATACATGGATGCAAAAGGCAGAAAATGGAATCACCAGCCTTCCAGGAGTAACCCTCTGTCTAAATATCTCTGTTTCTGGAGGTTGCCATCAGATACCTTTCATCCGACCCAAGCGCCTGCGCTCTCTCCCTGGCTCTTATCTGGCAAGGAGATCTCTGTTGCAGGGCTGCTAGTGAACTCTCTCTGCCTCTGTCTCCAGGCATCGGAAAGCTCCTGCTGCCGGCAGGGAAAATCAACCCGCCTCAATAAAAGATTGAGGCTGGGACTCAGGAAGAGCTATTTCTAGTTTGCAGCATCTTATCCGCCTTGGAGGATGCTTGTCCTGGGCAGGCTGGTGTCAGCCCAAGGCAGAGGTGCCCTCCTGGCTTTGGGAAGGGAATTTAGTCCCACGAGTCGCTTGCAGGTGGCAGAGATTGGCAAGGAAGGGGGTTTGGCACCGCGGCCTCGGGAATACCCTTCAGAGGATGCTGCGGTGACCCTCCCTGGCTTCGCGAAAGCCAAGCGGAGATTCGTCCAGGATGCCTTAGACACTCGGGCACATCTTTCAGCCTTCCTCCCAGTGGCTGGGCACAGGAACCTGCCCAGTAAGCCTCATGCACACCGAGGATGTCCTAAATTGCGTTGGCCACGGAGATGGGGATAAGAAAAGAGCCAGGGAATGGTGATGGGCACAGGTGGTTGCAAACACTCGTGTGTAAATTCACGCCAGCAACGCCCAGGGTTGTCCTCCCATCCCAAAGGTACCCCAGAAGTCACCGTCGATGCTTTCCCCAGAGCCACAACCACAGCAGGCACATTTTAAGCTGGGAGGGGGGCTGTGGCTGAAATATTTAGGACTCAGGAAACTTGAAACTGCTTATTTCTGTTTAAAGAAAAAAAAAAGAGAGAGAGAACAAACCTAGAGTATCTGATCAAAATAATTTATTGTTCAGCCAGCGAGGAGAAAAGAAGCCTGCTCTGGTTTAACGCATACAGTGATTTAATTGGTATAACGATCCTGATGTTCCACTAAAGAAACAGTGCAGCCTGAGTTATGTCAAATATTCTCAGGGTCTGGGTTTTTTCCCTCTTCTGCAATTAACATGATTTATGTCTATTATTTGAGGTTAAAATCAGGATCAATGAACTTTCCAGAAACTATAAATCGGAGAAGGATCCTGTATTCAAAGAAGCCCCGATTTGCCCCATGGGTCGGTGAGAGGGGCAGGGCAGGAAGGCTGAAGTGTAACAGAGGCTCTTCAAGAGAGCTGCTGCAAGACGGGAGAGCTCGGTGGGGATCCTGGGCTTGGGCAAAGCGGGCCAAGGAGGTGGAAGGGGAGCAGAAGCTTCTCTCCCTTCCCACACGTGAAGCTTCCTTTGGGTTTGATGCCAGCTGTGGGCACCTCGCAGGCAGGAGGGGGAAGCCCCTGCAGGAAGGGAGGGCTCCTGCTGCTGTGGGTGAGCTGGCCCCAGGAACGAAGGATGGGTCTCAGAAGGAAAGAGGAAAGAGAGGTATCATCCTCTGCTTGGAAGAGACTGAATCACTTAGTTCCTATTGTATTATAACACCCAGAAAATCCAATGGGACTTTGTCTACATGAGGAAAACTTATTATAGCCTATAACTAACCCCCATCAGTTACAGGCAGCACCAGCCTAAACACTGCAGGGAAATTATGCTGCTTGTTTAATGCTTTTTTTTTTTTCCATGGTCTCTTATTAGGGATAAACAGCTTTGATCTCCCAGGACTCGCCTCACCAGGCCAAGGCCAACGCTTTTATCTGTTTCTACAGAGGGTTTTATCCTCATCTCTTATTCTTCCTCTTCTCCACCCTCACCAGCTCCCCATAGAACCAGCATCACCAGCGCGTGATGTGGCAGTGCAACCTCAAGGCTCTGCCCGTGCTCAGCCTCAGAGCCTCATCCCAAAGCATCCCCTGAAGACATCTCTCGTGCCAGGTCCTGGGCAGTCCCCTTCCTACCTCTGCAAGACCTGCAGAGCCAAGCAGGCTTGGCCAAGGTCCTCAGGGATAGTGGACACAATGGACACGTCGCCAAGGACCGATGAAGATCCTGGTTCCTCGTTAGGGCTCATTATTTTACCAGCTAACGCTGTGTAATTTTGCAGTGATTATATATTACCCATAGGAAAAAAAAAAACAAAAAAACCCAAAGAACTAAAAAAAAAAAACCCAACAAAACCAAATTGCACTGAGGAGGCACAGTGGGACCCGCTCGCTGTTTAAAATGCAGGAACAGCCACACGCTGTAGCTGCTGCATAATTAAATAAAACTGGCTGGGTGGATGAGAAAGCATTTATTGAGCAGCTACTTGGCCCTCAGAAAAACTTGCCCAGAAGTTTCCTGCAGAACAGTTTCCCACTGAAGAGGCAGCAGCGAAGGGGGGAAATGCCACAGCTCGAAACCCCTTGCACAAAGTCAAGGCTGGCAGAGGTGTGGGGACTCTCCAGGCATCCCGGGGAAAGATTTATAGCCAAAACCTACTGCCTGTTTCTCACATGCTGCTGATGGCTCCTGTAAACCCAGGCACGCTCTCGCTGGCAGGTATTACGGGCGTGGAGTTTAATGCACATAAAAAGCAGATGTGTGTGTAGGTGGAGAGGGGCTCGCAGCCACATCTGCTACTTTGGTGACAAAAGCTCTTCAAAAAAAAAAGTAATTTTGGTGGTGTTTTTTTTTAATTTTCTGGCCAACCTGCAAGGTGATAAAAGGGGGAATTGCTTTAAGCTGAGAAAATTACGGACAAGTTGGGAGGGAGGGAGGGAGGAAGGGAGGGAGATGGGGCTTGTTAAAAATTTATTGTGTGGGCATTTTCTTCGCCAGGAGCAAGGCAGGATCTTGTAAACCTTGGCAGAAAAGTCCACCTGTAAAATCAGATTAAAAAGGCAGGGAGGAAGGGAAGGGAAGGGAAGGGAAGGGAAGGGAAGGGAAGGGAAGGGAAGGGAAGGGAAGGGAAGGGAAGGGAAGGGAAGGGAAGGGAAGGGAAGGGAAGGGA
>JANVCC010000073.1:1109356-1138684 GCA_025345505.1 Todiramphus chloris collaris
GAAGGGAAGGGAAGGGAAGGGAAGGGAAGGGAAGGGAAGGGAAGGGAGTCGCTGGTGTGCACAGGGAGGTTGGCAGGAGTCGTATGGCAACACAGACCCTCGTGCCTGCCTTGTTTCATGAGTCAGTCGTTGTGAAATCCAACAATCCCCCTCGAAAACAGGTTTAGAAATAAAAACAGGATCCCATCAATCCAAAGAGCATCGTCCCTTTAATGTTTGAACAACCAGCCCATGGAAGCACCATGTGTGAGCGACGTTAAATGTCTCCCCTCTTCATAAAGAGTATTTACAGAAGTGCTTTTATTGCTGGCTGACGTTGGTATTGAGCACGACGGGGTGGTTGCCACAAAACAGCCCTTTGTCCTCCCTTTTTTTTTTTCACATTTTCTATGTTAACTTGATTTCCTGAAGGGACAATTCAAGGACTGGAGAGAAAATCCATCTCGGGAGGTGGGGAGCTGACCTAGTTCCTTCTCTTTGGGAATCACTCCTCTGGCTTCAGTCTCCAGCGGTACGAGGATGTTAATGGGAGAATGACCCATGAAGAAACTCGGGCCTTGGTGGCAACCCCCCAGGGTGGCAGCTGGACAGAAACAACAAACCAAAACGCAGACAAAAGCAAGAAAGTTCTGCCAGCTTGGCAGGAAAACTGGGACTAGGAGTCAAGCGTTTCCTGAAACAAACCCACCAAGCTCTGCATTGGCCCTGAAACTGCTAGGCTCAAAGATGGGGAGAAAGATGGGATTTCTTTCTTCTGGGAAATTATATTTTTATTTGTTGTTTGGGTTTTTTTTGTTGTGTGGTTTGGTTTTATTTTCAGATAAAAGAGGGATTATCAAAACTTTTTTTTTTTTTTTTTTTGCAAAACCAGCTCTGAACCTCTTTGGAAAACGTTGAAACAGAGAATCTCTGACCAGGAGTCCTGAACAAAGACCGTACTAAGAGAAGCCCCACGTGTGCCAGGGAGGTAGTCGGGAGCCAGAAGCCCTGGGTCTGCTTTCAGCTTTCTGGCGGGATGATGCCATGGCAAAGGGACAGAGCAGATGGTGGAAGCAGGAACAAAAGAGGAGCCCCACAGAGAAACCTTTGGGCAGACGGGAAAAAGATTCCAGGGCGGGGGTGGGTTGTAAGAAAGGAGAGGAGAAGTGTTTTTTTCTGCAAGAGTGACCCAGGCAGGGCAAAAGCTGATCAGGGCTTGAGCTTCAGGAGGACTGATGTGGAACCACCTCACAGAGTCCTGCTGATGGCCAACAGGCACCACGGGGAGCAGAGCTGGGCAGGAGGGGTACCTGGAGAGGACAAGTTGCTGCTGCAGGGTGTCTGGAGGCATGGGGCAGCAACGGGACAATCTGGAGTGTACCAGCAGCCAGGGCAGCAGAGCCAGTGCACAGCAAGGACTGGGGCTGAACCAGCCCAGGGTCCCACTACCAAGAGGTCTTGGGCAAAGCCATAGTGTGGGAAGGACACAGCACACTGCCAGCCATGGGGGACCTTCATCCCAACCAGGAGAGACATAATTCCACCCATTAAACTATCTTTATCAACCCAGTGCCCTTCAGCAAGGCTCACACAGAGCAGGCAAACATCAGTGTCATCAGTCTTCACCAACCACCCGTGGGAAGTCAGTCCCTGTAAATATTAATGATCTCTTGAGCGTGTGTTGGCAACTGCTCGGGTCTGTAACACTGAGGACGGGAGAAGGTCCTGCACAAGTCACTGGGGAATACTGGGGCTCCAACAGGCAGGAGCAGCCTCCCCAGGGGGAGTCTTGGTTATGAGAGGATGGGTGGGAACATGGGTAGCAACTGGACCTGGCTGACGAGAGAGATCTGGCGGTGTCCCATGTGGGAAAGGCTGTGTGGGTATGGACTGGAGTGACCAAAGCCATTCAAGTGAGGAAAGCACCGAGCAAGCAGCATCAGGAGCCCACACCATGGTGCCTTCTCCTGCCTGGCACGCACACAGCTTCTTGTGGGCAGTGAGATGAGGTCACTGGGCAGAAACATCTCTCCTCTCCTCTTCTCTCCTCTCCTCTCGACCAATATCTGCAATGAGAAGGGTGAGTGGAGATGAGGGAATGATCCAGGAGGGATAATTTCAAGCAAGCATCCCACACAAGGAAAGCAGCTTTTATCAGGCTGGGACATTCACCACCACCTGATCGGATCCTTCCTGGCACCCTGGGCTGCTGCAGCAGCTGGCACCACAAGCCCTGGTGACAGCAGTTCAGAGACGGGCATGAATGGCTGGTCTGGGAGCAAGGGACCTGCTGCTTCTCCCAAAGGTAACCAGAGGTAAAGCTTCTGCACTCCCCTGGGAGACTCTCTCAGCACCCTATTTCAGGCAGGATTCAACTCTTACTGCACACAAGCAAGCAAGAAACTCGCAGGCAATGCTCAGCACGGCACAGAACAATACCACCAGAGCTCCAAGTCCCACCCAATGCTGGTGAGCTATGAGGAGAAGCATTAAACCCGCCCCAGGAAATGCTGTGAAGACAATACCGCTGGTGGAACCACATGGGTCAGCAACCCTGGCTCTTTTCACATCTCCACCGACTCCCTTGGAGGCTCCGAGTGAAGGAGACCCAAGCGTTTGCAAACCAGAAGCCTCTCCTGTTTTCATAGCACTTCTGCTGCCTGCTGAGGAATGTCTTTGAAACCGAAACCTCTGGAGGAGGATAATTCTGTGGGCATTCTGGTTTTGAACTTGAGTGCTCATGATAATTGATGCTCTGCAGCTTGGAGCATGGGGAGGTGGTGGGAGGTCCCTGCTTTCTGGCCTTTTAGACACTGACCACACTACTGTGGGCGGTAGGAATAATGTAGAGACCCTGATTTCTGGTGAATAGCAACAACAGAAGAATGTTTGTGTGAGGACTCTCGTGCGTCACCCAGATGCTGCTGCGCTCAGGCTCAGGGCAGCCCCAAGAAACCAGTGCACTCGCTAAGACACAAACCCTTCCAGTTTCTACCACGGGAGCTGCCAAGGGTCCTGGCACCCCCAGCAAATAGAATATAAGGAGCTGTGCTGACCCAGGATGATGTGCTGCCACTTGGGCATCTCCACTACGGACTTCCTGCTCCTCATGGGTTTTTCACAGGAGCAGAGCCACCACCAGCCAGGGGGGGAAAAAAAAACCCTAAATGGCTGATGCTTTGCAGTCCTAGCTCCTTAAATAGTGTATGAAGAGGAGAGAGGCTTTCATGGCAAATTTCTTGTGTCGGTTTAATCCAGCCACTCCTGGAGATATAAATAGCCCCTGCGTGCTCCTCCACCCCCTCCCCCCCCAGCAGGGATGGAGATGATCACACGGGCAGAGGCTTCGTGCACAGTCGGGATAAAACCATCCCGAGGCTTTTGATTGCTGGTCCCGGCCAAACTTGTTCTCTGATCTGAGCAGCAGCTGGGGTGGCCAACGTCACCCTCCTCTCGAGGAGCTGGTCTAAGGACCTCTTCTGCCACTTATCACACCCACAACATGATCAGCTCCTGCGTGGTGTCACCTCTGGCCACGATATTGCTGCTGCTTCCTGTGCCAGAGATGTGTGAATTTCCATGACGTTTCTTGGAAAAATCAATTTCTGGACAGAACAAGCAATTATTGCCAAATAACAGCAAGACCTCGGCGTCCTCTGAGGCAAACAAACTCTTGGAAAATTAAGAGTTTTGAAAGAGTTCCAGCCACGGATGACCAGATGTCCTGGGACTGGAGCCAGGTCAGGCTTTTGACATCCCATGTCAAGGGCTACAGTGAGAGGTGCAGGGGTCCCGAAGGCTGATGTTTGGTGTTGGGCCAGTAGAAGTCACCTACTTAGGGTACTTACAGGCATGAGCAGAAGGATCTGAGGCACAGCTGCGATGGCTCCTCAGCCCTCCTGGAAGAGAAGACACTTAGAAGGAGGGAGAGAGGGAGGGAAGGGGGGGTGGTTGGTCCCTAATGCTGCTGCATGTCAAGCTGCCACCTTGGATTTCACAGTTGCAAAAGCGTGAGACAAGCAGCTCCCTGGCAGTGGCTGGTGATAGGCACTGCACATCCCCGGAGAGGACAAGAGGGCAAGCACCGCACGAGCATCCCTCGCTCCGCTGCATCTCACGCCGGAGACCGGTCCAAGTGCCACAGGATGGGCAGGAGCTGGGGGTTTGAGGACCTCGGCCATCTCAGGGGAGGATCTCTGAGCACGCGTGAACCGATTGCGCTTGCGGGAGACGCCTGTAGCCTCTACCTTTCATGAGTAAACATTCGGTAGTGAGGAGGTGTCCGTGTGTTCCCACAGCCCGTCTCCACCTGAACCTGCCTCCCAGCCCGAGAACCAACCCGTAGGCAAAACTGCAGTCAGCGTGAGCGAGGCTCTGGGCTCTGCTTGTGAATAACTCCAGCATCCCCAGCTCACTCCAGAAACCCCGTAATCCAGCCCCTGCCTCTGCGGGTGTTTCTGTGCCTGCCACAGAGGGAAACGTTGGGAGCAGAAACAGGACCCGCTCGGGCTCTGCTGGAAATGTCTGCTGAGATGAACTGGGACATGCATCTGGCTCTGACCTCTGGGTCCCTTCAGACTCTGCCCATGTAGGTAGCTCTGCACCCCATCAGAAGATGCTGACCCCACACCAGAAGATGCTCCCTGGCGCAGTTTCTTAGGAAGCAGGGGTGGAGTTACCATCAGTCTACGCATTCTGCTGTCCTGATTTAGTTGCTCTGGGGACTAAGCCTCTATAGGGTACCAGGAGCTGTTGGGACCATCCAAATTGGGAATTGCCTGGGCTCTAGTGGGGCTGCAGACCAGCCCCAGCCACCAAGGTTTGGGCACAGGTTCTCTCCACTGAGCTGGGTCACACCATTTCCCTAAGGGCACATGAAGACTGGTGGCTCTGAGGCCATCCATGGTAAGGATGGCAAAGTCACTCACCTTATTTAACGTGCTAACGGCTGGGACAGGCCCTGATGCAAACAGCATCTGGGGTGCTCTGGTGTGGGGGAGCCACAAAATCAGCAGCACAACCATCCCATGGGCTCCCCACTCCTCTCACCCCATCTGGTTGGGCTCTCCTTGCTCGCTGGGGCACAAAGCAATAATTAGGTAAATAATCATGGTTTTGTCATGACCCCCCCCAAAGTGGTGGCCTCGTGACACAAGCCATAGTAGGGACCCCTCAAAGGTGACTCCAGCTTCCAGGGGTCGGGAGGCTTGACCATGCACAGCCTTGTGGCTTCCCCGTTTCTTAATGGGTTTGGACTTTTTCTCATGCTTCCACTGTAGCAAGGACTGGGCGAGTCAGAAGGAAGATGAGGTTTGGGTTTTCCTCACACACACACACAAACGAGGAGATGTTGGGAGACGACTCCACTTGTTCACCTTGGCTGGTTGGTGCCTTGCTAACTGAAACAACCAGCAAAGCTGGGCTGAAAACACTGCTGTCAAACATAGGAGCCCTGAGGGCATCAACAAGCCTTAATGGCTTTGAGGGGTCTCACCTGGGGCCTCCACCCACACCCATGTGCCCAGGAGAGCTATTTAAGCTCAGCCCGAGGCTCTCCTTCCTTCCCTGAGCTGGAAGAGTGCTGGTCTTCAGCTTAACTGCAGCTATGGAGTCCCTTGGTCTGGGCTTCAGGCTGACCCTGTCTCTGCCTTGTTATTATGGACCTGCGTGATTCTCTTGACCCATGGATTGACTTCCCAGCTTGACCTTGGAACTGCCCCCATCATTATGGTATTGCCTTATGGTATGGACTCTGGGCTGGACCCAGCCACCATCTCTGTGTCTGCCTTGCCTGGGTAACAGGGGACTAGGACCTGGCTGGTGGTTGTGGGGTCCACCTCAGCTCACCTTCCTGAAGGTAGCAGCCCTGCTTTTGCTGCTTTGTTATGGCTGGGAGCAACTGGGTGGTTGAGAAGCTTCAACTGCCTGTGGCCGTTACTGCATACGTGAATCCTCTGCTGGGAGCAGAAAAGGAGAGGAAAAAAATGGAAGAAAAAAAAAAGGAGGTAAGTTTATGCCTGGAGTATCTTCCTTCTTGAAAGTTCTACCCAGCTTTTGTAAAGATGAAAAGAGTTTTGTTGAGTGAAATGAGGTTTTTGTCTGGAGTAAAGCAGGAGGGGGAGAAAAAAAAAAAGGAAAAAAAAGGCCAAAAAACCAATGTGACCAGACACATGTCCTGCTTTGATAGAATCCATCTCTGGAACCATCCCTGGTCAGGCTGATTGGAGCAATGCAGGCACCACTATGGCAGCAGTGCTGACTGGGGAAGTCACAGCCCAGGCTCAGAGTAGCTGGAAACACCTTCCAGTAAACTCTGCTTGCTTCCTTTCTTTCTTCCTTCCTCTCTGGCAGCAGCAGGAGGATGGGTTCTCCTTCCTCTCCCAGCTCTCTTGGGCTCAGTGTCCCCACTCATACCCCACTGCTGCTTGCGAGGGGTTTTACAGCCCAACCTAGCTTAAAAAAGGGGAGAGAGAAATTGAACCAGAACAAGTTTCTTTGTTTGTCGGTTTGGTTTTTTTTTACCTCTGCAAAACTCCCTGTCTTGGTCGGTCTGCAGCTTCATTATGTCATTTTTGGCTTGCTGGATGATGAAAATAATGAAGCAAAAAGTCCTCCTGAGGAGACAAGTAGGCACTGTGTTCCCACCTTGGTGACACTGTACCCAGTCTATGCTGATGGGGATAACGCTGAGATAAAGACTGTCCTCGGGGCTTCCCAGGAACAGCTCTCCCCGGTTATCCTTCTGGTCAAAGAGGTCGTCAGACACCAGGAGTAACGTGTGTGTGGGGAGAGGCAGCTCCTGCAAGGCTTCCCTGCCTGCTGATGCCACCGAGGCTGCTCCGCTCGTGCCATTAGGCCAAGCTGTGACAGCAGCTCTGTATTCCTCAGGCTTTCCCCAAGGGACTGGAGAGTGTTAATGCGGTGCTGGAAACCTCATGTTCTTGTCAAACCTCCAGTGATTAGTGTTCCCAGATTAATAGATACTGCTCTACTTAAAGCCAGATCAATAGTTTTCATTCACTTTTTTTGGTCCCGTTCCCCGGAGCGGAGGCATTAAGCGATCTCTCCTGGAGATATATTGCACAAGGTGCAGTTCTGTATGGAAATGAGCTTCCCAGGGAGACCAAGTGCTCGGCTAATAGCTCATGCCTTTGACCATGCCTTTATGGATGGTGGCTGCCTGATCAGGGGCATGTATTATTTCGGGGCTGTGAATAATTACGAAGCTCGTTTGGCGATGGATCTGACTCAAAAAGCTGCTTTCTGGGGCCTCGGGCGAGCGCTGGTGAATAAAGGAGTGTGGATCACTTGCTGTCTATAGACACAGGGAGGTTAATCACCCTGCCCAGAGACAAGCCTAGTGAATGTCAGGTGTCATCAGGTGTCTTCTGCTGTTTTCCATCCCCTCACATCTGTCTTAGGCTTAGACTTGTCTCCCCAGGACCTGCTTTGCCCATCTCACTGGAGTAGACTCGGAGCACAGGAGAGGTTTGGCTTTTCCTGGCAGACAGAGAGGATGGGAGATGTTTGGCTTTTCGTGTGGTTTGGTGATAAGCTGCTGGGCCACATGGCATCCTGCATGTCTCAAAGGTGAAACACGGGTTGCACGAGCACACCTGGGTAGCAAAGAGCGTTCTTGTGTTTCTGGTGTTCTCCAGGCAGCAATGGTGCCAGCTAGAGACTGTCACAGAACAACGGGTCCCCTGCTGAGACACTTATTTCCCAAGCAGGAGATGCTCCTCTTGTGACAGCCTCTTGTCTAATGATGCTAAATGATTGATGTTGTGGACACAATCATTTGCTTCGCTGGACACTGTGGGAGCTGTGGTGACACACACTAAAACCAGCCGCTGAACCGCTCCGTCCTCATTGTCTCCATCACGCTGCGGGACTCTTGCCTGGAACCGACACCAGCCCATCTATAAAACAACTCCTCATCCAAAATGCAGCTTGACTCAGCAGCAAGAGGGTCCCTGGGAAAGCTTTAGTGCATCTTTTAAAATGTTTTCCCCGTCTGCTTCTCCTCCTTCGGCAGAGTGGCAATGTGTCCCTAGGAAGATATTGCACTCACAGCGAGACGGCGGGAGCTCGGAGATGACAGGCTTCTGCGTGGGGACTGTTCCTTGGGCAGAAGCATTGCACCAAATAATAAAGCCTTCCTTCCCGAGGGAGGGTGAGAAAAGCACCCAAAGCAGAGCAGAACACGAGTCAGATGCAGTCATCAGCCCAGCGCTGTGCTGCCATCACAGCCCAACGGGGGAAGCGTCCTCCCCTGATAGAGCAGAGCACAAACATCCTGCAGCTCGTATGCAATGGGGCAGACTTCTTGAGTTGCCATTTAAAGCGATCAGCGAGCCTGACACATCCTTGTGATTAGATTTTGTTGCTGATATCTAAGCTTGTATGGAATTAAGCTAAGCTCTTGCTTTCAGACACAAGGTATCTGCCAGGGATGTGCTTTGAGCACAGAAGCAACCAGTGGTTCTCAAAGTGCTCATCTTGTGGTGCTTGATTCCCTGCAGGGAGCCATCTCTCTGGGGTCTTCCAGTGCCTCTCCTTCCCATGGAAACTCTCAGATTTACAGTTTGCTGTGGTTCTGGGTTCAGAAATCCCTGTCAGTGAGGGAGTTGCCAGAGGACGTGGCCGGAGGTGGCATGATGTGGTGTGCTTCCCCTCCAGCTGTCTCACCCTTGGGTGTCCAGGGCTTGATTAAAAAAAAAAGGCATTTTTTACTGAGGCAACCTGGAAGTGCAGTTTGGTGACAGGTCAGTGATGAAAAGGGTTAAGGGATTGCTGAGTGAGCTTGGCATCGACTTATTCTGAGAGTATCAAGTTTTATCTCTCCCTGCTTTGGGGCTTAGCCTTGCGTGGGTGTTATTACCAACCAGCTCTGACCCATCTGGAGGAGATCTGATGCTCTCTTCTGTGAGGTCATTGCTGTCTGATTGCTCTTTCAGGTCTTTCTGCTCCAGTCACTTCTTTACAGTTGCCTCCAAGAAACAGGGAGCAAGCAGGAAAGGTGAAACCTCACCAAAAGGGACGCATCCCCCTCCCACAGTCGCGTACGTGGGCACTGGGTTGCTCCTCACTGGCAGCTCTCCCTTTCTGCTCATCGCGTGCTTTGCTGAAAACAGATCACCAAATCTGACCCAAACTTGCCTTCTCAGAAGTGCAGGAGTTTGTGTCTGGAAGTGCTTTGCCCTCTCTGCTCCCTTCTACAGCCCCTCCCTGCCTTTCAATCGGTGGTGACCACCATTGTCAGCATCCCTGATGTCCTCCTTAGCATCCCAGTGCTTGCTCACCCGCTTTCCCTGCGCACGGAGACCGTGAACGCTGTAATTTTAACATAACATGGCTGATACTACAATAAATTAGAAAAATCTTGGCTGAGGGAAGAGCTTGTGGTGTGTCCAATGCTGTCAAAGATCTAGGAAAGATATGGCCATTGCAGGTGGGGCCTGGGGTTAACTGGTGTTCCTGGAAGTTATTAAATCTGAGCAGATACCTGCTGGGTGGGGGTGCTGTGATTAGAGCTCTGGCCTCCTGGGGAGATGGGGATCTGTCAAGTGCTTATAGACTTATAAATACAAGAGCTGCTTCTGCTTCGGTTTAAAGCAACCGTGTATGAATTCACCTGCAGGAGCTGTCTCCAGCCCCACCAAGAGTGGAGATGCAGGTCAGCAGGGAAAGGCTGCTGGGCACCACTCCCTGCGCCAGGCAGAAGGTGAGGGCACATCAGAAGGTGGCATTTCCCAAGGAAAAAATGAGGTTTTTTTGAGAAACTGAGTTTTTTGGATCGATAGCAGCAGCAGGTAGGAGACAGGAGGTGCCAAAGTTCTCCGGGAGCAGAGCCAAGCCGGGCAAGGGCTCTGCATCATTCCCCGGCTGTGCACGGGTGCTGGGGGAGTCGTAAATGCCACTCGTGCGATCCGCAGTCCCTGATTTATGAACCTCGCCTCCCTGCTTCCCTGAGACCTTCCTTCCTTCTCCAGCTCTGCGCTGTGTCCCAGGCACCTCGTCCGGCCCCGGAGATGGAGCAGAGTCGCTCCGAGGGGGACCCGGACGGACCCCTCTCAGCCTCAGGCACGCGGTGGCTGAGCATCCCCAGCGAGGACCAGCCCTAATTACTGCTCGTTTCAAATTACTAATCATTTATTGCACGAGTAGAGTCCGAAAATGCACGAGCAGCACCTCGCGGCTCCCTTCCGGACTGGAAGCTGCTGCAGATGGCATCGCAAAGCTCTGCTTTAGACAGAGACCCATCCCCTCAGCCGTCTTTATTCGGGCAGGCTGGCGGGTACCAGCTCCTGGAGCGTTTCATTTGTCCACGTTGAGCATTGTCCCGGGCTGGTTTGGTTTTTCCCTGCCAGGTAACCCCTCCGGATGGGCTGGCCGAGCTCTGCGCTCGCCCTCCTGCCTCAGCATCCTCGGGGCGAGCGCAGGGTGATGCAAGAGCTGCACTGCGGGGCGCAGAGAGCTGCCTGCGAGCTGCTGCAGAGCACTCAGCCCTTGTCTCCTACGGGCCAGGCACCAGAGAAGGACGTTTTCCCTCTTCTTTTTTTTTCCCCTTTTTTTTCCTAGTATGCAGCCTGCAAGTGAGGTCTTGATAAACACCAGCGAGTGACAGGGGCTGTGGTTCAGCCTGGAGTGAAGGTTTCTGGCTACTGCGGGGACAGGACTGCTCTGCAGGAGACTGCCCGAGTCCCGATGTGATGCCAGCTGCTTCTCACAGCAGATATGATACACCCTGGTGCTGGTGTTGGGCGCTCAAGAGGAGGAAGGAGTTAGAGCTGGTGAAATACTGGGATGAAGCAGAGCATTATCTTTGCTGGAAAAGACATTTAAGGTCATAAAATCCACTGTTCCCCCACACTAACCCCTGTCCCTCAGCACCACAGCTCCACGGGGGGCTTGGAAACCCCTCCAGGGATCACAGGGACTCCCCCCCTGCCCTGGGCAGCCTGGGACAGCCCTGGAGGGGAAGAAATTGTTCCCCATGGCAAAGCTGCCCAGTTTAGCAGGATGAGGTGAAGCAAGGGGGTGTCCAGTGACCCCACAGACCTTCTGCTGTGAAGGCTGAAGCCTGAGTGATGGCTGGGTGCTGCCGAGGAGAGGCAGGGGGTGGAAGCAGGGTGAAGATGATTTCTGTCACCCTGTGGAGTTGACAGTCTGCGAGGAGCTTTCTGGGTTAGATGTTGGGGGTGTGGATGGGAGGTTATTTATTTATTGCTGCCTTCCTCTCCACAAACCTAAAAATAAATCCACTGAAGCAAGTAGCAGGAGCAGATCAAGGCTGGCACAGGCTCCCAGCACCTCTGAAGAGCAGCGGGAGCAAGCGGCAGATTCGGGTGCAAAGCAGCCTGATGGGGCTGGCATTTTAACTTCCAACGTTTGCCCAGAATGTGAAGGTCACAGCATCTGCTGCAGCCCTGCCTTCCCACCCCTCTTCCCCCTGCCTGCTGGGGATGAAGGCTCACAGGCAGGCTTTGATCTTTAAGCATTGCAAGCTGAAACCCCAAGCGTCTCCTCTCGGAGGTGAACCCCTCCAGGGGAAAGCTGCCGTGAGCACCCTTCTGCTGGAGGCCCCAGCATCCCTAAGCTGCCTTCCGTTCCTCCACAGACCTCCCCGAGGTGCCCACATCATTCACAAATCCCCTCACCCACTCCTGGTGCAGTGGCCACCCCAGGAGCTGGAGCACTTGCTGCTTTAGTGCATGCCAGAGGCTCCCAGCCCCCCCACATCTTCCCACCCAGCTCCTCAGGGAAAGCCCCCAGAGATAAAATCACCCATGAGTGAGTTGCAGCTCATTAAAGAAAGCCTTGGGAGGCACTGGGAGCCAAGGGACAGGAGAAAGTGAGACTATTGTCTTTTTTTCCTTCATTTCATTGAAAGCTGAACTTTTCTGGCACTTTGGAGAATAATTTGCACTTTGGGAGTTGGTGGGACAGTGTCTCCTGGCTGCTACGTCTGCCCTTGGCTCCTAGAAAGGCTTTGCAAAGCGCATTGGCTTGACTGTCATCATCTTCCCCTGGACAAACAGGTACCCAGGGATGTGATCCTTTGAGCACAGATCCTGGCATAGAGCTGGCTCCAGGCAGGGGTGTAACAAACCCTGGGTGGCGTCTCCTCCAGCAAGGGCAAGGAGAAGAGTGTTAGGGGCAGCATGAGCCCTGGGAGACCAAAAATCCTGGGGCTTAGTCCAAGATCCGAGGCTGAACTTCTGGTAGGCATGGCTAAAATTCATCCTGTCACTGTCCCACTGATAAAGGGTGGGTCTTGCTCCCTTTGTAGAAGGCCATTGGCACCTCTATAAATAGCATGGGCTGGTGCCAAGTGTCCTCTTCATGCCAAAGCCCTGTGACATTTAAACACTGATTCATTACGTGCTTTAAATACATCCTCAGGTTTTTAGAGGGGAATTGCCACCAGTTACGAGGCTCCTGTAAAATCCTCCTTCCCACAAGGTGATCTTGCAGCTGAGATGGTGGTGGAGATGCCCCAGGGGGCCTGTGCAGCCCAGTACCACTGTTTTCCAGCAGGACCTCATGGGGATGCTGGAGATCATGGCATCATGGTCATTTAGGTTGGAAAAGACCTCTAAGATCATGGAGTGCAAGTGTTCCCCCAGCACTGCCAGGGCACCACTGACCCATGTCCCTCAGCACCACAGCTCAGAAACCCCTCCAGGGATCACAGGGAATCCACCACTACCCTGGGCAGCCTGGGACAGGCTTGGACAATCCTCTTGGGGAAGAAATTGTTCCTTGGGTGTTACCTAAATGTCCCTTGTCTAGGAGGTCTGGGAGCCTATTTCCCAAATCTAAGCAGGCACAGGAGACTAAGACCCCTCGTTCCCTTGGCAGATGTGGATGGCAGAAGCTTCAGACTTGGAAGCAAGTCAGCAGATTCAGATATTGAGCCCCTCCTCTACCCACAACAGACCTGAACATTTTCAGGAGTGATTTTGGCTTCTACCCACCCGTGGCCTGCAGTCCCACTTGGTCCTCAGCCAGAAGCCCCTCTGGAAAGAGAAACCAGTGTCTCCCCTTTTTCTCCAGGAGTCTCAAAGCCTCTACCTTGCCTGAATGATAAGACTTCTGCTGATTTTTCTTGCAGACTTTTGGGAAAACTGCAGAGAAAGCTAAACTGGGACAAAGTGGGACACTCTGCCATTCCATTTCCACTGCCAGCAGTCCTGGGTTGAGCTGATGGTTGAGCAGGGGGGCTCCTCTGCCTGAGGAGGGGAGCAGGAGGCTCTCCTGGGGGGAAACAGTGCGCTCACGGTGCCTGCTTGCTGGTGGTCACCGAGCTTCTGCCCTCCAGAATAACTTCCAGTAACCCTCCCTGCCCTTCCTTGGTGCTGTGATTTGTTCTGGGTGTCAGCTCAGCACTCCCCAGGAGACCTTAAGATGAATCTAATAAATACAGAGATGACCTTGATGATTCCTCTGACAGTGAAGGCTGGGGGGGAGAGAAAAATAATGCAAATTTATTTTACATTTCAGTAGTGTGGAGGGCATACTGCCTCAAAACACTCTTTGCAGCCACAGGCTTCCATAGGAAAGGGCCCAGTGGTCCCTGGGCCAGCCACGGGTGAGGGTCACTTGCCCTGGTGCAGGCTGTGGGGGGTCCCATGGACCCCCATTAAGCTGCTGCAGGAGCAGAAGAGACAAGGTGCAAGGGAGCTGGTTGTGCCTGTGGGATGGAGGGACACGGGAAGCACCGCAGGGACACCACATCCCCATTCCCTGGGGACTTGAAGCTAAAAGGGGGGAGGTTCTAAAAAGGTCCCTCAGGCTTCTGCAGCTCCTGGGAGCAGGATGGGTCTGTTGTGACCCTGTGGGAAGAGCTGCCTGGGCTGGGGATGTTGCTGACTATAGTTCAATGCAAAAAAAGAAAAGAAAACAACACACCAGAGTCTAAATCCATTCAGGACACGTGAAACACTTGGCTTTGGGGAATGCTTTGACATCTACCACACTTAAAGCCAGCCGCTGAGCACCTCGGGTAGAAACACGGATGGGTTTTTACAAGAGTGAAGGCTCTGGAGGAGGTCTAGGGAGTTATTTCTCGTGGGCGAAGCGTTGTTCCAGCCTCCCCTCGCTGACCTGAGATTGTCCCTGCTCCAGCCTGGTGTGCAGCTCTCTCCATGCCAGGCTGGGTCACTCCCTCCCACCCTGGCTGTGCTAATGAATAGTGCCAGGGAGGGGGTACAGGGGCATTAGGAGTTGATGGTGATTAATGGGTCTAAGAGGATTCTACCAGACAGGCATTTTGGGGCTTTTTTGCTGTGTTTCTCTGACCGTGGCCGATGTCATAAAAAACCCTGAAATAAAGACCGTGTTGCCTTAATATTTCAGTGCTCTCCTGGAGAAAGACACTAGCAGAGGCTTCTTGCTGCGGTGAGCTCCCCACGCTTCAGGGATCGGGTGTTTTCCCATCCCGTGGAGACAGATGCTGCTCCCACACCTCACAGTGATCCCTCGGATGCTGGTGGAGTTGGGCTCCCTGAGGTCAGGAGACCAAAGGACACCCGTGAACCCAGGTCTACAAACCCCAAATTCCTGCTCCTTTAGGAACACTGAAGATCTTGAACTAAAAGAGGGAGATTCAGACTGGAGAGAAGGAAGAGATTGTTGGTGCTGAGGGTGTCAGAGCCTGTGCCAGGCTGCCCAGAGAGGGGGTGGTTGCCCCATCCCTGGCACCATTGCAGGGGAGGTTGCCCGGGGCTCTGAGCACCCTGCTCTAGGTGCAGATGGCCCTGCTCCCTGCAGGGGGTTGGACCTTTCAAGGTCCCTTCCCACCCAAACCAGTCTGTGAGCCTATGAAACTCTCAAGAACTTCACTTCCTCCCCAAAGCATATGTTAGTCTGATTTAATCGTACCCGGTAATTCTGAACACAAAGTCCTGGGTGAATTCCCACAGTGATTCTCCTCGGCAGCAGGGCTGCTCCGCCGAGCCGCTCGCAATTCCTCTGCTGGAGGCAGGCACCTGCTGCCAGCAAAGCAGCTCAACGAATGCACAGCTCGGGGCCGGAGCTGGTCCCTGCTGAGCATCACCCAGGCTGGAACCAGAGCTGTGGGGAGGTCTGTGCCCGCGCAGCGACGTCGCGGTGCTGGGCACCTCCTGCTGAAGCTCCCGCTGGCTCTGGAGATCGTGGTGGGAAGCGGGGACTCGATGCTTTGTGCAGAAAGATCACCCTGGGACAGCTTTTCTGTGCTAGAAGGTGTTGCAGAGCTGTGTTGGCCTTTGGGGCTGCCTCTCTGCAGACTGACACCCGGCTGCTCCCCAGTGACTCCCTCTTAGGCTCGCAGCGATGCTGGGAGGGCTGGAACCCCTCTGCTGGGAGCCAGGCTGGGAGAGCTGGGGGGGTTCAGCCTGCAGAGGAGAAGGCTCCCCAAGGGGAGACCTTCTGGGGGCCTGGCAGGGCTTCAAGGGGCCTGGCAGAAAGATGGGGACAGACTTTGGAGCAGGGCCTGTTGGGGACAAATGAGGATGGGTTTAAACTGAAAGAGGGAGATTTAGACCAGGGAGAAGAGATTTTTGACTCTGAGGGTGTCAGAGCCTGTGCCAGGCTGCCCAGAGAGGTGGTGGCTGCCCCATCCCTGGCACCATTGCAGGGGAGGTTGCCCGGGGCTCTGAGCACCCTGCTCTAGGTGCAGATGGCCCTGCTCCCTGCAGGGGGTTGGACCAGACGACCTTTCAAGCTCTCTGCCCACCCAAACCAGTCTGTGATTTGTTGATTCCTGCTGCTTCCACCTTCAGTTCCTGTTGCAAACTGTTTGGGTTTTTTTCATTTATTGTCCCTAAATGCATTAGCTGGCTTCTCCTGAGCTATTCAAGAGGAATGTGGACACAGCAGCTCCCAAACTTGGACTGGGGGCTCCTGCAGGCAATGCCCCCCAAATAGGTGCAGAAGGGGTTAACAGCAACCAGTTCCTGTCAGCAGCTCCTTGCCCATATTTCAGAGCTCTCCATGCCCTCCCCTAAATGCCACCCAGATAAGATGCAGCCTAATTGATTCTTCCCCCCGGCCCCTGTTTTGTACCTTGCTGATGAGCATCATTAATTGGAGGCTGCCCTCCCTGTGGGTACCATCCGGCGAGGGCAGCTGTGCCCTTCGCTCCTCGGCACAGCTCATGAATCTTCTCAGCGGAGGAAAGGGAAAGCCCTGGAGGACCAGGAGACCAAACGAGCTTCCAAGAGAAGTTCAGGGTGTTTTGCAAAACCCCCCATCGCCTCGGCCTAACCTTACAGCGGGGGGGTCAGGTAGAGGTGTGCTGCAGGTCTGGTCCCCGCGCGGGAAACGGGGATGCCTGCAGGAAACGTCTGATAATGGGGTGGAGGAGGCTAGGGAGTCATGTCCTGCCTAGAAGCTTGCTCCTTGACACGGCTGCTAAGGCCTGAGGAAGGTTATCCATCCTCACGGCGTGGCGCTGAAGCGAAGCAGTTTTGAGTGCCAGCGTCTCCCTTTGATGAGATCTCGCACCAGACTTTCACCTCCTTGCTTTTTAAGTGTCTCTTCAAAGCCGAACTCTATCTGCTCCAGATAAGAAAACCAATAAAGCAGCTTTTCCTTCCAGGGGAACACTGCTGGCTCTCGGAAAGCAAGATCTCCCTCCAGATGATGTCCTGACTGGGTTGGCAGGAGCTGCAGCTCCCCACTGGAGTCAGAGTCTACCTGTGCTGCTGTCCTGTCCTCAGTGACAGCAGTGATGTCCCCTCTTTAAGTGCTGCTCCCTTGGCAGCTTCTGGAAGCAGCCAGGGGATGGCATTAGAAGCTTTTAATTAGTTTTCCTGGGTGAATACATGTGCCCTAGACTGGCAGAGGGAGGGGATGTGACCTCATGCCCCCTTCCCCTGCCTGGAAAGGACCATGGGGTAGAAATTGCCACAGCATGAATGGGTTTATTCTGCTGCTCTCCTAGGGGAGGTAAAAATTAGGGTCTTGCTGGGGTGTTGCAGGGGTTGGGGTGGTGTCCTCAGCTCCAGAGGGATTTTCCCAGCCAGCATCCCACTAGATGGCACAGCAGGACAGCCAGGGCCACTGCCTTCTCCCCAGCTGCCAGCGCTGGAAGGGCAAGGCCAGGACAACCTCCGGCCACTCCCAGACTGTCCCAGCCTCCAGTTTCCTTAGCTGGGAAAAAGATCCCAACAGAGCTTTACAGAAAGCTCTTAACTCTGCCAGGAGCCTGAGCAAACCTGCCGGTGCAGACGTTGCTGCTGGTGCCATCCACCTCCCAGCCAATGTTTTAAATGACTCCTTCAACTGTGATGTGAGCCCCTGGCACAGCCCGGGCCTCTCTCCACCTCCTATTCCTCCTCTTCCAGCATCGCATATTTATCCAGTTTATCTTTCTGACACTCTCCCAGCTGTGGGAGCCCAGGAAATGGGGCTGTCCCCCCAATCTTCTGGAGGGTCTTCCTTCCTGCTCGGGCTGCGACGCCGCTGCTCTGCTGCTTCTGCAGCATCCTCCTGCAGAGCTCTGCTGGGAAGGGACCCGCTGCCCACCTTCCTGCATCTCTGCACCCGAGGTCAGAGCCGGGCAGGGAGGAAAAGATGCTCCTCGGGCAGGGAGGAGAAGATGCTCCTCGGGCAGGGAGGAAAAGATGCTCCTCGGGCAGGGAGGAGAAGATGCTCCTCGGGCAGGGAGGAAAAGATGCTCCTCGGGCAGGATGGAAAAGATGCTCCTCGGGCAGGGAGGAAAAGATGCTCCTCGGGCAGGGAGGAGAAGATGCTCCTCGGGCAGGTATCGCCTCTGCCGGCCCCGCTGCCAGAATTCACTGCCTGGAGCTGGCCCAGCTCCCAGGACGCGTGGTGGAAGCTCCATCCAAGAGCAGGGTTCTGCTGCCCCAAGTGCTGCGGCAGGCGAATGGCATCGGCAGCCTGAAGCAGGGGGGGCGGCAGATCACAGAACCACGGAGTGGTTTGGGTGGGAAGGGAGCTTGAAAGGTCGTTTAGTCCAACTAATCCTGCAGGGAGCAGGGCCATCTGCAGCTAGAGCAGGGTGCTCAGAGCCCCGGGCAACCTCCCCTGCAATGGTGCCAGGGATGGGGCAGCCACCACCTCTCTGGGCAGCCTGGCACAGGCTCTGACACCTTCAGCATCAGCAATTTTTCCCCTCTCTCTGGTCTAAATCTCCCTCTTTCAGTTTAAACCCATCACCCCTTGTCCTGTCCCAACAGGCCCTGCTCCAAAGTCTGTCCCCATCTTTCTGACAAGCCCCTTGAAGCCCTGCCAGGCCCCCAGAAGGTCTCCCTGGAGCCTTCTCCAGGCTGATCAACCCCAATCATCTCAGCCTTTCCCCACGGAGCAGATGAGTTTGGGGAAGGCGAAGGTGCCAGGGGTGAAGATCTGCCTTCTGGCTCATCCTCACCAGCTGGAGAGGTGAGATGGAGCCAGGCTGCCCTTCCTCACATCGGATGCACTGGAAACCTGTCCTGGGTGAAGGGGGTGGCACGACCCCCAGCCCTCCAGCCACAGAGCGAGGATGTCACCGCCGGGAAGCCGCAGCACCCGGGCTCCGTTGCACCAGGACCCGCAGCCCCGGGGCTGGTTTGTTTGGTCAGGGCATATCTGGCACCACGTTCCACCCTCCCCGCCGGGCCAGGTGCTCCGGCTCAGTTTGCAGACCCAACCCCTGGTACCACCGTGCCCGGGAGCTCCCTGCACGCTTCGGTTCATGGCGAGGGCAGCCCCGGGAGCTGTGCCAGCATCCGCCGCCCTCGCACCCAGCCCTCGGCTCCTTGGCAGGTTCCTGCCCCAGAGGTGACGCAGGGGCCCTGGCGCAGAGGGAGGGACGGGCAGAGTTGCGTCACCACCCGAAAGATTCGATTCACTCGTGCAATGAGTTGCGAGGTCTCTGCACCGGCTCAGCCGAGCTGGTGTCCGGTAGGAGGTGGTGGGAGGACGTCCCAGCAGCTGCCCAGGATGGGCTGTAGGACCTGAAGTGTCCCATGGCCCTGGTGGGTCGGAGGAGGCGGTGGGAGCAGAAAGGAGGGTCCTGTGCAGGGTGGGGTTCACCCTTTCTCTTATGAACTTTCGGCACGTTTGCTGCCCTCCCCCTTTGCAGTCGCGGTGCCTTCAGAAGGCAAGGGGGTTGGTTCATCCTCTCCTGGCACATGGCCCCTCCTGAGACCCTTGGTGACGAGCATGGGCTCAATGTGCCCCTTGAGGTGGCTGTAGGAGAGTGAACGACCCCACTTGTGTGTTTTGCACCCACTGACGCCCTCCAGCTCAGGGTTTGTCCCCCCTTTACCATCTTCCTGGTGCTGGAGGTAGACACAAGCTCCAACAGGGCAGTTCTCCAGCCGTCTTCGTGAGCTCAGCTTCTTCCTATTGCCAGCAAGGATTTATTTTTATTTTTTTTTCACCAAAATCTCCCCCAGTTTGATTGCACCCAGCTCTGTCTCCCCCCAGCCCACCCAAAGAGTCCCTGTTTCCTTCCACCCAAAGCCAGCCCCGAGGGGCACCTCCCACCCTCATGGGGCCACAGGGACACCTCAGAGGAGGCGCTTTGGGAAGGGGAGAGGATTAAACACTGCCAGTGCCCAGGCCAGGGGAACTGGTATGGGGATGGTTTGCCAAGCAGGAGGATGGGGTGGGTTGCAAGGAGACTGCTGGAGCTCTGCTGAAGCAGCTTCTCCTTAGAGGAGCAGAGCAGAGCAATCGTCCCTCTGGTCTTTCCCCCAGCCCTGCTCTGTCTGGCAGAAACATCAGGGTGAACCAAAAATAAAAGCAACAGGACTTGGCCAGGGTGTCGGGGAGCAGTTATCCCACCCACCCACCCCGGGGCCTCTCTGCTTCCCACAGTGCCAGATAATGCTCGGGTCTCCTTGGCGACGGATTAGGGGATTAGAGGGTTCAGGTGAGCCCCCCTGCACACGATTCGGTTTCTCCTGAGAACAGCATCGTTTGCAGGTGCCCAGGAGGGTGATGGGTCTCTCCCACTGCCCGGTGCTCCGCTCACAGTTGCTGGTGGTGCTTGGGCCATGCCATGGACTGGCACTGAAAAGCACCCCCTCCAATCTGCCTCCTTCTCGAGGCTTTCACGGGCTGCTTTCATCCTTCTTCATCCCATCACCACGCCTTGCCATCCTTCCTGAAGGCCCCCGACGTTTCCCTTGTTCTTCTGCCCTCCAGTTTTCCCAAAGTCCACAGAGAGCTGCCCGTGGGTTCCCTATTGAGATCTTCCTTCAAACCTCCTCTTGGTTGCCCCTTCTCCTTGCAGAATCCCCACCAGTCCATAAAGCCAGCTCACCAGCAGTGACACAGACCTCAGCACCTATCAGAATTTCAGCGGGGATCATGTGTAACCCAAACCAACTGGCTGTTGGAGCTGTGGGATGAGTCCCTTTCTTGTCCCGGCCAGCAAGTCCCCTCCAGGGAGAAGGTAAAGTTTTAGGAGTGGAGAAAAGGGACTTCAGTTCTGGGGTAGTGACTTGTCTGGGGCAGGATCGGGACTGGGGATCTCCCTACCCTGGGGACATTCATCTCCAGAGCTGAAGATGGGTGATGTCCCTCTATGACCCAAGGAAAGGACTCGCCATGGAACTTCCCTGTCTTGGCTCCTTCTTCTGCCCGATCTCAGCGTGGCTGATGGGGGTAGGCAGTGGGACAAGCAGCCAGGTGCAGATGTAACACGGTCAGAGACACAACGTGGGAAGGAGAAACCATCTGGAAAGGGAATTTCTCCACCAAAGCCGCCTGATGGCAAAAAGCCAAGAGAGGGCTTGTAGGGACCTTTCCTCCCACTGGTACAAGACCCACCTTCCCCGAGCAGGGCTCTCCGTGGGCTGGGAGGACCCTGAGGTGTCCCAGCCCATTGGTGGTGGCTCAGTGACCGGTGGTGGCCATGGCTTTCCCATCCCACCTCCCGGCAGCGCTGTTTGCCCTCTGTTATTTCATCATCCATCTTGTTTAAACACCACTTTAGCGCCTCGGGGCTGGCGGTATCTCACAGAAAAGCAACAAGAGCCTTCCTCCTCCCCTCCCTCACTTTCCCCCGGGCCTGTATTACCCCAAATAAACACTCACTTTGGGTAATCGTTAACTTTAATGGCTCGGCCCTGGCTTGGGCTGCATGATAGGGCACCACGAGGAGACTCGAGGGGTTGATAGTCCTTGGGATAAAGGAGATAAGGTCTGGGTTTGAAGGGCAGCGCTGGTGGCTGCTGTCAGGGCAAGCACAGCCGTTCCCACCAGCACACCCCAAAATTCCCGGCCCTGGTGTTTTCCAGGCTGGCAGCAGCACCACTGGAGTTGGTGCCCCCCCTTGCCAAGTGCCCCAGCTGCCAGGCATCGTCCCAGCCCTGGGGTGCCATCGGAGGCTTTGCTGTACCCGCCAGCAGCCACATCTCTGGCCCATGCCACTGTCCCTCGCTGAGCCGTGGAGATACCTGAAGAACCCGCCCGGCAGCTCTTTCTCTCTTAATTGTGTTTTCCCAAGTCAATGGATAACTTTACAGCCCAGACCATGAAAACATCAAACAGAGTAACCTTGGGGAGACAGCTGTCTGGAGATGTGCCGGGTTAGTCACCTGGTGGGAAGGGACCATAAAGTTCAAAACGAAAACCATCCTGAAAGTCACGGCCGCATCCGGCAGGCGCCTGCAGGCAGAGCTTGGTGCTGGGCTCGCTGCGGCATCGGCGCTGCTCAGCCGGGCTGGGGATGCAAGGTGGGCATCCACAGGGTCTTCTCCAGATCCTGGGGAAGGTGGGTTAGGTGTTGTCCCATCCCACCTCATGGGCACAGGGTGCAGGCACTGTGCTGTCCCGTGGCAGTGGGACCTCCTAGCCTTCCCCTCTGAAATCACCCCAGGGGGCAGAGAGAGCCCAGAGCCTCACTGGGCTCTCGCCCCCCAGGTTGCCCACCTCTACCAAGCCCACCAGCCCCCGTGCTGTGGTGACTCCCACTGCTTTCCGGGTGCTGGGAATGGCACGGTGGCATCAGCGTTGCTTCCTTCTGGGTGCCGAGGCAAAAACCCGAGAGGAGGGACCCTTGGGTCCTCTCCAGTTGGTGCCCTCACCTCCCGGCCATGCCGTGCGAGACCATGCGGCCGTACCCCCTCCTTCAGGCTTTCACCTCTGGATTTTTCCTCCCCCCCCGCTCCACCTCCTCCTTCCCTCCCTGGCCTTGACCAGCCGCGCTCTTGGCATTCCCGCAGCGGTAACGGCCCCGGAGCTGCGCGGGAGCGGTCAATGCGATCGAACCCGGGGTTTGCAGCATCACCCCGGCACAAACACGGCCAAGACGGCCCCAGCGTTGGGGGGGTGGAGGGGGGGGGTCACTGCAGGCAGTGAAAGTCACGGGGTGGGTAATGGTGGGGGGGAGGAGGGTTCCTCTGCAAGGTGAAGGGCTTTTGGCAGAATGAGGTCCTGCTCTGCTGAGGACCCTTTGAGGGATCAGCCTGGGCTTCCAGCTCCACTTCAAGCGGCGTCCCAGATTTGCCACCGTTTGGAGAAAGAGGATATTTTTCTTCTTATTTTTTTTCTTAATTGCCACCTTCTCTGTGTTTCAGGGAGAGAGCTGACCCAGCAGGACCTGAGCGAGATCTTGCGTTTCTCCCTCAGGGATGCCCAGCACAATCCAGCTCCCCAGCACCCAAAGGGACTGTGTCTTCCCAGGCCACCCCAGCCTGACTTTGAGATGGACTCACCACCCCGGAGTCAGCAGCTGAC
Source organism: Todiramphus chloris collaris (assembly GCA_025345505.1). Lineage (NCBI taxonomy): Eukaryota > Metazoa > Chordata > Aves > Coraciiformes > Alcedinidae > Todiramphus > Todiramphus chloris. Next base: position 1,132,019 of record JANVCC010000073.1, read on the forward strand.
CCTCAGACCAGAGCTGGGCCTTCTCAGGTCCGTGATGTTGTAGGGGAGAAGCAGAACATCACCAGCCCAGGGAGGCGGACCAGGGTTGGGGGCTTGGGCTGGGAAAGGGTCACAATGGGGAACTGGGGGATACACAGCCCTGTGCTACAATGGGGACGGTCTGTGGGCACCTCAACATCACCAGCATGCTCCAGCAAGCCCTGTCCTTCAAAACTGGGGGTGGTACAAGTCACTTCTGGCAATGGAGGTGGCGATGAGTGAGTAGAAACAGCTGCAGGTGGGCAAGGATGGTTTGGAAGCCTGACAGGGACTTTCCTGCAGGGGCATTTGAGCTTCAGTGACCCAAAAAGCGAGCTCCTCTCACCACCTCCTGAGTTGTCCCCCTGCCAGCTGTGGCCCATGGCTACAGGAAGCCTTTCTGGGCCAGCATGGTCCCCATCCCACGCGACGGCAGTGCCATGGAGGAGAGGAAGCCATGGCAGCCCCATCCTTCTCTGGTTTCTTCCCTGCTGGATCTCCATGGAGGAAGGACACTTCAGTTTCACAAGCCATGGAAGCAGCCACTCTCCGGACGTTCCTGACATCACGGCAGATCTGCCCCGCTATTCCCTGTCTGTAACAGCCTGGCTGCACAGCCAGAGCGAAGTTCAGAGCTCAGCAGCGTGCCGAAGGACACGCTGGGTGGAAGGTGAGGGGTTGATCAAGGAGGTGTTCAGGGCATGTGATGCCTCTTCCCATGGGAATCTCTTGAGAGAAGACGAACAGCATCCGGCTCTGCCCGGATAGGCCAGCACAAGACCATACACTCAAAACACACCTCTGTCAGTACTTACAGAGCAGGAGATGACTTCAAAGGAGGCGTGCTGGTCCATGACAGGGCCATGGTGATCTCCACCAGGCTTTCCTCAGCCCGCAGCCCTCTCCTAGAGGCTCCAACCACCAGCCTCCCTCTTCCTACCGCCTTGCTCCGCAGGCATTCCCGTCTCCTTTCCAGCCCCAACCCTCCCTCCCTGCACTGCAGGTAGCCCCGACACCCCCCTGCACGAGGACGGGGGTCCCTGTCAGCATCCCCTTCCTCCCACCCCCCCTTCTGACATGATCTGACAGGAAGGAGGAACTGGGAAGGTAAAAGCGAGGCTCTTCAGGAGATGAAGTCAGCAAACAGCTACAGGTTACCTCGTGAAAAATGTACCTGAAATGCAAGACCTTTGGAAAGCAACGGGGAGGTGTTGGCTTTACCATGGAGTAAGACTCGGGCAAGCGTGGCCAGCTCAGGAGGGGACTTCAGGAAGCAGCCACAAAGAGGATGCTGGAGAAAGCAGCTGGGATCCTGCCCAGGAACGGCTTGGGAAGAGACACTTGGCTCAGGATGGGGACCTGGAGATGTGTCTGCAGGTGCTGGTGCGTGTGGGACACCAAGAGCTCCCCCTGAGCCCCCCGCTGCCTGTCTGCACAGGTACAAACCTCTGAGTGGAGACACACAAAGTACACAGACAGGGATGCCCAGCACTTCCTCCTGTGTCCCCCAGGTTCTTCCCCTTCCCCTCTGCTCAGCCCGGGGAGGGAGGAGGCTCCGGCTCTGCTCCTTCTCCCCCTGCCCCACAGCTGCTTCCTTCTCCCCTTACAGGGAAATAATGGGAGCTCATAATAAAGGTGGAGGGGATTAAAAAACAAAAGCGTGCCCTGCCCCTCTTTTTTCTTTGCTCACCATCAGCTGAGAGAGGGCTTGCCATTCCTCCAGGGCTTAAGCCACTGTTGCCTGGTGCTCCAGGGTGGTTCCATGCACAGATCCTTCCTCAGAGACCCATTTTCCTAATCCAACCGAATAAAAAATAATCACAGCCTGGTTTGGGTGGGCAGGGACCTTGAAAGGTCCTCTGGTGCAACCCCCTGCAGGGAGCAGGGCCATCTGCAGCTAGAGCAGGGTGCTCAGAGCCCCGGGCAACCTCCCCTGCAATGGTGCCAGGGATGGGGCAGCCACCACCTCTCTGGGCAGCCTGGCACAGGCTCCAACACCCTCAGAGTGAAGAGTTATTTTTAAGCTTCCCCCCCCCCACCTTTTCTTAAGCCTGTAAAACCACCACAGGCCGAGGCAGGGAACAGAGGAAAGACGACATCTCCACGTGATAAAATTTTATTACAAAATAGGAGATAGATGAATAGTCACAGGGGAGTTTCGGGGTGGGGGGGTTGGGCAGGGAAGGGTTTATGTAACAAACAAAAGCATCACTGGAAAAAAAAATAAAACCTTCCACCCAAGTTTTCCGCATTTCAATATTATTATTATTATTTATTATTATTTTCACATTGTGTTCATCTGGGACAGTGAAGGGTGGCGGGGGGTCCAGGCGGACCCGCGAAGCAATACGGTGCTCTGCGCCTATTTACAGCCGTTCCTGTGTTCCCCAGCTATGATACAAGCACAGCAGAGGCGAGATGCCCACCTCCCAGCCAGCCTGAAGTTTGTTCTGCACCAAGCACGGGCTGGCAAAGCCCCCCCAGCCCCCTCCCAAGGCTTGGAAACCTTCCCCAGTGTCCCCGTCAGCAAAGTGTGGCAGGGAGTGGAGGGACCCTGGTTTGGTTGGGGTTTGTGCACCCCCAGCTCAGCTCCAAGCCATCTCTCCTGTAGCAAAGAGCAGCTTTGCTCCATCAGCATCACTCCAGGGCTGGGTAGGGGTGGGTTTCTCTTCAGACAACTTTTCCTCTGCCCTGCCCCCTCCCCCTCCCACCCCCAAATAAAAAAACATTAATAAAATATATATACACACACACAGAGTCTATGTGAGGATGGGCAGATGTACTTTTTTTTTTCTCTGTAGTGAAAAAAAAACAAACCAAGAAGATCATCAGGAAAATTATTTTAAATTCTCCAAGGATTTAAAGCTGCCTGTTGGTTGTTTTGGCTTTGTACTTTTTCTCAGCGAATAGTTTTGGGCTCCATCAGCACAGCAGAGGAGGAAAGATGAAAATGGGGGGCAGGGGGGAGAGGTCGATCCTTCTCCAAAAATAAAAGAGAGAGAGCGCTGAGCCCCCTCTGAGCACCATGGGTGAGGGTGAACCCCACGGCCAGCCCCACGGCCCACGCCATGGCTGGGTCAACCCTGTGCTCTTGGCTCATGTGCTTACGAGGTTCAACCACAAGTGATGCACCAAAAAAAAAGCATCTTCCCTCTCGGAAGGAGCAGTTACAGCCCTGGGGGCTCCCAGCTCCCGGACCGCGGTGCCGCAGGCTCGTCGTGCCAGGGCTCACCCATGCAGGAGCTGAACGGGTGCCAGCAGAGCAGGGTGGAGCTCGGCAGGTCCTGGCACGGCAGCGTTGGGTCCCCACCAGCCCCAGGAACCAGGCTGAGCTTCCTGGAGACACCGGCGGGGACTGGCTGAGGCATCTCCAAGCTACCCAGAATTTCCTTTGGCCTGAGCTCAGCCTGCCCATGCTGGCAGGCACCAGCCTGCCTACGCCCTGAACCACCAACGCTCTCCGAGGGGCTTCTCCATAACCAGAGCCCTTCCCTGAGGCCCTTCAGACCCATTGCCAAACAGAAGCAAGAGATAAAACCTCCCCTGGCACAGAGGCTTCAGGCCACGCAGCGCTCCTACCCCTCGCCGTTGTCGGGGGGAGATGGCACCGCAGCCTCTCCTTGCCCGCACGGCTCAACCCAGCCTCCGAGGTAAGGTGGGGAAAAGGAGGAGGCCAGGTCACAGTGGTGGCATTGGCAAGGTCCTGCTCTGTGCTCTGAAGAGGAGACAGACCCCACAGCCAACAAGGCAGATGGTAAAGGAGCCCATTTGCTCCGGCGCCCACCGGTCCCCGGTGAGCTGTCACCAGAAGCAGTGAAAGAGCTGGGAGAAGGCTGTGGAGGACACACACACATGCTCAGCAAAAGCTGATTCATGAGCCAGGCTCTCCAATCCACACTTGAACACAGCATCAAGGGGGTGCCGTCACCAAAGCCTCCAGGCAGGAGAAGGTCCTAGCGCTGAGGTCTGAAAAGCTCTTCCCACGCACCGTTGGGGAAAGTCACCCAAGTGACTTTGACCCACCCAGCAATTCGGTGGCCTGACTTCACCCCTCTATTCCCACCCTCCCTGGCGGAGAGAGGAGGAGGCAGCTTCTTGCCAAAGAACTACAGGGAAGGCTCGCTGCAGCTCTGCGCTGCCAGCCACGGGCACTTCCCCCATCCCGAATCCCACACCACACCATGCGCATCCTCCCTCCCCAGCTCCTTCCTTGCCCTCCTCCCCATCACCCAGACCAGCCACGTGCGCTGCAGCTGGGACCCAGTTTATTTACCCAAAGACAGGACAACCAGGAGCCCAGCTGCTGGTTTTTGGCTCACGGGCAGTTGGGCAACAGCAGAAGGGGGTGGCTTTCAAATCTGCACCCCCAGAAGATACCACAGCTCAGCGACGCCTTCCAGGTCTGCTCGCCGCTTCAATTTGATCGGGGGAGAATAAAAGAGGAGGACGGCGGCTGGGGAGGGGGACACGCCAAGATTCTGTGGAGCACACTGGGCCCATTATTTGTTCCCAGTTTATTTATTACCTGCACGGCTGCTGTTCAAACTGGCAGGGCCTGGTTCTTGTCCTGCCCGAGCGTAACCCCTGGTAAGGCTTTGGAGACTGGCCAATGTGCCCCACACACCAGGGCACCCCACGGCAGAAGGGGGAAGGTGCCTTACGGAGCCCGGGGCGGTGAACCCGTGAGGTAGGTACCATGATTACAATCTCAACAGCAGGATTTATTGGATTTTGTTTCAAAGATGCTTTTTTCCTTCCTTTTTCTTTTTTTTTTTTTTTTTTTGTTTTTTTTTCTTCTTATTTTCTGTCTGAACACGAGGAAATGGCAACAGCGAGGGGCTGGTGCTCCTGGTGCTGAGTCCTCGTGTGTGCGTCCGAGGCACGAGCGGAGCCCGACCGGTGCTTTCTGGAGAAGGGCATGGTGTATTCTGGGAAACCAGTGGCTTTTTTTGCCATCCTCTGGGTAGCTTCAAGACCTGCGCTGGTTCTCCCAGAGACACCCGAAGTCAAAATTCATCTTGGAAGCAGAAATGCTAAGGACACAAGCAAAAACTGTCCGAGCAGGGCAGATATTCACAGCTGCCAGGGAACCGTAGGTGGGCTCCGCAGGACACAGATGATGACTTTGGTCACCTGCTTTTGTGCTGTCCCTCGCTGGAAGGCACGTCAGGTGAGTGTGGCATAGGTCCTTTCTTCTATGCCCCAGCAGAGGCTGGGATTGTCAACCCAAACCACCCCGGGCACGTGCTCGTGCTCCCGCTCTTGTGCCACGGGGCTGTCCAAGAAGGTGACAGCCAGGCTACTGCCAACCCATCACAAGCCTCCTTGGGCTTCACCAACAGCATCGTCCTACGAGGGGCAAACCAACAACTCCCACGGAGCTTGAGGCACGACGGGCAGCTGCTGCCGAGTGACAAATAAATAGCAGGATGGCTGGAAGGAAGCCCTTCGGAATCCAAGGTCCATCGCCCCACTGCTGCCAGGAGCCTCATTGCCAGATCAAGGCTGTAATTATAACTCTTTTTTTTTTATTTAAACGAGATTTCTTCTAGAAACAGTTGGGGACAGGGCTTGCAGAGGGGGCTCTCCCGCCACCCCTTGCCCCGCCGGTTGATCACAGCATGGGTTTGTTCCTACGTATGAGAAAAGGAAAAGAAAAACAAAAACGCAAAACGAAACAAACCAAAACCGAACGAAAACCAAAACAAAACAAAAGCAAAACAAAACAAAAGCAAAACAAAATAAAACCAAACCAAACCAAAACAAAATAAAACCAAAACAAAAACTCCCAATCAAACAAAGTAAAACAAACAAACAAAAAAAAAACCCCAAAGGAAGAAAAACCCAAACCAATCCCCCCAAAAAAAAAACAAAACTAGCTTCAGCTGCTCTTGGAGAGGTGGAGATGGTCAGAGGCTCCTAGTTCTGGTGCCGCTTCATGTGGAGAGCCAGGTGGTCGGAGCGGGAGAAGCAGCGGCCGCAGGAGAGGCACTTGAAGGGCTTGGCGCCCGTGTGCTTCCGATAGTGCCGGGTCAGCTCGTCGGAGCGGGCGAAGCGCCAGTCGCAGCCGTCCCACGTGCATTTATAGGGTTTCTCACCTGCGGGGAAAGAGCCACGGGTCACGAGCACGGCACGGCCCCCATCACGCGTCTGCCCAACCTCCCAAACACCCACCATCCCCCCCAGCCTCTCGGAGATGCCCGTCCTTTCTTGAGAGGTCCCGGAGGGCACCCAGGGATGCCCGGGAGTCACGGCCACACTGGTGCTTTACTCTACCAAGGTTCACTTGCTGTACCTGGACCATGGATCAATAAATGATCTTGCCCATGTGCCGCCCCAGCTTTGCTTTCTAGGCTCAGTTTCTAGTGCTGTGTCAAGTTGCTGCTGGAGAATTTCTGGCTATAAATGTTTCTGAGTTAGCCAAAAGTTGCTGTGGGTGGTGTTGCTGCTCATACGGGTGCGGGGGAGCCCTGGGAGGAAGAACAGAATCTAGGATAGACTAGGATAGACTAGAATAGACTAGAATAGACTAGACTAGAATAGACTAAACTAGACTAGAATAGACTAAACTAGACTAGACTAGACTAGACTAGACTAGACTAGAATAGAATAGAATAGAATAGAATAGAATAGAATAGAATAGAATAG
>JANVCC010000073.1:1138694-1148870 GCA_025345505.1 Todiramphus chloris collaris
AGAATAGAATAGAATAGAATAGAATAGAATAGAATAGAATAGAATAGTTTTGGCTGGAAGAGACCTTCAAGATCATCAAGTCCAAGCTTACTCCCAGCCCTATCAAAAACCACTAAACCATGTCCTTTATGTACAACACCCAGCTGCCTCTTAAACACTTCCAGGGATGGTGACTCCACCACCTCCCTGGGCAGCCCATTCCAGTGCCTGACAACCCCTTTCTGTAAAGAAATGCTTCCTGATAATGCCTAAGAAGGGGGTTGTGCCATCTGAATTCTCCTCAGCACCTCACATCTTAGAAACCCACTGTCTGCCTCCAAGCGCAGTCCGGCAGCAGCTCTCCGGACACAAAACGCTGCGTTTTTCTTCAGGTTGACATCATCCCCCCGCCCTCTCCACCACCCCTTCCGCCTGTACACACCTATTCCCAAACTGAAATCAATTAAGTTGTGCAATTTCTCAACCAGCTGGGAACTGGGCTGGAAAAGCCCGTGCCCGCTTCCACCTCCCCGCCTGCCCGCGGGGGTTGTAGGAGCCAAACCCCGGCTGGAGCCCTCTCCACGCAATGGGTGTGGTGCTCTCAAATATTAGCCCTCGCTCTTAACAGCCTGAACAAGCAGGCAGAGTTCAGGGAATGTGCTGACTTCCCCGACCTCAAATATTTACCGTTTCATCGGCCAAAGTGCTGAGCGCAGCACCGCGGGCGCTGGGCGCACGTAGGCGCGCAGCGTGCGTGCAGAGGCATGCGCGTCCCGCTCCGGCGTGTTCCCGCAGCCCCGGCTTGCCGGGGCAGGCAGCGGATTTGGCTGGGAAACAGGAAAAATGTTCGGTCCCGACAAGACCTACAGGGTCTTGCAGGCACCGGAGAAGATCATAGGTTTGTAGGATCGTGAAAGTTGGAAATGACCATCAGGATCATCATTAGCAGGACCACTAAACCATGGCCTGAAGTGCCACCTCCAGATGGGTTTTTTTTTTTAACACCTCCAGGGATGGTGACTCCACCCCATCCCTGGACAGCCTCACCACTCAGTAAAAAAAAAATTTCCTAATACCCAACCTTAACCTCCCCTGGCGCGACTTCAGCCCATTTCCTCTTGTCCTATCAGTAGTGACCTAGGAGAAGAGAACAACACCCACCTCACCACAACCTCCCTTCAGGTAGTTGTAGAGAGCAATCAGGTTGCCTCTCAGCCTCCTCTTCTCCAGGCTAAACAACCCCAGGTCCCTCAGCCTCTCCTCATCAGACCCTTTTCTCCAGACCCCTCACCAGCTTCGTTGCCCTTCTCTGAACTCACTCCAGCACCATCTTTTTCATGCTGAACCCAGTGCCCAGTACAGTGGGACAATCACTTCCCTTCTCCTGCTGGACGTATTATTTCTGATCCAGGCCAGGATGCTGTTGGCCTTCTTGGCCACCTGGGCACACATTGGGTCATGTTCAGCTGGGTGTCCACCAGCACCTCCAGGTCCTTCTCCGCTGGGCACCTTTCCAGCCACTCCTCCTCAAGCCTGGAGCATCACAGGGGGGTTGGTGTGACCCGAGTGCAGGACCCAGCACTTGTCCTTGTTGAACCTCATCCCACTGACCTCAGCCCATCAATCCACCCCAGCCAGATCTCTCTGCAGATCCTCCTGCCCTCGAGCAGATCAGTCCTACCTGGGCTCCACACCACTGGGTGTTGGGTTGTTTTTTTTTTTATGGCTCAGGTAAATAGGGAATTTGACAAGAGGCAGGCTGGGCGTTCCGCGGCATGCCGGGGAACCTCGGGGTTTGCCTTAGCATGTTAAGACAAAGGTGCAGCCACAGACATTGTCCCGGCCGGGTCACCCGCCTGGGTCAACCCTACCAAGTCCTTTTAGTTTCAAACAATAACAGGTTGATTTCCAGGAGAGAAACAAAATGCTTTCCATTGTCCCACGAGCTGGCTCCATCTCCCGGGGCAGCACGGCAGGGCAAGCTCAAACAAAGGACCCAAACTGGCATTCCCAGCCCGCGGGAGGCGGCTGAGCAGCCACCAGGTTATATATTTAATCTCACAATGGCACCCAGGAAATGAACGGCGTCGCCGGGAGATGAATACGGCCCGGCCCATAGCAACGGGCAAACCGCAAGGAAAGATCTTGGAGATCGTGTACTGCTCAGCTCGGCTGCCATCAGGCCAGGGAGCGAGAGGAAGGGCGTCATTAATTAACCCTTCGAGCGGCAGGGCTCAAGCAGTGCCCAGCCTGCTGGGCTGGCAGGACCTGGGGTGGGCCAAGGAGTTGGGGGCTGAGGTCTCAAAAGCAAAACGGGAGGCTTCAAAAAACAGGACACAGATGCCCCGAGCCAGCTGCTTATGGCTCTCTGTTTGGATTCCCTTTTTACCCAGAACATAGAACCATAGAATGGTGGGGGTTGGAAGGGACCTCTGGAGATCACCGAGTCCAACCCCCCTGCCAGAGCAGGGGCACCCAGGGCAGCCCACACAGGAACAGATCCAGATGTGTTTGGAATCTCTCCAGAGAAGGAGACTCCACAGCCTCCCTGGGCAGCCTGGGCCAGGCTCTGGCACCCTCACCGTAAAGAAGTTTCTCCTCCTGTTGAGGTGGAACCTTCTATGCTCAGGTTTATACCCATTATTCCTTGCCCTATTACTGGGCACTACGGAAAAGAGACTGGTTCCTTCCATTTGACACACACACCTCAGATATTTATAGACATTAATAAGATCCCCTCTCACTCTTCTCCTCTCAAGACTAAACAACCCCAGTTCTCAACACAGTACCACCAGCTTTCCTGACTATTCAGGTCACATCCTCTGTCGCCTCTCTGCCCTTCCTTCTTTCAGCAAGTGAAGTGGGCGGAGGCAAGAGCACTTGCATTTCCAGCCTGATTACTGGGAAACCTGGAAAAAAAATAACTGTATTTGACTGGGGCCAAGAACCTCCCAGGTTTGCCTGGATGCATCTTTATGTCGTGGCTTGGAAGGACAGTGCCTGTCCCAGGTGGGTCACGTCTCTGGGCACAGAGACTCGTGCTCTGAGCGGAAGGGGGAAAAGAGAGATTAAATTTTCAAGTGAGCAGCCCTGAGTATAAACTGCTGTTGTGACAAATGCTTATCACCACCCAGCTCTCGGAGCCAGGGACAATGTCCTTCCTGTTCCTTTCTTCCACCCCTTCCGTGTTGTTCCTCAGGCCCTGCCAAAAAAATATTGTACCTCGTGCACAAAGAAAAATTCTTTGCTGGCTTGTTCGAAGGGCTGATAAGGCGAAAACGGAACAGAGCCAAGCGCAAGAACTGATTCCCAGCCTCAGGATGGGTTTTGTTCGTTGCTAATAAAAAAAGAAAAGTGAACTCTGGGCCAGCTTAATTGCTTTCAGTAAAGATCAGCCCTTCTATAAAAGAGATTTATGAGGGCACTGATGGTTCCTGGACTCCCTGAGGATCTGATAAAGTTTCAGGTATAATAAATACCTTCACGAGAAGACCCGTGCTTGAATGCACAAGTGCCACCGAGCTCGGTTTACCCCAAGGATGATGGCTGTGGTGGGAGCCCCTCTGTGCTAGTGACCCTGTTTACACCACCAAGAGCAGCCCACGGGCACCTTGGCCCTCGGGAATGAGGGCACAGCCCTTCTGTACTGCTATTTGGGGTCCTTCTGTGACCCTACTGTGAGCCTTTCAGGACTCTAAAGTCATCTATCCGGCAGCTCTGGTGATACACACCCCACTGGCAGCTCCTAAGGGGACAAGAACTGGGCGTCTGTGGTGTGTGTGGCTGGTACAGAAGAAGACACGAGGGGTTCCATCCCCTTATGAGGTGCTTGACACAAAAGAGGCATCCCCTGTCTCCTCGGGGGTCGTATTTATGCGTCATAAACCTTTGCACAACCTTTCCGTAGGCTAAACAGGATCAGACGTGGCTGGGAGAGCTCAAAGGAAAAGAGATTCTGGGAGCACCTCCTCCTCCCAGTCCATTGACTCAAGCTGCCAAGAGTTCTCCAGAATTCTAGCCCATCCCTCCAGCAGACAAACAAGTGCACAGAGCGGCGTACGGTCTCCGTAAACCGGTGCAGCCCTTGGACTTCTTCAACCATTAACATCACTGGACTGAACTGTGCTCCTGCCCCCAGCAGCCACCCTAGATTACAGCAATTAACTCAGCCACGTAACCACCACCATCGCCAGGCACCGTGCACGAAGTGCAGGCTGGCAGAGGTTCCCCTTACCTGTGTGAGTCCTCTGATGTGCCTTCAGGTGGGAGCTCTTGGTGTAAACTTTAGAGCATCCTGGGGAAACAGAAAAGACACAACGACCCCATGAGACAGGCGCCCTTGTTGTGCAAACCAACCCAACTGTTTATACCTGAGGTTAGGGACGGAGGGGGCCTGAAAAGCACTCTGAGTAACAGTATGCAAATAAGCCTGGCTATTGCCGTTCCATTTCCACAGTAACTGAAGAACATTTGTCCTCCAGGACAGACAGACCTGGACCACATGGCCAATGCGCTGGGAATCAGGGAGGCTGGGGGGGGGGAAGAGTTGGGCACAGACTTTTCAAATTCCCCCTTCCTCGACCAGGTCCCCGAGGCAGGATGAGAACATGAGATTCGCCACCTTTAGCTGCTGGTTTTGTGAGGGTGTTTGTCTTTCTGGATTCCAGATGGAACTGATACCACCACTGCAAGGCTGGAGGGACCTGCTGGAGCAGGTCCAGAGGACCACGGAAATGGTCAGAGGGTGGGTGCACCTCTCCTGTGAGGAAAGGCTGAGAGAATCAATCACAGAATGATTTGAGTTGGAAGTTTCCCCGCTGGGGAGAGTTGGGGATGTTCAGCCTGGAGAAGGCTCCGGGGAGACCTTCTGGTGGCCTTTCAGGACTTGAAGGGTCCTGTCAGAAAGATGGGGACAGACTCTGGAGCAGGGCCTGTTGGGACAGGACAAGGGCGGATGGGTTTAAACTGAAAGAGGGAGATTTAGACCAGAGAGAAGGGGGAAGTTGTTAATGCTGAGGGTGTCAGAGCCTGTGCCAGGCTGCCCAGAGAGGTGGTGGCTGCCCCATCCCTGGCACCATTGCAGGGGAGGTTGCCCGGGGCTCTGAGCACCCTGCTCTAGGTGCAGATGGCACTGCTCCTTGCAGGGGTTGGATGAGGTGACCTTTCAAGGTCCCTTCCCACCCAAACCAGCCTGTGATTCATTCTGTAACAGCCCCAGCCCCAGCAGACAAGCTAAGTGTGTTCCAGGAAGCAGGAAACACCAGGGACACTGTGGAGCCACAGCCTGGCTTTCAGCATCCAGAATAAGGCCAGTGGGAAGTTTATTCAGAAGATCAGCAACAAGAGGTTTAATCAAAGAAAGGCTCTTAACAAAAACACTGTGACTTTGGCAAAAGTTTCAACAAGCATCTTGGAATGAATCATTCCCACTTCCTCATGGCAGGGAGATAAAGCTTAGAAAAGCTCCTCGTGCTGCCTTCATGGTCCTGCTTCATTGTGTTTTGACAAGTATATTAAAGCATGAATTTGAAGCTTTATGACCTGCATAAGCAACACAGTCATATTTCTCATTCCAATGTCTCCACAGAGCTTAAAGAAGTCTCTGGCAGGAGATCAGCTCGATGTCCTGTCCTGCTCAGGAGCTGCAGGAGCAGATCCCTCCTTCCCTCTCTCCGTGGCATAGAATCAGAGAATCCCAGACTGGTTTGGGTGGGAAGGGACCTTTCAACCCCCCTGCAGGGAGCAGGGGCATCTGCAACCAGAGCAGGTTGCTCAGAGCCCTGTCCAGCTTGGCCTTGACCCAAACCCGGAGGGAGCAGCACAGCGAAGGCAGAGCAGAACACGGCTGAGCTTCATTTTCCCCGTGAGCCGGCGGAGGAGAACGTGCCGGGGCCACCACCGGGGAGCTTGGAGAAGGGCTTTGCAAACAGGTCTCCCCTGTTCCTCCAGTCACCGGCGTGGACTCAGCTTCCTCCTGCAGACCACGCCAGTGAGACCTGCTGCCCCTGCCACCAGCCCCGACTGGTTTCACCTCCAGCTGAACCTCGGCGTGAAGGATTAGAAGAAGCTCTGCTCTGTCTCTGCACGTACACACCGCCGAGCCGCCCAGTGTTTACTCAGCACAGGTTGTTCTTGGTTGGGGCTTTTTCTTTTTTTTTTTTTTGCACCACAGATGTGTTCCTGCCTTCCCACGTGGGCCAAAATCCTGCTAAACCAGGAAAGATTTGCCCGGGGAACGTACCCTGCACGATCAGACTCTCGCTCTCAGAGCGGCGGGGTCTGTCTCAGAGCAGCGGTCCACTCAACACCCTTCATCCACCTCCCCCCGTGACCAGAAGAAGGTAAAACATCCAGCACGTGCTCTGAACCACGAGAACACGGGTGCAGCTCCTGGCTCAGAAAGTCCCTCGCCTGCAGGTTGCCGGAGGGTGGGGAGGCGCAAGCACAGGGAGGTCTCTCTAAACGTGTCCTGTTCTTACGTATCCCGGAGCTGCTGCTGGAGATGGGACCTGGGATAGACTGGCCGCGGGGCTGACCTGCTGCGGCCACCCTTGTGCCACGGGAAGAGCCCATAAATCTTGCGGGAGGTGGTTAGGAAATGATTCTCCTCAGCTCACACCCCCGCCATGGGAAAACTGCTTGCTGCTCCCCAGCAGCTCAGCAGCCGACAAGCAGAAGGCATGTGTCCCAAGCATGTGTCCCAGGCATGTGTCCCAGGCATGTGTCCCAAGCCACTCCCCAGCCCTCACGCTGCTGTCACCGGGGTTTCTCACTAGGGACACGACTGCTTCTCTCCCATGAGCTGTGGTGCCACAAACTCCCCGCGTGCAGTGCAGGAAACCCTGCACGATCTCCTCCAACCAAGGCATCACGGGTCTTTAGGTGGACACGCTGATGTAATGAGGTGACACGTGGGGAACAGCTTCAGCTCTGAGCTGATGATTACCCTGAAGAGCCTTTTCACACCACCCTGATGTCATGGAGCCATGGAAGTGTGCGAGACAGAGACTCAGCTCATTGTCTCTTTGGAAGCAGAAAACCAGGGCCACAGAGAGGCTGTAAAGCTGGTGAAGGCTGGACAAGCTGGGGAGGTGGGTCTGTGAGAACCTCATGAGGTTCAACAAGGGCAAGGGCAAGGTGCTGCTCCTGGGTCAGGGTCAACAGAGACTGAGAGTGATCAAGAGCAGCCCTGCAGAGAAGGACTTGGGGGTGCTGGGGGGGAGAAGATGGAGCTGAGCTGGCCCCATGCGCTGGCACCCAGAGCCACTGGCACCCAGAGCCACTGGCACCCTGGGCTGCAGCCCAGCAGGGGCGGGGGGGATCCTGCCCCTCTGCTCCCAGGGCTCTGGGCAGAGAGAGAGACCCCCCTGCAGTGCTGGGACCAGCTCAGGAGTGCTCAGCACAGCAGAGACAGGGACCTGGTGGAGCGGGGCCAGAGGAGCCCCAGCAATGCTGGGAGGGCTGGAACCCCTCTGCTGGGAGCCAGGCTGGGAGAGCTGGGGGGGTTCAGCCTGCAGAGGAGAAGGCTCCCCAAGGGGAGACCTTCTGGGGGCCTTTCATTGCGCAGACAAAGTGACTTCTGATGACCTCCCACAGAGACCCAAGGCAGCCCCTGGCCTCAGTGTGCCAAGACGAGATGCCCCCCACCAAAGCCAAGGCAGCACATCACGCACGAGAATACCTGGGTAGTCGCAGTGATGGATTCTCCTTTTCTCCAGCTCGGGGTTGTTGCGTCTGTTGTATTTGGGGGGCTGCATGACAACGTGCCCTTGGGAGAGGGTCCCAAGGCCATTGGGGACTGGGGGGACCTGTGATGACTGGACCAACTTCAGTCCAAAAGTGGCTTCATAGGATGGTGGGGGAGAGATGGTGTTGATGAGCTCGGGTTGGTTTTCTGGGCTGCCAGGCTGTGAGTTGGGGGGCGAAGGGGGCAGGTTCACCCCTGGAGCAGGGTAGAACTGCCCTGAGATGTTGAAGTTTCCCTGTCCCTGGGAGATGTGTGGGTACTGCTTAACCAGCCCTCCTGGCTGTACAGGTCTGTGGACCACACTGGACATGGTGCTGCCCGTGGACATGGTCACACCATTGAGGCTGTTGATGGCTGTGGTGCTGTTGGAGGAGGAGGACGTCAGGGTGGTGATGTCGGCACTGCCGCTGCCGAGAGGCATCTGGTAAAGCTGGGATGGCTGCGGGTTGGTGGATAAGGGGATCTCAGAGGGCATCTCCTGCTTGATGAAGATGTTGTTCACTGCCACCGACTGGGGCATGCTGAAGACACTGGTGAAGTCGGGCAGGGTCTGTGTGGAGCCGGAGGCAGAAGAGCAGGGCTGGGCGAAGCTGGTGCCAGGCTCCGTTTTGATCTGTGGGAACGGCGCCATGGGTTTGGGTGGCCGGTAGAGTCCCGTGCGGAGGTGCGTCGTGTCGGGCAGGATGACGTTGATGTTCACGCTGTACGGCGTAGACGTTGGCTTCTCCGTGGAGAAGAACTCATCCACCACCGAGGCACTCTCCCGGCGGTACTTCTTGTCTGGTATCATGGGGATGGGTGGCACCTCGTTTGAAAGGTACTTATCCATTTCAGACCGTGCCTATGGCAAAAAAAAAAAAACCCACAAGAAGAGCAACCTTGACACACTGGTGGTGGGAATCCAATGTTCAACAAGTACTTAAGGCAGCAAGAAACCGAGAGAGTGGCAAGAACAGCCCAGGAGTCACAGGCTGTGGTGATTTAGCTTCAGTCTCTGACTTAGCCAGATTCCTGAGGAGTGAATCACTGTCCTCTGTCCCAGCTTCCCACCTCCCCATCTGCACTGGCAACCAAGGGTAAGCTAAGCAGAGGATGCAGTTAGGAGGGAAGTAGAGCCTGGTAAAGGGGAGCCAAGCTTTAGGTACAAAGATTTGGTCACATGACCCAGAGGATTTAACACTGGGAGGGGAATGAACCCAGAAACTCTGCTCTAGGCAGCCTCATGCTTTGGGCACCTTGGATCTGCAGCCCACCTCAGACGCACTGGCTCTGGTCTCCTTTCAACTCAACAGCCTGAGGCATATTGCATTTTAGTCTAGGACAGTATCTGTAATTAACTGAGAACGTTCTAGGACAATATCTTTAATTAATTGAGAATAATTTGGGCTATAGCCCTAGAAAACTAAGTGATGTTGCCGCTAATTCAGCCTAAAACGGAACCTGCCAGGCACACTATAACCAGCTTGGCTCAGGGAAGTGACTCAGCCCTCACCTCACCTCTGGTTCACTTCTGGTTTCATGGAGCTGTTTTCACAAGCCTGGGTCCTCCAAGCCAACAGGACCTCTAGCTCAGACAATCCCCACTTGCCAGGTTTCTTCTCCTCCTGGCTCATGCCCGATGAGGCATCCCACTGGATCCAAGCCCAAGAATTCATCAACCTGGTGGAGCAATCCTCTAGGAAATTCATCCCCTGGCGTCTGACGGCTCCAGTTCTGCTCTTTGTGGTTAAAGATACCAGTGCTAATGCTCTCCCGTAAAGCCCCAGCCTTTAATTACATGGTTATCCATGTGCCGAGCTCCTTGCGAAGCCCTGGCGGGCTCATTCATATGTAGAGGAGCTGGCAAAACCACCGGGTTTCCCGGGCAGAGGCCACGGCGCGCTCGAGGCGAGCAAGCTGCTCTCCCCCCCGGCCGCACCCCGCGCGCTTGAGCCGCCCGGGTTTTACAGCTCTGAACCGTGCCACCAGAGTGCAACGGGCCAAAGTCATCCCGGCTGCAACCTCACCGCTCTTAACAAAGCTGGGCGGGAGCCAAGAGGTTTTCCTCACCCTTTCCAGCGAAACGTCTCACCTGCGCTTCCAGCTCACCCGGAGAACCTTTGCACCTCCACACGCCATACTGGCAACGCACGGGCGAGCTGGCGTCCGCCCAACCCCAGCTACGTGCCACGGATACACCCTCCCCTACACCAGCAGAAGCTCGCAGCAGGGGGAGGTGGGTGCACTGGGCTGATGCCAGCACCCAGCACACCGAACCAGGACGGGGTTCCCAGCACCCAGCACACTGAACCAGGATGGGGTTCCCAGCACCCAGCACACTGAACCAGGATGGGGTTCCCAGCACACTGCACTGGGATGGGATTCCCAGCACCCAGCACACTGAACCAGGACAGGGTTCCCAGCACCCAGCACACCGCACCAGGATGGGGTTCCCAGCACCCAGCACACCG
>JANVCC010000073.1:1148880-1163260 GCA_025345505.1 Todiramphus chloris collaris
GCACTGTGCTGTGAATCCTGGCTGCCCACAGCCCTGAGAAGTCCCTGCCCTCCTTAAAGGGAGATGTGTGCTGGCACGACAAAGCTCACTCGGTGTCACAGCCTCTCTGGGCAGCCTGGCACAGGCTCCCACACCCTCACACCAAACAACTTTCTCCTCCTGCTCAGGTGGAACCTCCTGGGTTCCAGTTTGTGCCCATTGCCCCTTGTCCTGTGGCTGGGCACCCCTGAGCAGAGTCTGTCCCCATCCTCTCGCCCCCCGGGGCCCTTTATCTCTTGCTCAGCATTGCTCAGCTCCCCTCTCAGGCTGCTCTTCTCCAGCTGCACAGCGCCAGGCTCTCATCCTGTCCCCAGCACAGAGATGCTCCAGCCCCTCAGCATCCCCACATCTACTCTCTCCAGCAGCTCCAGCGCCCCCATTTCCTCCCCGCTCCCCCCTGGCAGCATCCCACTCGGGTTCCTGCCCGTGGGAGAAGGATGCCAAAGCTTTGGAGACAAACCCAGCGTGCTCCTGGTGTACCCACCAGGCTCCCCTGGCAGCCAGCTCGCCCCGGGCGGCACCAGAGGCCCCGGATGCCGCACATACCTGAGCAGGGAAAGGACCCACTTGCCAGGAGTGGGGGCAGGGGGAAGGTGCTGGACGTTTTTTATTTCCACACTTCCCTTATCTCTGGCATTTCACTTTCTCACCTTCCCTAAGGTCTGCCCCCCCCACCCCAGCCCTCCCCAGCAGTGCCAGTGGGTCCTTAGGGGGCAGGAGTATGAAATGCAGGGAGGCAAGGAAGGTCCTGGTTTGGCTGTATCCCCAACCAGATGGCCCCTGTCCCCCTCTTTGATGTCTCCCAGCCTCCTGGTCTCTCCCAGCCACCCCTACCTGCAGATCAACCTCTCCACCCTTGTCGCTCCATCAAAGCCCAGCAAATCCACCGCTGATCCCGAGCACCCGCAGGGCACCAGGGCAGTAACGGGGGGCGTGATGGGGCAGTAACGGGGGGCGTGATGGGGCAGCAACGGGGGGCGTGATGGGGCAGTTGGTCAGCGGGGCAAAAGCAACAGGCTTTGACCAGACGGGAACGGGCACCAGCCCTGCCAGCAACTGGAGCCACACTGGTGTGTGTGTGTGTGTGGGACAGGGACAGTGAGGGCCCCACCCCAGTGGAACCCAGGCTGCTGTGATGCTGCTGATTGTGTCACACGACCCCCCAGGGCCTCAGCACCCTTCGAGGAGGGAGAAAGGGGCACTTGGCTTGTTTGTGCTTGGCAAGCCCAGCCCTCTCCAGCACCGCTCCTGCTGGGTGCTGACACCTCGCAGCGAGACGCTGTCCCCGGTGCCTCCCAGACAGTGCCCGGTCCAGAGCCAACTCCTTGGCCCACAGTGAGCACAGCTGGGATGAGTAAATGCTGACATGTCTGCGTGGGACCCAGGGTCCCAAATGCTGGAGTCTGTCCCACATCCAGGCTCCTTTCACTATTGCTGGGGACCCAGTTAATGGTGGGTTCCAATGAGAATCCCAGGCTGGTTTGGGTGGGCAGGGACCTCTCAAGCTCCTCTGGTCCAACCCCCTGCAGGGAGCAGGGCCATCTGCACCTAGAGCAGGGTGCTCAGAGCCCCGGGCAACCTCCCCTGCAATGGTGCCAGGGATGGGGCAGCCACCACCTCTCTGGGCAGCCTGGCACAGGCTCTCACCACCCTGAGCACCAACAATTTCTTCCTTCTCTCCTGTATAAATCTCCCTCTTTCAGTTCAAACCATCCCCCCTTGTCCTGTCCCAACAGGCCCTGCTCCAAAGTCTGTCCCCATCTTTCTGCCAGGTCCCTTGAAGCCCTGCAAGGCCCCCAGAAGGTCTCCCCTTGGGGAGCCTTCTCCTCTGCAGGCTGAACAACTTCTGGAGACACACACACTATGAAGGAGATGCCTACATGGGCACACGGGTGTTTGGCACAGATGGAGACACCACAAGCAGGGGGTGGAAGGAGGGAGTGGAGGTGCTGCCACGTCCTCAAGAGTGGATCTGGGTGGCCCCAGAGCACCGGGGCTGGCTGGGTAGGGGGCAAGTCCCAGCTCCACATCTTGGGGGCTTTAGCAGTGCCTCTGGCCGACGGGGACAGCAGCCCACACAGGGAGGGGTGGGGAAAGCACGTTACCTCGAGAATGAGCGGCGGCATCCGCTGTTCCATCCTCATGGGGTGCAGCTGTGGGGCAGACAGGGATGGGTTAGTGGAGTGGTCTTCCCTAGGGACCACACACCCTCCCACAGGTCTCCCTGCCCACCCAGCCCCTGGCCATGGCGGGCCTCCCACCCACCACCCACACCCCTAGCCCCTCATGGTCCCCTGAGTCTCAAGCTGCCCACCGGGACAGGTCCCTGCCATGGGGCAAGGGGACTCTGCCACCTTCCACAGGCTCCCAGTCCCATCCAGAAACCTCTGTGAGACCTCAGAAAGATGGGGACAGACTTTTGAGCAGGGCCTGTTGGGACAGGACAAGGTGGGATGGGTTTAAACTGAAAGAGGGAGATTTAGAATGGGGGGGAGGAGGAAAAGGGGAAGAGATATCTCCGAATCTCAAAACAGTATCTGCCTCCTGTGGGTGCAATTCTCATTCCACATCCTTCTCCCACCCACTGGAAGAAGCAGCTTCAGAACCATTTGCATCCTTCAGCTCCTTCGCCAGCACCACTTGTGCCTGCAAAGTGGTGGTCCAGCTGCTGGATCCCTTTACTTTGGAGTCAACCACACCAGGAGACCAACCAAACCCTCCGCTCTGCCAGCGCCTGCGTTCCAGACCTGCCAAGGTAAGCGGCACAAACACAAAGGAAGCCACTGAGGGCAAAGCGGGTCCCATCAGGCGGAAGCCCCATAAACACTGGATCTCCACAGACTCCTCAGCCAGCCCCAAGCAGGTCCTGGCAGAAGGCTGCAGCCCTGCCTGAGGCAGCTCTGGAGAGGGCAGCTGAGGACACATAACCTGGAAGATCAGCCAATCCCTTCCTCCCTCTCTGCCAGGCACGGGCAGGAAATTAACCATTTTCTTGCTTTTTTGAGAAGGACCGAACTCATCACGCGGCCAGGGAGCCCAGTTCATCTCAGTACCGCAAGAGACACCCGCTGTGGCTTGATGGAGAAAGCCTCCAGGACCTTCTAGCTGGAGAGCCACTAGGTGTTCAGTGGGTCCAGTGGCCCAGTTTCCCCTGCCTAAGGTGGGGATGGGACACAAGGTCTGGAGGTGGGGATGCTCTAGACTCCACCAGCTGCATCAAGGGCTGCAGCAGCCATCACAGGTCAGTAGCTCGGGCAAGAAGCTATCAGAGGGGAAATACAGGCAAAGCAGATGTCAACCAGACCTCTGTGAGTTCAGTGGTGTCCAACCTGAGCTCTTCGGTGTGGCCAGGAAGGGAAAGCCAGTGAGAAGACCCACAATAGAAACACTGAAGTCCTGGGGTATTTTCCCCTCAAAGTCATAGCACCTATTCCTGACCACAGGAGAAGGTCTTTCCAACTTGCCAGAGAACAGAACCCAAGCAAGGAAAGAAAAGGGGTTAGAACAAGCACTTTGTCCACCCTTGATAAGGCCACTGGACACCAGTTTGTCTCACTGGATCAGCCAGACCACAGAACCATAAAATCACTTAGGCTGGAAAAGACCTTCACGATCATCAAGTCCAATCATCCACGCTGCTCTCCATGTCCCCTGCTAACCATGTCAGCACTGGCACATCCAAACCAAGGTTCCCTGGAGAGCAAGGTCACCTCAGCAGCCTCGGAAAGAAGCACCCAGCCCTGCGAGGTAGGTGACGACCCAACCCTGCAAGCCAGCTGCTCAGTGAGGAAAGCAGACAGTGAAGCCCTCAGCTTCCTCCAGAGTGGACTCTCCTGTGGCTAATAGGCACTGCCATGACTCTTCCCCCCTCTCACATCTGCCAGTGCCCATCAGTCCTACAGGAACCTCCTGCCGTGGAGACCTCCATCCCTCGTTCAGACATTGTCACAGGCAGGGTGAGGTGTTATCACGACATCGGTGGATGCACGCAGAGTCCAAGACAAACATTTCTTTGGAAGATGCAGGGAAAAAAAAACCAAACCCAAACCCAAAACGTTGCTTGAGCCAACGGTGCCCAACCAGGAGCATCGTCAGGAGAGCCCCAGGCACCGCCGGCTGTCGAGGCAGGAGGTGGGACGCGGCTTTCCCGTGATTAAACGCTCTCTAATCTGAAGTTGATGAATAACAAACCGCCATAGAAACATCAGATGTTGTCACCAACACGGGCAGCAGCAGCCAGCGAGGAGAGAAATCGATGTTTGCTAAACAGGCAATGAGCTTGTAAAGTTGGCAGAGGGAGCGGCTGAGGGGGAAAGGGCCCAGGAAGGGGGTGGGGAAGGCCTTTCTTCAGTACTTGGCACCTGCCAACCCTGTGATAGCCCCTGCCTGGCCTCAGCCACCCACCCTGTCCTGCGCTGCAATGCTGGGGGGCATCAAGCCCATTTTCCCCCTTCCCAGCTGGGACTCATGCTCTTGTTCACAGCCAGACCCGTGCTGGTCACAGATGGCAAGAGCTTTTGGGTCAGGGGTGCAAGCAGAAGGAGTGAACTTGAGGAACTGGCCTCAAGCTGTCCCAGGAGAGGTTGAGGTTGGAGCTGAGGAACAATTTCTTCCCCTCCAGGGCTGTCCCAGGCTGCCCAGGGCAGGGGGGTAGTCCCCGTGATCCCTGGAGGGGTTTCCAAGCCATGGAGCTGTGGTGCTGAGGGACAGGGGGCAGTGGTGCCCTGGCACTGCTGGGGGAACGGGTGGGCTCCATGAGCTGAAAGGTCTTTTCCCACCAAAACCATTCAGTGAAAGCACCAGCTCTGCCCATGCAGGTCAGCCCTGTGATGCTGGGCGCTCAAGGGACGGGGCACCCACTCCCGGGGAGAAGCAGGGGTTCCTCCTCAGGGTGAGGAACCTTCCCAAGCACACAGGGATAACGGTTGCTCCTGTTCTCCGGGCTCTGGGATTACATAGTCCAGCCTCTTTCTCATAGATGCACCTGCACGAAACTCCAGCCTCCAAGGGAATCAGCAAACAATGGGGAGGACAATCATCAATCAGAAGCCATGGCAGGAACCTGGCAGTGCCCCTTTAAAGGCACACATTATAAATAGACCCTATTTATATACAGATTTGGTTCAATATCAGCGTTTATTGTCTCCTAGTTAAATATTGACCTGAGTAAATATTTGTTTCTCTGATCATTTGGGTTTGATATTGACCTCGAACAACGTTATTTTCTGTTTGTTCCTCAAGTCTTCTGGAACTCTCTGCGAGGAGGGATTAGCAGAGAAAGCCCCGGGACTCTTGCTTTCAAGCACGCACCAACGTTTGGCTGCTGTGAACACCAAAGCACCAGAGCCAAACTCTCTGCAGGATGCAGAAGGCCCTGGATGGACAATTCTGCTCACTCTGTTCCAAAGGGGTCAGGAGCAACTCCAAGCAGCTCATGTCTGCACTACACGCCGTGGGGCAAGAGTCATCTCTGCTAGCTTTGGCCACCTGGAAAGTGGGCATCTAAGCTGAAGCCTCCTGGAGACCATGAGTGCCAGAGGGAATCTACCCCACCAGTTTTCCATCTTGAAGCTGTCCCACCTCTCCACCTCCTAGAGCAGGACAAAGAGATGCCCTTCCTCCAGGTTTCTGCCAGGAGACCCTGAACAGCCCCGGAGCTGAGCCAGGCAGCTCTGGAGGGTTATTCTGGCACACTCTTTCCTGCCCTTGTGCTTGGACTCCCCAAACTCATCGTGACCTCTCAGGAAGATGGAATTTCCTTGAGGTCAAGAGTCACCGTCAGGGCAGATGTGGGCAGCTGGGAGGTTGGCTGGCCTCTGGCTGAGCCAGCAAGCACCAGCAACCTCTCCAGCAGACTTGCTGACTGTTTGCTATTTCTGTCCTCTGACAGCTGATAAAGCCTCACTCGCCGGCAATCTGCCCTGGTTCCTGGTCACAGGACTCACGGCACCGCAGTCAGCAATCCCAAAGGCCAAAGAAACCAGGAAAAAAAATCAACTCCAAGGTCAAGTTCCCGGAAGAGGAGCAGCTTGGAGCAGCCAGGCTCCAAGAGAGAGCTCCAAGCACAAACCTTGAAAAACTAAAGCCATGAATGGGCTGAAAAATCACTCTAGCAGGGCAGACCTTGGTGACGCGGAGCTTGGAGAAACCTCTGGCCTGGCTGCACCATCTCTAGGGTGAACCCAGGGGCCATTCAGCCCAGCTGGCCTCAGGGTTGGGGTGGTCCCAAGTGGACGTTAGAGTAGCTCCACACTGGTTTCCACTTTTGCAGAACTTCCAAGAGTCACCTCTGCACTGGATGGAGCCAAAAAGCGGGTGAGGAAATGGGGACAACCATCTCTCCTCACTCTGCTCTGCCCCAGCAGGAGAGCAGCTCTCAAAGTGTGGGAGGGGAGGAAAGGTGAAGCACTCTACTGTTGCTTCAACTCCTGGAAGATCAGGAGGCTTGGAGCTACTTCAGCATCAGCCAAACCGTGCAGGAGCGCAAGCGTTCCCCCCGTTCATGCATGCACGCTACCAAAAGTTGAATTTGGATAGCCATGAAGCCCCTGCTGGTACCATCAGCTAGAAGCAGGCCCACCTGCAGCTCCGTTTCCCCTTCTCAGTTGCAGCCTCTGCTCCAGAACATCCTCTCCCCTGGATCTGAGAAGACGGAGGGTCTTGGATGTCACCACTCCCCAGGATGACCGAGAGAAATTTATCCTCCTGTCTCTAGCTAGTGCATGGCCACAGGCCACTGGACGCGTCCTGGAGCCTTCCAGCTCCTCTCTGGTTACACATCCAAGCCGCAGGTCCTGTGCCACAGGAGAGGCTGCTAGAGCTCCAAGGGAGCTTCTCCAGCTGAGCAATGGGTGGGATTCATTCCACCTCACTCAAACCATCGAAGAGCTCACACTCATCACCTCGCCTCTTCCAAAAGCAGCAGCGCATTCCCAGGGCAGGGTCTGACAAAGGCAGACTGAGTCATCCTGCTTGCTGGGGCATGTGAAGTCCTCCTGGCATCCAGCAAGCCACCAGACAGGCCAGGAAGCCTGTTCCTCCCAGTACGGCTCGCAAGGCAGACCCAGTACCCCGTGCACGCCGGGGGGAAAGCGAGGTCAGGTTTCACGTGCGGACAGCAAATCCCACCATCCCCGTGGCCCTCGGCTTCCTCGCCAAACCAGTTAGCAAAACAAAACAAACCGAACCCTATGGCAGGTGAAAACATTGTGTTTGAACAAGTACATCTCCGGGCCAACTTCTTTCTCCCCGGCTCACGCAGCACCCAGCGTGCTACGAGGCCAAGAAGATGGTGCCAGAAGCAGGGACCAAGGGGGACGTTGGAGCAGGTCCACCTGCTGCAGCCCCTGCCACCACCGTAGGTATCTCCTGGCATCTGCACTGGGAGGAGTGTCCTTCTGTTAGGCTCAAGGAGGCCCCAAGGGGTTCCCTCAAGATCCTTACCCTTCAGCTTAAACCCTCTCTTCCCACGTTTCCCCTGTGCAGAAATGAATTGCCCGTTGCTGGTAGTTAAGGGAGACCAGTTACGGCACAGGTCAACAATGGGAGGCTGACAGTTCCCAGGGAGAAGGCACCGAGCTCAGGAGAAGCTGCGACCAGAGCATTTTGGAGCCTGGGGTTTGCCAGAAAACACAAGGACTGTGACACTTGTCGTGTCCTGGAGGTGACATCAATCAGCCAAGGTAATGATCTTGAGTTCTCCCAAAAGCACAAGGACGTAGATCCACAAAAATACCAACTATTGAAAGCTGCTCAAAATCATAGAATCAGAGAACGGTTTGGGTCGGAAGGGACCTTCAAGATCACCTCATTCCAACCCCCCTGCCACGGGCAGGGACACCTCCCACTCGACCAGGTTGCTCAGAGCCATGCAGTCCAGCCTTGAACACTTCCAAGGAGGGCTCATCCACAAGGGATGTCGATCCAAACCAAAACAGTATGTCCTAAACCAGCAGCATGTGGAATGACCAGGTGGGAAGGGGAGATGCCCCAGTTTTTCCATTCAGGTTAACACACCCGGGTCCTTTCCACGCTCTGGAGAACAGCGGTCACGTCGTACAGGATGCTGAGTAGGCACCCACCTCTCTCTGCCCTCTCCAGTCTGGCTTCAGATTCATGAAACGAATCGCCTCAGATGTGACAGACGTGGTAAGTGGATGGATAATGTTCTTTTCTCCTGTCAGTGATAAATACCTGCACTTTTGGACCAGCTATACTGGGACCAATTTCTTGCCATTCTCTTCTCCTGCTTGTACTGGAAATACTACAAAGAGCAAGGCCATTAAATGCATTTTAATACTTGCAAATCCTGTCCTTGGTGGAAACTTGAAGGTCCCCATCACATTACCCAAAAAAAAAAAAATAATAAAAATAATCATAATTTCTAAAGAATTCTCCAAGCATTTCTGAACTTAATGAAAGATTCTTTGTTTGAGTTTCAATCTGAGCTAGGAAGGGGCTGAACCTCTTTGATGTGGTAAACAGCCCATGGGGTTTTTTTTTTTTTTTTTGGAGAGTTTTCATGCTAGCTCAAGTTCTGAGAACATCTGAATTGTAAACACGAGTTATCCAATCCCCAGACACCGACCGTACCCTGTGACTCACCCAACTCACCAATGGAGCGCAAGAAAAGCAAATATCCTAATCAAGGGGCTCGGCGAACGAGATGGTCCCAAGTGTGATTATTTGCAGTGGATGGGTTAAATAAAAGAACTCACTGGACCGGGGAAGGAGAACAAAACAGCAGCAGCGAGGGTAGCTGACCAAACAGGTTTGAGAGGGGAAAATTCAGGGTTGCTGATGCACCGGCCAGCAATGCGCTGCCCCAGACCTGCGTGAGTAGCTTCGGGTGGCTGTTTGCTTCCCACACACCGCCCAGGAAGAGCGATAAAGGGAAATCCGTTGCATTTACGATGGAGCCCGGAGTCCCCTGCTCGCTTCGCTTCCTCCCTGAAATACCTGCCTTTTGAGTGTTCAAAGGGAAAAAATAATTAAAATTAAAAAAAAAAAAGCCAGAACACGCTCCTCTAGCTCGCTTGCAACCTCGCCGACGTCGGCAAGAGAAGAGGTTCCAGCGAGGGCTGGGAGGGGGGGACGAGGAGCAGCACACACCTGTAACCATCCTCCTCCTCTTCCTCCTCCTCCTCCCTCGGCACTGTCCCTTCCTCTCGCTCCCCACCTTGCCAGAGCCAAGCTTCCCCCGCGCAGAACAATCAGCCTTTGTACCACCCGGACAAAGCCATTGTGCTCCGGAGAGCTCAAAGTTCGGCCGAGCCGCTTCACCCTACACCTCGCTCGCTGCCAGAGGCGCTCGTCTGAGCACCCGGGGGCTTTGGGGGATGAAGGAAATTAAAATAACAACCGCGGTGGCTGAGATCCCCCCCCCCCAGATTTCCCACTCTTTGGCTCACCAGTTAACACCGGTTTTGTCCAAAGCCCGGTGAGCAGTGACCAGCTCCCTGCTGAAAAGGGTCTTTTCCAACCTGAACGATTCTGTGACTTTGGAGCTGCTCCCATAACAAGATCTGGTCTGCAGTGGGTCCACCACCACCACCACCACTGACCCTGGGCTGCGCTGACCTGAGGGTCACCCTGCAAGAGCAGAGGGACAAGCTCATCCTTTCTGAGCGCCCCCACTTCGCGCCCCGTGGCCCTGCAGACACCTGCTGCACAGAAAGCCCAGCAGACTTGCAAATCTCCAGGCTGGTCCTGGCAGCACCAGGCTCCAGCTGATCCCAGAGCAAACCAGCCTGAAAGGATCCGGAGCTCCCTCCAGCCAGAGGCCACGCAGGGCTCCGTCGCACCTCCTGCCAACCCATCCTGACCTGTTCTGAGAGGGACCTTCCGGGGGCCTGGCAGGGCTTCAAGGGGCCTGGCACAAAGATGGGGACAGACTTTTGAGCAGGGTCTGTTGGGACAGGATGAGGGGTGATGGGTTTAAACTGAAAGAGGGAGATTCAGACCAGAGAGAAGGGAGAGATTTGTAACTCTGAGGGTGTGGGAGCCTGTGCCAGGCTGCCCAGAGAGGTGGTGGCTGCCCCATCCCTGGCACCATTGCAGGGGAGGTTGCCCGGGGCTCTGAGCACCCTGCTCTAGGTGCAGATGGCCCTGCTCCCTGCAGGGGGGTTGGACTGCATGACCTTGAAAGGTCCCTGCCCACCCAAACCAGGCTGTGGTTCAATAAATGAGCCCGTTCCTCCTTGCCCAGCCTTTAACTTGACATCCCCAGTCTGTCCCTGCACACCCCTCGAGCCTGCCCAGGCTGCCAGAACCCTTTGAAAATGAATTTTGCACAGTTCTGCAGAATGCACGGACACCTTTGACCCTTTTCCTGCAAAGCCAGGAGGATCCAGAGGCTCGGACATCCCATCCACCCAAGAAGGAGCGAAGAACTGCAGCGATACGCTGACCACAAGAGCACATTCCGCGTCCCAAGCATCTCGGGAAGAGGAAGGGACAGGGTCGCAGAATCCTCAGCAGATCCCACCAGCCTGCCCCATTTCCACAGTGGGACATAGTGGGACCCTGGCAGAGGCCTGAGCTCAGCTCTGGTGGAGCAGAGGGTGGATGAGTTACAGGCCCAGAGCAAGACTCCAAAGCTATTGTCCCCCTTTTTCCTGCAGAAAAGCTGAATTCCCTCATTGCAGGCACCTCCTGAAGGAGAGGAATCCCTGCTGGGAGGCTGTGCTGTGGAGTTCTACATCTCTACTGATCATTACAGCGCAGCAGGACTCCCTCTTGGCCCCAGTGCTGACCACATCTGCATGAGCAAGACCCATCACCCCGGTTCCAACTGGGCTGTGCAAGATTCGGGACCACCACAGAGCAGGAAAGCCCACCCCTGGTCCAGGAGAAAGCCACCGTCGTCATCACCCCAGCTCAGCCATGTTCAAGATAAGGATGTGGCCACAGGGGCTCAGACCCAGAAGATGCAGGACACAGGGCCCCGTGGGGACACGGCAGGAGTGAAAGAGCTCCTGTGCTGTCCAGAAAGCAGGAGCACACATGAAAATGCCTGGTCTGGCTTCTCCTGTGATACCAGAAGCAAAATCCTTGCCAGAATGAAGTCAGAGGAACATCAAGGCAGCAAGGGGCTGGGAAATGCCATTCGTGGTACTGAGGATTTGAAGTGCCAGGGAAAGCTCTTGGGGAACAGCACCATCCTGATACCACCTGACCTGTTCCAGCACCTCCCAGATGCTCTTTCCTTCCCCTGCAAGCCCCCCACCCAGCCTGCAGGCAGGGCAGAAAGGGATTGCACCCAGCACAGGGCTGAGACGGTCCCTGTGGGGTAGGAACTGTGCTTGGAGAACACCAGAGAAGCTGCTGGCTACTGTTTGTCAGCTTGCAGCAGCAGAGCCCACCCAAGGAAAGGGAGGCAGCGAAGGACAGGCTGGCTTGGAGCTATCCAGGACCTTCCTCGACACCCGTGACAGCAAAGAGAACTGTCTTGGAGCTATCCAGGACCTTCCTTGACACCCGTGAGAGCAAAGACAAGTGGCTTGGAGCTATCTGGGACCTTCCTCGACACCCACGACAGCAAAGACAAGTGGCCCCCCAAGATCAGTCAGCAGCTCTTCATTCACGGCCAGTACAGCCCGCTGAGACAGGCACTGCCTTCCCTGAATCCTCGAGGACAGGCAACGGCAGGGCTGACACCCCGACAGCCCCCGTCCTCCCCACACCTTACCCGTGGCACACCCAACCCACACCTTCCACCTCACCGGCACCTCGTGCTCCTCACAGCCCACTGGGAGCCAGCTCCTGTCCTCCACGTGTTGGGCAGGGAGCAGGGAAAGTGCCATCTCCTTCCTGACCTGGCAACCTTCCTTCCAGGAACAGCTCCAGGGTGGTAGAAACCTGGCTTTCCACATCTCGCCAGATGTTCTCACCATCTCACTTTCCCTCTCCGCAGCTGTCTGCCCAGAGACAGCTCTCACAGGAGGACAGGGATCAGGCTGGCACCACCGAGGAGCACACTCAGACCCAAGGGAGACCACGGCACGGGTGGCTCCAGGAGGCTCTGGAGGGATGGGGTGGCTTAGAGGACTTGTCGGTGGGGTAGCTCATCTACCGCGGGGTCAAGCCCAGCGCAGGAGGACACAGTCCCCTGCCTGGCAGGCGGTAGACGATCCCCAGTGCCAGGTAACAAGGTTCCCTGTGACTCCTCAGACCTGGAGAGCAAAGGGCAGCAAGGTGGGGGCAGCAAGGTGGGGGCTGTCGGTGTCCCCCCTGCCCCGTTGCTCATCAGGGGGTACCCGACAGCCACACAAAGGGACCATCTCCTCCTCTTCCAGAGCGCTCCCCTGGACATGCCTTGCGCTCGGCTTCCTTCATTATCAAGTTGTGCTTTCCTTTATTATTGTTTTGTACTTTCCTTCATTAGCATTTTCTTTACTTTCCTTCATTATCATGTTTTACCTTCCTCCTAGCACCGGCCTCTTGAGATTTCAAGAGGAAAATTCCATTTCTGTCCCACCTGACTCAAATCGGGAAGGAAAAGGGCTTTCCTCTCACAAGCCTTTTTCTCGTCTCTTGCCTCTTTCTGTTTGTTTTTTTTTTTGTTTGTTTGTTTTAATTTGACGCAGGGCAGCTGAAAAAGCAGAGGAAAAACTGATCGGGGGGGGAAAAAACAAACCCACAAAGGATCTATTTCCAGCCGGCTCCGATCGAATAAAATCTTAAACAGCAAACAGCTCCCACCTTCCACCCTTGTTTGAGAAGTGATTTGCGGAGGTGGGGACGGGGGGGACTTTGCAACCCGCGAGATAAAGAGATCGGCAACCAGCTTGCTCCTTTCTTCGCCGGAGCCCAGCGAGGCAGAAGCGGGCAGAGCTGGAGCAGCGGGAAAAGCCCCGTGGGCGACAGCCAGCACGGCAGCTCTGACAGGTCACAGCCCTCTCCATAAGTCTTGTCAAACTGCTCCCATCAACACCCTCCCGGAGCAGAGGCTTTCCCAGATGTGCAGCCATCCAGCCTTTCCACCCTCCAGCTACGGCAGCTTCTGCACCGATCCTTTGGCGTTCCTTAAGAGAAAGGGGTCAACGCAGGGAGAACTCCTCCCCGGGAGATGTGGGGTCCAGCCCTGGGCTCTCAGGGGTTTTGCCACCCAAAGAGCTTCACCCTGGGTGGGTGGCTTTGCAAAGAAGTCCCAACGCGGCTGCAGGGGGCTGAGTGGGTGATTCCTGGAACGTGGGTGATGCCTGGAACATGGGTGATGCCTGGAACGTGGGCGAGCTCACGCTCAGCTCCAGCCCTGCAGCTTTCCAGGCTCTGTCCCAGGGACCCTGCTGTCCATAAAGGGGCACCGAGCGGCCTTAGGGCATCTCTGCTCGGCCACCCACAAGGGCCACCCTCGGAGCAGACCAGCGGTGGGGTGCTAGTGCCCCAGGGACCAAACTGGGGTG
This sequence comes from Todiramphus chloris collaris, assembly GCA_025345505.1. NCBI lineage: Eukaryota > Metazoa > Chordata > Aves > Coraciiformes > Alcedinidae > Todiramphus > Todiramphus chloris. The sequence goes on from JANVCC010000073.1 coordinate 1,162,326, forward strand.
AGAAACCCCTCTCCCCGTGGAAGGGCAGCAAGGATGGCATCGGGGGGTGAAGGTGTTTCTAGCCACGGATGGGCCGCTTTGCATCCCCACAAGCCCCGTGAGGAAGACCAAAGGTGGCACGGGGCACGGCCACCTGCTCCCCGCAGCCATGGCCGGGACCACGCAGGGGAAGGGGGAGTGGGGTGCCTGACCCTCCCCCCCCGTTTTGACCCCCACACCCCCCACCCCCACCGCTCGTGGGTGCCGTGGGTGCCGTGGATGCCGAGTCACCATCGGCAGTGGAGGCGCTGCCTTCATCCCGTCACCTCCTCCGAGGGACACAGCCCCAGAACCTGCCCTCGGGGCACCAGTGCCACCGGGAGAGGGGAAGCGGGCAGCGGATGGGCAGCCCCCAACCCCTGCCCCACACCGAAACGTGGCCACCCACCTTGGGGATGCCCTCTCGGGGGGTCCCCAGGGGAACCGTGGCCAGGACGAGGGGGGTCCCCGTTGGGTGCCCACGGAGCAAGGGGCCAGAGCCACCCTCCCACCCCGGTCAAAATGGCGCTGGGGACGTGGGGCGCGGGGTTAATCATTACCCGCCGGCAGTGCCGGGCACCCCCTGCCCCAGCTCGCCCCGTTCCTCGGGGGGAAAAGGGGCTGAAGCTGCGGCAGCGGGGTGGGGGCAGCCCTGGCTCACCCCCTTTCCCACCAGCAAGAGCGGCTGAAGGGTCTCCATGGTGGGACGGGGCACCCATCGCCCAAAGCTCGGGCGAGGAGCCTTCTCCCCTTGGCTGGGACGGGCAGCAGGGCTTGAAGGTGCAGCCCAGGACGGGGTGGGCGTGCAAGAGGGGTAGGGGTGCGGGTGCAAGAGGGGTAGGGGTGCGGGTGCAAGAGGGGTAGGGGTGTGGGTGCAAGAGGGGTAGGGGTGCGGGTGCAAGAGGGGTAGGGGTGCG
>JANVCC010000073.1:1165511-1177309 GCA_025345505.1 Todiramphus chloris collaris
AAAAAAAAAAAAAAAAAAAAAAAATCACCTTTCTGGAAACAAAAACAAACAAAAAGTCCATTTCTCATCCAGACACATCCAGCCCCACCAGTCCCCAGCACCTCCCTTCCTCACTTTCTGGTGCCTCCTGGGCAGGGTCCCGGGGGGCTGCTGCTGTCACCCCCTCCCAGGATATCCCTGGCACCTTCAGGGTCTCGGGGACCTCAGAAATCTGGGGGAGGGGGCAGCTTAAGACTGCTCTACCCCCCTGGCCAGAGGGAAGGGAGCTGGGCTCCTGCCAGGGAACAGCCTGTTCCCAGGGGGTTGCTGCCACCCCAGGGATGCGACACCAGCCACACAAGTGCCCGAGGCTTGTGGTGGTTCAGCCGACACCAGGAGCCGTGGACAGGGAATTTTGGTGGCTCGCAGGTGGCATCCCCTGGGCCATGGCCAAACTGGGGTCCAAAAAGCATCGCCTGGGGGGGGGGGGGGGGGGGGGGGGGAGAGGGCGAGGGGGGGGGGGGGGGGGGGGGGGGGGCTGAGCCTGCCAAAGAGCAGGGCAAGGGGCGATGGCTCCAAAATGCCAGCTCCCCGAGGGTGCCAGGTCTACAGAGTTGGCATAAAACATCCTCCAGCTGTGAGAAAAATTGTCCCTGGGCAGGATGAGGCCCTTAAGCGTGGGGGGAACAGCTCAGGGTGGGAGCGGCCACGCTTTACCAACCGGCAGCAGCAGAAACACACAACAAATAGGAGCGGGTTCTATCAGCCTGAGACTTTGGACCGGTGTCCAGGTCCTCCCGAGGAGACGCTTGGGCTGAACAAGGGCAAGTTCAGCTCCCGCGGGAGCAGGATGGGACAGGACAGCCAGAATTGTGGAGCCCTTGGAAAAGCAAAGAAGGGGGGGACAGGTCGGGCTTTGCTGGGAGCACCTTCCCCACGTGGCTTTGCTCTCTGGAGCAGGCACCAGGGTCAGGGTGGGCTCCCTCCAGGGAGGTGAGGGACATCTCCACCAAGCCTTGCAGAACCATGCATGGAAATGGAAACCCACCACCAGACCAAAGCTCGAGGGTGAGGTGCCCTGGAGGGTGGGGGGCCGGGGAAGGAGGGCTGCACCGAGCAAAGGCACGCTGGGGCTGGCTCTGGAGAGCAGTCTTGCCATCTCTTGAGGAGCAACAACCGAAGCCCATCTTGGAAAGCTGCTAGACAACGGGCAGCATCACACTCCTCACCATACAGCCTTGAGGAACACTCTGGTATAAGAACTTTGGGCAGAAAATACAAGAATTAGGACCTGATGAAAGTCTGGCTGCTGATTTACTCAATATTCCAATGGAAATGTAGGTGTTAAGCTCAGGGGATGATTCTGGTGTGGTTTATCCTGCCCAGCCTTTGGGGGACAATTGTGTTGCTGAATTTATAATAGCCTGTGGAATTTATAATAGCCTCTGGAGCCTGGGGAAGGACTCCTGCTGCACCTAGACCACCGAACGCACACATCCTTTCACCCTTACCTGAGCACTGTCACAGACCAAGGGGAAGATCAAGAGCTCCACCTAGACCTCCGAGGAGAAGCAGCCGTTCAAAGTCCCTGCACAGAAGGTTTCCACCTCCCAAAAAAAGCAATCAGCCCGCCTTGCACATCCTTCAGGACTTTGGAGGATCACATCACAACTCTGCTAGATTCCCTCTCAGACAGAGGGTGGTACCTCAGGGATCATAGGTAGCTGATAAACACTGTGAGCTTGGACTTCACGGGGGCAAGGACCCGACTGGGATGAGATTACAGGGTTATAAACCCTCAGGAACCCCTCTGCCAGAGGGGGGGTTGTCCAAAGAATTCCTTCTCAAATCCACGCAGACGCTGTACAAACACCAACCTTGTTGCTGCCACCAAAGCACTGCTGGGACTGACTCATGGAGTGGCTGCACCCCCCCAGCCATGGGCTTCAGGGGGCTTCCTACAGGGACTGGCCTCAGCCCGTTTCTCTTGTCTCCATTATCTACGTGACTTGGTTGGAATCATAGGAAAAACTTCCCTTACGCAGTGGAGGGCATAAAAGGTCTGTTCCTCCTCCTGATGAATGATAGCTCATCATTCACTGTCCCTGGGAGCACATGTAACTGGTGATAAAAGAAAGGGTTTGGGAAAATTGTTACGTTTTCTTGTTTACCAACGGGGAAGTTTTGGGGGCTGTGCAGCTGGAGAAGAGCAGCCTGAGAGGGGAGCTGAGCAATGCTGAGCAAGAGATAAAGGGCCCTGGGGGGCAAGAGGATGGGGACAGACTGCTCAGGGGTGCCCAGCCACAGGACAAGGGGCACTGGGCACAAACTGGAACCCAGGAGGTTCCATCTGAGCAGGAGGAGAAAGTTCTTTGGTGTGAGGGTGTGGGAGGCTGTGCCAGGCTGCCCAGAGAGGCTGTGGAGTCTCCTTCTCTGGAGAGATTCCCACCCCGGCTGGACCCTGCGCTGCTGGGCCCCTGCTCTGGGTGCCCCTGCTGGATGGAGCAGGGGGTGGCACCAGAGCATCTCCAGAGGGCCCTTCCCATCCCCACCACACTGGGGTTGTATAAATTTCACCTAGTGATGATAAAGTGTATAAACCAAGAGCTCCTTTTCTCCCCATCCCATCCCATCCCATCCCATCCCCACGGTGCAGACTGGCAGCACCGGGGCCGGATGAACCCCACTCCTGGAAGCTGATTTCCAAGGCAGAGCAGCTTCTGGTTTCAGGGATGGGCCAAAGCCACCCGCAAAGCCCTTATCTGGCACCGGCCCCGCGGGAAGGGAAACGGCCTTGAGCCTATCGACGCCACCAGGCACTTCGCCCCGTTCGCCCCAAGCTGCAGCCTCCGAGGCTGCGCCCGTGGAACCAGGAGTGCTCCCACCGGCCCGGAGGAAAGGTCCTCCTGTTGTCCCCACGTGCTACACGACACCCGAGGACAGCGCGTCCCGCTTGAGCGAGGAACGGAGATAACGGCAGCGCTCCCGTGCCCCCTTCCCTGGGGTGCAGAACCCCCTCCTGCCCGGGGGGAGCTGGCGCCGAGGGGCTGAAGGGAAGCAGCCTGTGAAGGAAGGTCTCTGGTGGAGAACTGGGGAGCCAGACCCGGATTCCCACCCCTAGCCCAGCACCATGGCAGTTCATGGCAGTGATGAGGAAGGACACCCAGGCCACCCTCCCACCCACGCAGGAGCAAGGAGGGGAAGCTCTGGGCTGAGTTACAGAAACGTGAGCTAAAAGGCAAGAAAAGCTCCAGACCTGGAGGAAATCTGGATCAGGTTGAGAAATAACTCTCAGCTCTCACCTCCCAAACCATCCCATGTCCTCGACCATCCCACGTCCTCGATCATCCCGCCTGCCCAACCACCCCAGGCACTGGTGGCAGCCAGGGGCACCCCCAGCCAGCCCCCAGCAGCACTGGCTGAGCCCCAGGGGCTCACACTCATCCTCAGAACTCTCCAGATGGTAGGGACCAGCCACCCGTGGGCTGGGTCCCAACGGAGCCCCAGAAGCCACTCCACACGGGTAACAGTCCAGCATCACAGCCCCGGGCTGGTGTCCCCCAGGACATCCCACTAAGGAAGTGGTGCTGGGCATGCAGGGCAGGGGAAGTGGGGCCAGAGCCTGGATGGAGGTAGCTGAGCTTTGCCTTCCTCCCACAGCAGCTTCTCCTCACCCCGCTGCAGCCCCCCAGACTCCTCCATCCACCCCCAAAGAGATGGCAGGAGCACCCACCTCTCGCTGCGGCGTGGCGGACGTCCCCAGGTCCTCTCTGCTCTGCCTCCCTGGGGTGAGGCCACAGCAGGTTTGGGCCAGGAGCTGCTGGTTCAGCCTCAGTGCTGGCCAGGAGACAAGCAGGCCAGGGAAGGGGGACACCCCACACCCCCCCCCCCCAAACTTGCCTTTCACCACTACCAGGAAACAAAGGTCTGCGAAGCTGCCGGAGAGACCCGGCAACCGCCTGGCCCCCACCAGAAACCCAAAACCACCTATTTTTGTCTTTCCCTTTCTCCTCCTCAGGAGGTTTCCAGCCATCAAATCCTTCCTGGGAGCCCTTCAAAGGAAAAGCGGCCGCCCCATCCACTTGCTAAACCAGTCTGAGCAGTGCTGGGCTGGCAGGGGGAGAGGGCCCCCGGCACCCCCCTGCCTGGTGCAAACTGGGACCGGGGGGGGACGCCAGGGGACACCCCAGCGAGGGGAGGGATGAGCAGCGCTGTCCTGGTGCGTGCCCCGGGGAGGTGGGGATGCCACCAGCCACGGGGGGACCCCTCGAGGGCTGCAGTGTCTGTGTCCCCCCAGCCATCGCTCGGCCGCAGCGGGGAAGCGACTCGAGGCTTCCTAAATGTTTGGCATGGCTGGGGTGTAAGGAGAGGCTGGGGAAAGGGCAGCGGGGTGGTGGCACTGGAGGTTCTCAGACGTGTGGACCAGTCACCTGGAGTGGGGGGCGGGGGGGCAGAGGGTCAAGGCTCAGTCCTGCTGTCTCCAAAACAGGTCCCCGGTGGCTTCAGGGCGAAGAAGCTTTGCCAAGCGCTGCCTGCGGCTTCCCCACGGAGCTGAGGAGATGCAGGTGCCCGTGCGTGGGGCACGGTGAGGGCCAGCAGCTCCCACGGGAGTGACAACGCGGCTGGCAAGCCCAGCGTGGTGGCCAGGGTCTCGGGGATGAGGCAGGTCCACGGTCAAGCTGGGGAGCCAGCAGTGCCCGTGGTGGAGAGAGCTGCGGCACAGCTCAGGGAGGACAGGCAGCCCGTGGCTCCTTCGGTGGCGGCGTCGGAGCGGGGCTGGCTTGGGGGGGCACAAGAGCATCACCCCAGACCTTGCAGGGTGTCCCTGGGCCACCGTGGGCTGAGGGGGTGATGGGAGGAAGTGGTTCTGCACAAAATGGGAGGGGTGGGGGGGCTGGAGGATGCTGCCTGCAGAGACACGCCAGGGACACCCATCCCATCCCATCCCATCCCATCCCATCCCATCCCATCCCCATCCCATCCCATCCCCATCCCACCCCGCGTCTCCTGCCACCAGAGTAAATATTTACAGCTCCTCGGGATGGGAATATTGCAAAACCCAGCGCATGTTCACACAGAGCTGGGCTCCCCTTCCTCACCCTCGTCCTCCTCCTCTCAGCCCTCCGTGAGCAGCCATCTCCCCACGGGGCCCCCGGCGTTGGGAAAGCAGGGTGAAGGGGATGGGTGAAGGAAAACCAGGGAGAAAGGCCCTTTGTCCCCAAACTGTGTCCCTGCCAGCGGGAGCTCAGCCAGCGCTGGCCCCCGAGCAGAGCGGCTGGCGCGGTTTCCTCGCCGGGGGTGGCAGTGGGAGAGGGGACAAGGGGACGTGCCACCCGGAAGAGCTCCGTCACCGGTGTGGCGAGTTTCCCCCCCCAGCAGGCCTGGGCACCCTTCCTGGGCACAAGCCCAGCTCCACCCAGCTTGCCCAGCACGGCCCATGGGCGCCACTGCCTGCACCAGGCAGCACCCAGCACCCTGCCCGTGCCAACAGCGACACCCCCGGGTGACACTGCCCTGTCACCCCCCCCCCCTCCCCCAAAGGACACCCCACAAGGGTCACTGTGGCACCCTCGGGGTGCCCTCCACCCATGTCACCCTGGGCACCCACTGTCCTCCCTGGGCCTGTCACTGCAGCACCCAGAGCAGAGCCTGGGGGTGCCACCCTAGGGGGTGACAGGCACCCATGGGGGGCACTAGAAGCCCCACCTGGGGCAGAGAGACCCCGGGGTGCCGGGGGGTGGTGAGGAGGGGGTGCCCCAGCAGAGCCACCCAAGGGAGTGCCCCAGAACCAAACCTGGGAGCAGGAGGGTCCCCAGGACACGGCTGTGAGTGGCAGCACCCGCAAGGGTCCCCACAGCCCCTGGCAAGGGGGTGCCAGCACCCCTAAAGACTCCTGAGCCCCCAAAAGCCACCCCTCCGGTCCCTCAGCACCCCCAAAGAGCCTCCCCACACCTCTACAGTGTCGCCCAGCCCTGGCACAAGGTGCCAGCACCCCCCAAGGGCCACCCGCTGACGGGAGGTGGGCAAGGCCATGCCCCGTGTGTCCCCTGCCCTCCCTGTGTCCCCACAGCCTCCACGGGGGACTCTGGTGGCAGATGGTGGCTGGTGGGTGAAAAAACCACACGGTGGGATCCCCTCCTCACGATGCCAGGGTCCCCTCGCCCCGTGTCCTTACCAGAGCGGGCGTTCTCGCCGTGTCCCCCCGACTCCGACGAGGGGCACGGAGAATGGCAGTGGTGCCAGCGATGGTCGGGCTGACACGGAGGACCTACTGGTGCCCGCTGCCACTGCCACGAGGCCAGGATGGTCATTATTGCCTTTAAAAATAATCATTTTTACTGTTGCTAAAGTAATTTCAGCCTCCAAAAATCCACGTTTGCTTTTAAAACCCCAAATCTTGGATTTTTTCCTTTAAAATGTCATCTTTAACAAGCCCTGGTGGCAGCACCGTGGGATTCTGGGGAGGTTTTAGCACCTCTGCCTGCCCGGGGTGCAGGGGGGGGGTCACCACCAACCCCCCCTTTCCCGCTGCCTCCCAGGGGTTTCTCCATCCCCCTTCTCCCCGCCGGGGCTGGGGGGCTCACCTCGAGGGCTGAGCTCTCCGCAGGCCGAGCTGCTGCTGGAGATGTTTAAAAGGAAAGGGGAAGGGGATAAAAAAACCAAACTGAACAACTTGGCTTTTTTTTTTTTTTCCCCCTACAATTTCTTTCTGCTCCCGGGAAAGGGGAGATGGTGAAACCGCCCCCCGGCCCCTGCGCTGCGGCAAAGCAAGACACACAGGCAGCAAACTTGGCTACTTTCAATGTTATTCCTGCGTAGAAAAAACACCCCCCCAAAAACGTCCAACAGTTCTGTATAAATATCACAGCTCGAGGGTTTAAAATTGCAGGGGGAGGGGGGGTGAACATCAAAATAGAAACCAGAGAGACACCCACCGCCCTGCCCCGGGCTCGGGAAACAGCAGGAGGACGAGAGGGAGGTTGTGGTTCCGGGGGATGGGGAGGGGGGGCACAGGGCAGCCCCAAACCCCAAGGGGCTCTCACAGCCCCCCTGCTCCTCGGGGGGTTCACACCTTCTTTAGGTGAGAGAACCCCGGGAGCATCTGGGGCTCCGCTGGGTGAGGGAAGGACAAGGGGGGCACAGTGATCCACACGTGTGGCAGGGGGCACACAGACAGAGCTCCACAAGACCATGGACTGGCTTGGGTCGGAACGGACCTTTGGGATCAGGGAGTCCAACCACCCCCAGCACTGCCAGGGCACCACTGCCCCCTGTCCCTCAGCACCACAGCGCTATGGGGGGCTTGGAAACCCCTCCAGGGGTCACGGGGACTCCCCCCCTGCCCTGGGCAGCCTGGGACAGCCCTGGAGGGGAAGAAATTGTTCCTCAGCTCCAACCTAAACCTGCACTGGGGCAACTTGAGGACATTTCCTTTTGTCCTGTTGCTTGTTCCTTGGGAGCAGAGCCCAACCCCCCTGGCTCCAGCCTCCTGCCAGGAGCTGTCAGAGCCAGAAGGTCTCCCCTCAGCCTCCTTCTCTCCAGGCTGAACAAGCCCAGGTCCCTCAGCCGCTCCTCAGCACCCTTGTGCTCCAGCCCCTTCCCCAGCTCCCTTGCCCTTCTCTGGCCACGCTCCAGCCCCTCGCTGTCCTGCTGGGAGTCAGGGGCCCAGCACTGACCCCAGGATTCCAGGGGCAGCCTCCCCAGTGCGAGGGGATGATCCCTGCCCTGGCCCTGCTGGCCACACCAGCACTGACACAAGCCAGGATTCTGGCAGCCTTCTTGGCCACCTGGGCACACACTGGCTCATCTTCAGCTGGCTGCTGACCAACCTCCCCAGGTCCTTTTCCACCAGGCAGCTTTCCCCACCCCAGCTCCCCCCTCCCCAAGCAGCCCAGCACCCCCTGAGCCACAGGCATGGGCTCAGAGACAGCTTCTGGGAAGCTTCCCCCACCCCAACCAGCCCCACAGGAACTGGTTGGGGGGCGTCACAGCCCCCCCATCACCCTTCCCACCGCCCAGAGACCCCCAAGGCCCTCACCCCGAATCCCCAGCGGAGCGAGGCAGCAAATGCAGGGCCCGGGGAGCGTGGGGCGGGGACGACACCCGCTAAAAAGGAGTAATTCCAATTAAAAAGCGTGTGGCCGCACTCTGCCTTTTTAACTTAGAAATGCTTCACCTGTCCCCAGAGTCTTCAAAAACCCCCCCGAGAGCTGGCGACACACAACCCCCCCATCCCATCCCATCCCATCCCATCCCATCCCACCCCCCCTTAAAACTCTGTAAAATCACAGTTCCACGTTCCGCACGTTTTCCCTTTTGTTTGGCCGGTGGTGCCGCTGCTGGCGCTGAGTCGGGGGGCAGGGGGTGTGCGTGTTCCTTCCCTCCCCCCCAGCCCCCTTTCTTGCTTTTCCTTTTCCTCCTGCGTGCTTCCCGCACCTCCGGTGAAGCCCAACGCGTGTCCAGGGGTGCAGAGAGAAGTGAGGAGCCAAGGGTCCCTTCTTCCACGGGGACAGAGACACGCGGTGGCTGGGGACGGAGCGGAAGGAGGCCAACAGCAGCTGGTGCAGGGGGGGCGATGGCAGAGCCCCCCACCCCTCCAGCCTGGCCACGGGTCCCGGGTTTTGCCCACGGGGACCGGGAGAGGGCCAGGGGACAGCGAGCGCAGGAGATGGAGATGAGCAGGAGGTCTGGAGGCAGCTGTTGGGTGAATCCTGGGTGAGGAGTCGAGGAGGAGCCTCTGGATGTGGTAAGTGGGGTGGAGAAGCCCAGAAAAAAGCCAAGAAACGGGAGCAAAGGAGGAGGACCAGTCCGGGAACCATCTTTATACATCTTGTGCTGGTGGGGGCTCCTGAAGGAGCCACAGTTCGCTCGCCGCCGGGCAGAGCTCGGCCTCTCCACTCCCCCAGTCCCTCCACCGCGGCCAGAAGAGCAGGGAGGGTGGGGATGGGGGGGGATGCACCCCCGTTTTCCCCCCGTTGTCCCCCCAGGCAGCCGGGCTCCTCACATCATGATGTGCCGCCGGCGGTGCAGGGCCAGGTGGTCGGAGCGGGAGAAGCTGCGGTCGCAGTCCGAGCAGCGGAAGGGCTTGATGCCCGTGTGCTTGCGGAAGTGCCGGGTCAGCTCGTCGGAGCGGGCGAACTTCCAGGTGCAGCCTTCCCAGGTACATTTGTAGGGCTTCTCGCCTGCGCGGAAGGGGAGCGGAGGGGTCAGCGAGGCACAGAGCACCCCGGTCCGGGGCTCACTGGGGGTCACTGTGGCCACGCGAGCCCCTCGGCATCTCCGGGCCAGCCGAAACCCCGTGCTGGTGCTCGCCCAGCGCAGCCCGTGGGTGCCACTGGCTGCTCGCTTCCAGGCGTTGCCCGGCACGGCAGGCACACTGCCAGCGAGAGCACAGATGGAGTTTCAGGGTGTGCACCCCCTGCCTGCAGTGCTGCCCTGCCACCCCCACCAAGGGCACCCAACGGGAGTGATCACAGCATCCTCGAGGTACCCTCCGCCCGTGGCACCCCCACCAAGGGCACCCAACGGGGGTGATCACGGCATCCTCGAGGTACCCTCCACCCGTGGCACCCTCCCAGGGCTTGTCACAGCCCAGAGGGATGCCATACAACGGGGGCACCGGGAGCACCCCCACCTCAAGCAGAGGGACCACAGGGTGCTGGGAAGTGGTGAGGAAAGAGAGAGCCGCAGCAGGGCCACCCATGGGAGCACCCCGGAACCAAAACCAGGGGCAGGAGGGTCCACGAGGTGCCTCAGGCCCCCAGAGGACACTGCCCAGCCCCAATACAGGCTGTCAGCACCCTAAGCCTCCAAAGGGACTCCCCAGGCTCTGGCAGAGGGTGCCAGCACCCCTAAAGAGCCTTTCTGAGCCCCCAGAGTATCCTGCAGTCTCTAGCACAGGATCCCAGCAGCTCCAAAGGACCAGCACCACCCACCCAGCCCAGCCCCAGGTGCCCCCGACCCACGGGGAGCCGGGGGGCATTGACCCTGACCCTCCGAGGCAGGGGTTACAGGCGGTGCTGCCCCTCACCTGTGTGTATCCGCCGGTGAGCTTTGAGGTGGGAGCTTTTGGTGTAGACCTTATTGCAGCCCTCGAAGTCACACTGGTGGATTCGCCGCTTTTTCAGGTCAGGGGAATCGGCTCGTTGCCCCCGTGCCGCCGGCCTGCCGGGAGGAGGGGAGGGTGGAGGGTATGCTCCCTGCACCCACGGACCCCCACAGGGTGCCCAGGGGCATGGTGGGGACAGAGTCGGGGGGAAATATGGGGAGACTCACTCTCTCTGGAGGTCCTGGAAAGGGGCTGGGCCGCTCTCAGAGGCGCTGTCCTCGCTGTCGCTGTTCATGTCCATGGGGTACATGGAGCCCGGGTCGATTTTCACTGGTGGGGGGCGGGAAAGAAAAGCTATTGAGAAACAAGAAGGGAGGGAGTGAAGCTCATGAGCAGACAACAGAGACACCCCCAACCCCCCCCCCCAAAAACCCACCCAGGGACAATCAGAGGGACAACCCTCCCCCTGCTCCTCAAATGCTGCTTCCCCCCCTCCCCCAGAATCAAGCTGGGGAGATGGAGAAGTTCCTCAATGCCACTAGGCACAGAGATAGGGGAGGGCACAACTTAGGAGACACTCATTTCGGCTGCCTGGAGGAGGAGAGGTCCTGTCCACCCACCCTGGATAAGGTAGGAAGCTGGGAACGTCCTGGCAAAGGGAATGGGGGGGTGCACTGGTGGCGGCGGGTCAGCTGAACTGAAACCAGAGCTGCTGGCAGTGGGAAGGGCAGGCAGGCTGCCAGCAGCGGGCCGGGCAGGCCGGGCCATGCCCCATGTGTCCCCCTGGGCTGAGGGCCCTGGGGAGGCTTTGGGTGAGAGCGGCTGATGTGGATGGGGGGCGGGGGGACACTGCAGGGTGGGAAAACTGCATCCCTTTCCGGGGTGCCACACTGCAAAGCGGGACACAACCCCCTCCAAAACGTCGGGGCTCCCCCTCCACGGGCCCTTACCGGAGCCGGCGTTCTTGCCGTCGCCCCCGATGAGGGGTACGGTGATGGCGGCGGCGACGCTGTCGGTGGGCATGGTGGTGTAGACAACGGGGAGGGACTGGACCACCACGGGGATGGTCTGGAGATTGCCCATCTTGCTGGGCAGGTTGACGGAGGGGATGGTGTGGATGACGTGGAGGATCTGCTGCCCGCCGCTGCCCTGCGTGGAGGCCAGGATGGAGCCGGGAGAGAGGACGGCCGGGATGGCCGAGGTGGAGCTGAGGCCGGAGGGCGAGATGGAGACGGTGGTGGGAGCGGGGAGAGGGGGAGCCACCAGCATGGGCGAGGACTGCACCGAGGTGGGCGGCGGCGGCGGCGGCAGCGGCGGGGCCGAGGTCACCGCCGCCTTGGACTTGTTGAGGGAGAGATCGACGGGCTCGGCCTGGGGCTGGCCACAGTCGCTGGCCAGCAGCTCCTCGGGGGGCTCCGTCTTGATGTCGGCCAGCAGCACCGGCGGGTCGAGAGGGCCCTCGGCCAGCAGCGCCGACGAGCTCATGGCGGGCGTCACCTTCCCCTGGCCCTGCGAGAGACCCGCGGCCCGTGAGCGGACGGGGAAACTGAGGCACGGCGGCCGAGGGCTTCGCCCGCCCTGACCCCAACCGGCGCCCCGCTGACCCCGGGGGCTCAACCCGGGGCCGGCTGAGGGGTCCCGGGGCCGTTGCACGGGCGCAGGAACCGGGCGGGTGCCCTCAGGGCCGGGCGGGTCCCGCCAGCCCGGTAACGGCCATCCCCGCATCGACGGACAGGGCTCGCGCCGAAGGCGGGAAAGGGGCGGGGGGGGG
>JANVCC010000073.1:1187309-1239242 GCA_025345505.1 Todiramphus chloris collaris
AACTCACTTTCCCCCGCACCGCCTCCTCCGAGCGCATCCCGGCGCCGCCGCTGCCCCCGGGGCGGGGCTGGGTGGGGCGGGTGGGGCCCCACGGGCGGGGAGGGGCGGGGCCCGAGGGGGTGGAGCTTCCCCCCCCCCCCCCCCCTTTTTCGCCCCCCCCCCCCCCCCCCCGGCCCCCCCCCCCCCCCCCCCCCAAATTGGCAGGGTGCTGGAGGAGGCTGAGACCTGTGCCACTCGTATCAGCGATGGCACTGCCCCCTCTCCCAGTTAAACCATGTGGTCCTCTCCTAGGGGGTCTCTACCTCCCAAGACCCCCCCCCCCCCCCCCGGGTAACCCCCCCCCCCCCCCCCCAAAAAATAAATTAGGTGCCCCTCAGCATCCCCCTCTGTGCCCCAGCACCGGGGGCAGGTTGGGTCCCCCCCCGGGTGGGGGGCACTGGAGGTGACAAAGCCCTGGCAGATCCTCTCTGAAGGGGTCATGGGGGATGCAGCTGCAGGAGGGGCTACCTGCGGGTCCCCCAACCCCAGAGAGGCCCCCCATCTGACTTTGCCATCAACCTGCGACACCCACCCCCCAGAATGCAGATCCCCAGTGCTGCCCCATCCTGGGGTGATGGGTTCTCCCCACCCTGCCCTGGAGGGACACAGGACCAGCGCTGGTGGCATCTCTGCCATGTCCTCATGGGGACCCCCACCCCATCACACCCATGGGTACGGGCCCCCTTGGCCAACCTCCCCCTCTCACCTTCTCCAGTGCTGTGAAGCTTTCGGGCATCAGAGAAGCTTTTTGGCATCAGAGATGGTGGAGAGAGAAGACACAGCACCGGCAGGGACCCCCAGCTGAAGGACACCCTGAAATGCCAGGTACCCCAAAAAGACAGGACTGCCCCTTCCCAACTCCAGAGCTCCTTTTTTGGAGCCCCAAAGGGAAGCCCCACCTCCACTCACCTTCTGGTTTCAGCATCAAGTCCAAATCCAGGTCCATGGGGATGGCCACCACCAGCAAGGCCAAGCTGAAGGTGAGGGACGTAGTTCTCTGCTGCTGAGCTCACCTTGGTGCTTTGATGCTGCAGGAAACAAAAGGGCTGGTGGCAAAGAAGGGAAAGCCGAAGGAGAAGCCAGAAAGCGTGAAGGACATGCTGATGGGTGCTGAAGGCCACCAGCAGCTCTCAAGCAGCAGAACGTGGGCCAGGAACATCTCCTCGGCTACAGAAGTGGCACCTGCGGTTCCTGTCCCCTCTGGGAGCAGCAGAAAAATCGAAGCGCCCCAGAAACGGGTGTGTTTTGCTGTTCACCCACCACCCCAAGGCGAGGAGCAAGAGCAGATCCCTTCTCTATTGAGGGCAGTAGCTCCACGTCTCTTCTCAGGGTTAAGCAGTCACCAGCACAGGTCACACTGGCATTTTTGAGACCCCAGGGGGACCCTGTGCCCAGTTTGGGGCTCTCTAGTAGAAGAAAAGCAGGCTTGGAGATGCCAGAGCATGTCCAGGAGATGCAAGGAGAGGTTGAGGGCACTGGGCCAGCTCAAGGGCTCGTGCTGCAGCCTGCAAGTGCTTGCAGGAGGGTCAGGAACAAGCCTGGCTCTTCCTGGAGATGGGTGGTGACAGGACACGAGGCCACAGCTCAAGCTGCAGCATGGGAAGCTCCAAACCATGGGTTGATTTTACTGATGTTAAAACCCCAACGTTCCCCACGCAATGGAACAGGACTCTGGGATCGGAAACCCCCTCCTTGGAGATGCTCACATCTCAGCCAGGCTTTGAGCGATCAAGCCTGGAGCAGGAAAACGGGCATGGAGATGGGGCCATGCCCACACAACTCTCTGCCAAGCCCCAGCTTGCTGAGGTACAGCGCCATACAACCTTTGCCACCCCACATCACCCCTCCCCTGTGTCTCATGTAAGGAAGGTCCCTCACCTGGGCAAAAGCCCTTCCCCAGAGGCTGTGACTGGGACCTTCTAAACTCCAGGCCCTTGGGGGTGGTGCAGATGCTACTTGTGAGGTGCCTAAGAGCCACAAGAGCAACATCTGGAGCAGGCATCAGCATTCTGCAGAGCAAGAGCTGCCAGAGTAAGGAGGAAAGAGTCTTGCAGAAGGTAGGGTGAGGCTGCTAGAGCCTGATCCACCAAGCCCTGCTGCTTGGTGATGCCAGGGGAGCAGGGCTGGTCACCAGAAGGACCCTGCTCTGTGCAGCTGCACATCAGCCTCCAAGAGAGGCCCCACGGTTTGCTTTTGGGGGCAGACAAAGAAAATACCTTTTTTGACAGCACAACATTGTAAGGGTGTCTTGAAATGAAGCCAACCCCCTGTCCGTGTCCACACACCAGGGGGTCACCCAGCAGCAGCTCTGGCAGAGAGCAAGAGGGGAACATTGATTTCAGAAGAACCCCCCAAAAACCCTGTATTTTAGGAAGAGAGATTTGGAGGAGGGGAGCAGAGCTGAACTTCAGCTACCACCACGGTACTGAGAGTTGCAGGATGGGAGCAGAGCTGAACTTCAGCTGCCACCATGGTACCGCTGGTCCTGGAGAGGGTCTGGTGAGCCCGGGCACCGGGGCTGTCCAACACAAGCAGGCTGGGCTTGGCTCCTCACCAGCTCCAGGGCAACGGTTTGTCATCTCCTTCCCCACCCCGATTACCCACCCTTCACATCATCCCACTTTCCCAGGCTGAAGTTGCTCCCCTGAGGAAACCCAACTGCGAGTCCCTGTAACCATGGAAATCAGGCAGCTTTTCCCACCGTCCTTCTCTCCATCTCCATCCGCCTGCTACCAAAACGTCCCCACAGCAGAAGGTGCTTCCATCTGCGCTGGAGCTGCAGCCATAAGCCATCTTCTGCTCTCCTGAAGCCCTGACAGCTTCTCCTGCAAGCAGAGCCCTTCCCCATATTCTCCCAGAGGTGATGCTCCCAAGGCTCCCACCACGCATGGAGTGGCAGCGGCGACTCAGCCTCTGGCTCCGTTCCACAGCGCCGAGGCCACGTTTGGGTGCAGCAAGCCGTGAAGTTTCTCCCCCCAGCAGAGCAAGAGCTGGGACTGACCACGTCCACGTGTCGGGGCAGCATCTGCAAGAGGTGACCAGAGTCAGGGCTTGCCTTGCTCCAGCCCGACCTCAGGCAAACGGCGATGGTGAGTGAGATTTGCTGTTGGTGCTCCGGGACCAGCACCTCATTCCACTCCTACAGACACCAAACAGAAACCCTCTGCTGCATCTCCAGCCCGTTCCCAAGTTCTCCAGAACCTCCAGCACCTCAGCTGTTAATCGGAATCTCGGCGTGTCCCTCTCCCACGGGGATGATCCTTGAGGAGTCGCGTTAGCAGACAGCCCGACAGAACACCAACATCCGCTGAGTGGGTGGCGCGAGACACGGGCGCTCGACACCGGGAAGATGAAGAACGGCCGGAAGGTTCTGTGCAGAGCTGGTCCTCAGCTCTCCAGCCCAGACGTGCCCTTTAGCTCCCCATCCTCACAAAACAGCCTCACCCCGGCAGGTTTTTCTCCACCCCAGTGCACGGTGGGGCCAGGAGGAAAGCACGGCTTGGAGAAAACAAAGTGGAGTCACCACACCATTTTACAGAGTCGCTGGATGCAGGAACAAAGAGAGATGCTGAGAAGCACCATCTCCCACCCAGCAAACCCCTAACTGGGTGCTGTCGTTCCCCCCGTTTAATGGCAACGCACACAACAAAAACCATTAAAGCCCAGACAGTAACACCACGGAACACCAGTGCCAAACACCACCCAGCCACCCAGCTGCAAACGAGAGCTCACGTTGCTCGTGCGCACGCCACGCGCAACACGTCCCACAGCTCCTCCATGCCCACCAGGATGGAGACCAGAAACTTCGGGACTATCTCGATGCTTGGTCAGTTGGGATCTTTCGTGCCTTTTATCCACCATGTGGGGAAATAAATGATCTTAAATGAAAATTCCTGAAGAGCCTTCAGGCAACAACCCCCCCCAGTAAAGTGAGAGGAAAAGCACAGCTACCGCAGAGCTGCTGGCCGAGGCTGCCCTCGGGTTTAGAAGACAGAAAACCCACTTTCCAAAGCTCTAGGATCCAAAATCCCTGGTAGCAAAAATTTATTTTCATGACTGAAGACAAGGAGAAATTTATAAACGTATTCTAGCAACCAACCAATAAAACAGTAAATATTCCATTCCTGTGACTTTATACGGTCACCCGGGAGCAAAACATCCCAAGAGGCTCTGCCACGTGCCACCAGGACCACCAGGAGTACGAGACCACGTGCACGTCACCTGTCCTTCCTTCTTCCCAACCCCGCAGAGGCCAGGGAAGTCTCTTGTGCAGGCCCGCAGCCCATCCAGCCATCCTCTGAGTGACTAGTGTCCAACGGGAAAAGGAGAAAAAATAAAGCAGCACACTCATTTCAAAGCCCAACAAAGACATCAAACATTTGTTAGATTCTCCTAAAAATAAGTAGTTCCAATTCATTTTTTCTCCCCCCAAAAGCCCGTGTGCCAACGTTCAGCGCATGAGCAGGCTGTGCTTTGGTCCATCCACTCTCTCCAGCTTCTCAAAGTGTTTCCTGGCGTTGCGGATGTTGATCAGCGTGGCTGCAGAAGCTGGGACACAAATGGGACGGGGGAGATAAAAACAAAACAAGCACAAGTTACAAGGGATATGAGTCACCGAGTCCTCAGCAGTCGAGTGCTGCCTAAAAGCATGGTCCCCACCAGCAAGCTCCCTTTGTTCAACCCCACCACTCCCTCATCATGCAAAATAGAACAGGGGAAGGTCTGGGCTGTTTGCTGATCCCCGCGCAACACCAGACGATGCGCTGCCCTTCAGCGAGACCCGGGCAGGATGGAGAGATGGGCAGAGAAGAACCTCATCAAGTTCAGCAAGGGCAAGTGTCTGGTCTTGCACAACCCTCTGCACCAGTGCAGGTGCGGGGTGACCCACCGGGAGACAGCTCTGCTGAAAGGACCCTGGGAGTGGTTGTTGTGAGCCTGGGAGCCAGGAACATGCCCTCGTGGCCACCTGGAGTGCATGAAGAGTGTGGGCAGCAGATTGAGGGAGGTTCTCCTCCCACTCTGCTCTGCCCTAGTGTGGCCACCTCTGGAGTATTGTGTCCACTTCTGGGATCCCCTGGTCAAGAGAGACAAGGAGCTACTGGAAAGAGTCCAGCAGAGGCTATGAAGATGTGGA
The DNA here is from genome assembly GCA_025345505.1 of Todiramphus chloris collaris. Lineage (NCBI taxonomy): Eukaryota > Metazoa > Chordata > Aves > Coraciiformes > Alcedinidae > Todiramphus > Todiramphus chloris. The sequence continues at coordinate 1,192,483 of JANVCC010000073.1, forward strand.
GGGGCTGGAGCATCTCTGTGCTGGGGCCAGGCTGAGAGCCCTGGGGCTGTGCAGCTGGAGAAGAGCAGCCCTAGAGGGGAGCTGAGCAATGCTGAGCAAGAGCTAAAGGGCCCCGGGGGGCGAGAGGATGGGGACAGACTCTGCTCAGGGGTGCCCAGCCACAGGACAAGGGGCACTGGGCACCAACTGGAACCCAGGAGGCTCCATCTGAGCAGGAGGAGAAATTTCTTTGGTGTGAGGGTGTGGGAGCCTGTGCCAGGCTGCCCAGAGAGGCTGTGGAGCCTTCTTCTCTGGAGAGATTCCCAACCCAGCTGGACACTGTGCTGCTGGGCCCCTGCTCTGGGTGACCCTGCTGGATGGAGCAGGGGAGTGGCACCAGATCAGCTCCAGAGGTCCCTTCCCACCCCCACCACGCTGGGATTCTGTGAGGAAGAGTCCAAGTGAGCTACAGGCACTTTGCTCACAGAAGTAGCTGTGCCCGTCACCACAGCTGCTCATCTGCTGCTCCTCAGGCACATCATCATCCCGGCTGGTAATTCAGTCCCAGGGTTTACCTGGGTTTTCACCAAATTAGGGAACCTTTGGAAAAAAGGCCAGGAAGTATCAACACTGTGAGCCATGGGGCTGTCCTCAACAAGGTCTCCCTAAGCAGCTCAAACCCTGAGAGAAGCAGGTTTAGCTGGAGCTGTGTAAATAGTTAAATGGTCACAGGGTGCCCGTACGGGGCTGGCACTGCTGGCCACAGCTCCTGCTTTAAGCTAAATAGATGCTGCTATAATTAGCGTCCCTCAGCCACCAAGACAGATCAGGCAGCAGGAACGAAAACTCCAATAGGATCCAGCTCTGCTTCCTCTCCAAAAAATCACGGGGGCTGCCAGATCAGAACAGCCCAAAATAGGTTATTAGACACGACCTACTAAATCAGGTCACATCTGTTAGAGCGGTTCCCCGCCGCTGCCACCGTCCCCTGCCCGGCAGCAGCAAACAGCTCGGCTCTCGCCTCCGTAAGTCACTTCTAGCCACCTTCCCCACCCTCTGCTCAGATAGGGCAGAGCAGCAGGACAGCAGATCCCTCGCTGGCTTTTTCATTGCTGTCAGTTTGAACACTTGCCCTTGATTTTCCAAGGGAAATGTGGTTTAAACCAGACTCAGTGGGGCTTTTTGTCCCTGGAAAGCCAGGCCAGAAGTTTGTCTTTGCTTCAACTTACGTATCGAAGGGTCTGACATAACCACCATCACGTATGTGTTTGATGTGAAGATGTCAATGAAAGCAGCAAAGTTAGAGTTCCTGACCTCCATGCTCTGGAAAGAAGCTGCCAGCTTACTGAGAGGGGATAAAAAGGAAAAAAAAACAAACAAAAAACAGAAAGAAAGAGAAAATAAGAGCAAGTGAAGTTGCTCAAACAGCATTTGCACCCATGTAGCCAACATCCCATTGTTCGAGTTATCGGTAACAAAGAAGGGTTTGAGTCCCCACTTGGGCAGTAACATCAGGTGCAGCTACAAGTGTGTTTGTTTTTAAAGGAAAAAACCCTCTCTGCAGCCACTTCTCCACCCTATTCTGGATGCCAGCACTTGCAGGGACAAACAACAGGCTGTGGAACCCAGAGGCTGTTCAGAAACCGAGCTACTGCAAAGCAAGCTTTCCCTTTTCCACCCAAAATGTGTGTCCACGAGCCCCTTCCTCCCCAGCCAGCCCTGCAGTAACAGGGGCCGAGGCAAAGCTCTCCACCCAACCTCCCACAGCACTGGTGACTGTCACTGATTTACTCTGTTCACTCCCAGAGCTTCCCCAGCTGGCCCAGGAGAGCAAAGCTGAGAAGGAAACGGTTGTTTCAAAGCAAACCTTGTGGAATCATCAGCAAAGGAGGAGGTCGCACATGGTAATTAACCCAGTAGTGTTAAATGTGGTGCAACTTAACTACAGCACCTCAGTGTGCTGAGGAGCCACAGGGCTAGGACTAACGTGAGGAGCCTCCGTGCCTCTGGATGAGGCCACAATGCCCGCTGAGGTACCTCCCCCACCTCTCGACCAAACCAGCTCACCTGCAACTGAGCTTGAATTGTTTGATGATGTTGCTGATTTTCTCAAATCTGTGGACATCCCGCTGTTCTTTGCATTGATAGTGAGAAATGACCTGGAAGGCAGAGAGAGAGCAGGCTTAGGAACTGCCTTCAGCACAGGACTCCTGGGCTTGACAGATTACGGGAAACGGGCAGAGACCGGGACAGGGATTCCCTTTGCTGACTGAATCCTGGAAACTACTTGCTCATTTGAGGTCTCAATCTTCTAACTTCATAGCAGTTTAAATCTTCATTCAAGGAAAAAGAAAGCAAAAGAAGAGGAAAAGGGGCAGGGGGGAAGCAAGACCATCACCACAGGGAAGGGAAACAGACACTTGACAAATGCTGGAATAGCTTTTCCTTCCTCAATCTATCATGCTGCAGATTCCCAAGGAGCAAACCCAAGAAATGCCCTGTTTTGCAATAGGTGGATGCACAAGCTCTGCTCTCCAAGCCAACACAAGCCCTTCCTCCCTGAAGAAAGTGGAACAAAGGCAGCTGGTTTCCCAGGGAGTTCTCTCTCCACCAGTTCACCCGGTCAGCCCAAGTCTGTGCTGAGCTGCTACATCCAGATCAGCTCCTTCCTCACCCTCCCACACAGCGATCCAGCGGGATCACACAGACCTGGGCACCTGGCTGCGGAGCTTCAGAGGATCCAGAGGTTTCGGGAATCCCCACAGCTCTCCCTCCATGACCAGTCCCACAAGGCTAGTGGCCTCAGCCCTTCAATCCTCAGCCCAAGCAGCTGCCTTTGCTGCAGAAGGGGAATGGCACCATCAGGTCCATCTCCTTCGGTCCCACAGCAAACTGAAGAGTATCTTGAAAACCTTGGAGCTCTTCAGAATCACAAAGCCAACTGCTGCGACGTGTCCAACAGCCTCGTGCCAGGACATCTGACTCTACCTGCAGAGTCACAGTTCACAGGCTTGGGAGAACTCTGATTTTTGGGAGGAGGGGGTTGTTTGGTTGGTTGTTTCCCCCGATCCCCTTAAAACAATAATGTACTTGGTGCTCTTTAAACCTGCCCCATCATTCACCCGAGCACAGGTTTAGCCAGAACCAAGGACCACATTCACACTGAAGCCTTCACTGCCTGCGAGCTCCATCCTCAGCTATCCAGGTAGGTGTTCTTGGTACCGTGCTCTGAACACAATGTCAGAGCAAGATTCCACTTCAAGAGAAAAGAAGGAAAAAAAAAAGGTCCTGGGGGAAGTGTCAATACATTAAAAAAAAAGGGAAGAAAGTCTTCTGAAAAGTCACCACTGCATGGAAAATAAGCCTAGATTTTTTGTAGTGAGGACTCTTTTTCAGTAGAAATGTATTCATTACAGAAGTACTGCTACATACCCCCAAGGTGAAACCATTTATGATCTACGAAAGGGCTAAAAGCAGAACTTGCCAGGGTGTTTACTTCTGAGAGCCTAAGAACTGAGCAAAGTCATGGCTCCTTTTCCACCTTCCCTCCATCACGCCCAGATCAGACATTTGGCTATCAAGGAACACTCAAAAAAACTCAAACCCTTCCTTCAGGTTGGGAAGGGTTTTGGTGCAAAGTCTGAAGAGACCAATCCAGAAACCAGGAGTATGGACAGATGAGCAGCAAACATGGTTTTAGCCACCACGTTTCAGCTGACAGAGAAGACAGGTTGGAAGCATTGTTACCACGCAGGTGGTAACTTCAAAAGTCGTGATCCAAACTACTCGTGATCCTCTGTCCATACTCAGGGTTTGTAGAGCATCAGACACAAATAAAACCCATCAGAAATCCAGACCAGTTAAAAGCCAAGGCTGGGAGGAACTGAAAAGGCTTATGTGAAGCTCAGGAAGGTTCTTGCCCAGCACAGAAAGGAATTCTCAAAGAAGCCCCACAGCTGACAACAGAATGGGGATCTGAAACCTGCTCGTAGCTTGGGAGAGAGGAACGCCGCTCAAGCGCTCAGCTCAGCTGCTAGAAGTGGAACTTTTGGGAAGGTCCTGTGAGCTGTGGAGTCACATCAGCTACTTTCAGTATCACCGGGCCCGGGTCAGGGCGTTCTGCCACCCAGCACCAGCACCTCTCTTTGGGCTACTGCCACAACAGCACTTCCCAACCAGGGAGCTCTGTCCGGAGCGCAGGAACCCCAAGGGCAGAGCTGATGTATTCACCAGGAACGTGGCTCTCTCAAACAGAAGCACTTCATCTGCCTCGATGATCTGAGCAAAGTTCCTCAAGTTCATTTCCAGCTGCTGGACGTTGGGGATCAGCTGATAGACTATACTGGACCAAGCCTGTCAAGGAAGAAAGACACAACACAAGGGCTGTGTTAGTGTTTCTCTGCCTCGTCCCCTTTTTACACAACATGCTCTGCAACGGATTAGTTGCAGTTCTGGGTGTTGACAGCCTAAGCAAGACTGAGGAGCTTCTCCCACCTTCATGCTCAGGTATCTCTGCTAGAGTGGAGACCACCAGTACTACCCCAGACCTGAGTAAACTCATCAAGTTCTTTGACATATCACAGACAAACTAGAAAACTATTAAGCAGGCTTAAATCATCTGAAGTTTGAGCTGGCTATGCAGAAGCTCCCAGAGAAGTCTGCTCAAGTTTTCAGAGCTTTTCTTAATGTTGAGCAAGGTCAACACGCAGATGGATACTCATCAGCTCATCCCTGATCCAAAAGAGAGAGCTTTAATCTAGCCCAATGTGTCAGGATCCAGCCCAGAAGGTACTGGGGATGCCGTGGCAGGCATCAGGCTCAGGTCCTCTAAGCTCAGCTTCACTGCCAGGTCCCCACTGACCCATGTCCCTCAGCTCCACAGCTTGGAAACCCCTCCAGGGATCATAGGGACTCCACCCCTGCCCTGGGCCAGCCCTGGAGGGGAAGAAATTGTTCCTCAGCTCCAAGCTAAACCTCCCCTGGGGCAACGTGAGGCCATTTCCTCTTGTCCTATCACTTGTCATTTGGGAGAAGAGACCAAGCGCCACACGGTACAATGAAGGCAGGGGAATTTGCTGTGGTTTTAGGTGGGTCTGCCAAGATGGGGAAGTCTGCCAGAGTCCCACTGAAGTCAAGAGAAACAGCCCCACACCTTCAGATAAGCAACACAGTTGGCAATTATGAGGATGCTTTGCTCTCTGTGTAGCCCAGGGAGCATCCACCACCCCCACATCAGGCAGACCTCTGACAGACAGCAAAAAAAAAAATCCCCAGCCCCTCCTGAAAGCAAAGCACATTCCCTGGATGGGGAAAGGCTCGTGTTCTAACAGAGCTGCAGAGACACACGGGGGACAATTCCACAGATAAACAAGATGCAGCAGCTCTTTCTGAAGTCGCCAGGCAAAGTGTTTTAGAAGCATTAACAAATTGCCACCCTGACCCCGACCTGGGAAGGGGTTTCACTTGCTCTGATTAAAAGCAGGATGCTCAGAGGCCGTTTACCCCCAGAAGCAGTTGCTGCAGACCCAGAGGAGGCTGGTCGGTGACAAACCAGCAGCAACTGTCCACTCACTTTCCTCACGCTCTCGTTTCCCAGGGGGAAGCTGTACAAACCTTGTAAAGCGTTTCATCCCAGATGGAGGTTCGAAAGCAAACACATTCCAAGGGCCGGGAAAGGCGCTTCAAGTCTTCCTCACGCTCTTTAAAAATCTGGGGAGTAACAAAAGGAGAGGAGCAGCTGAGTGGAGCTGTTCCTGCAGCGGGCAGGGTGGCTGCACGGCGTTTACATCGCGCCTCTCTAACAGACCTCGAGTCAGTTTTGAGGAGTCCCTGGTCACAAGCAGAAAGCTCCATCACAGAACAGGACAGGAAGAAAGCTCTTGAGGGTCATCAGCAGAAGCTCCAAGGTATGTACTTAAAGAGTCTGCTCATGCCAGAGTCAAGTTATAGTTACAAAAACCAGGGAGCAGAGGGAACAAAGACCAGCTTTGTGCCAGGCTCCTGCAGAGCTCTAAAAGGGCAGCAGGACACCACCACCATGGCTCTGCAGGGGAAGACACCATGACCACCTTCACCTCTGCTCCCTGCTTTTAGGGACGTGACAGAACACAATCTGAACCCCATGAGATGCTGCAGCAACTACCACTTGGGTCCTGGGATACCAAAGGCTACAGAAAGGTCTGCAGAGGTGGTGGTTTGGCTCGGGATTTTTATGCTCTTGTGAGTAGCAGATACCTCAATACAGATCTCGGGGGTGTGCAATGACACGTGCAGAAAGCACATCTGAAAGAGTGACCCTCTTCTGCCAACCCTCACTAGAGTCTGCACAGCTAGGGAAAACCAGCATTTCTCCACTCATTTTTAGCAGGGCCTGTCAGGACAGGATGAGGGCTGATGGGTTTAAACTGAAAGAGGGAGATTTAGACCAGAGAGGGGAGAAATTTTTGGCATTGAGGATGTCAGAGCCTGTGCCAGGCTGCCCAGAGAGGTGGTGGCTGCCCCATCCCTGGCACCATTGCAGGGGAGGTTGCCCGGGGCTCTGAGCACCCTGCTCTAGGTGCAGATGGCCCTGCTCCCTGCAGGGGGTTGGACCGGATGAGCTTGAGAGGTCCCTGCCCACCCAAACCAGCGGGTGATTCTAGTCCCAAACCAAACCTGGGCAGGACAGCATTAAGAAGATTTTAGACTTATCCTTCAGCCAGCAGCCCACAGGGGCCTCCAAACTTGCTGCAAGCCAGGGAGCGGCCAAGCAGCCCAGGATGTGCTCATCTAACACAAAAAGCTCATGTTCCTCTTGGTGTCAGGAGTTGGCTGCTTTCAGTCCAAGCTGAAGAAGAAAGGCTGGTAGGAACTCAACAGCTTCTGATCTCCCTACAGCCTTTCAAAAGATATAAAAAGAGCTGGAGAGACTGAAAAATCTCTGAAAGGTTGATCCCCAGACTCTGCAGGATGCTTCTTGGGGCAGAGGAGTGCTTCAGAAGTTCTCTGGGCAGACAGGTCACAGTGGCAGGGAACAGACTCAACTGACAGAAACCCCCTTCAGGTTAACTGGGATGGTTTCAGTTATTTATCTTTTTTGTTATGCTCTAGAACAGAGTCTACACCGGACTGAAAGCAACAGCTAAAGAGAAACCAGCCATCACTGTCACCACCAGCACCTGTTAAGTGGTCCAAATGGTGAGCAGGATGTTTATGGTCAACAGATGTCTTTCAGTTCTACCTCCCTTCTGGAGCCAAGGTCTGGTGGCAGCACTAGAATCAGTGCTATAAGAGAGTAGTTGTCACCAAACCCCATTAGTTCTGGTCTCCACTGGGTGATACGCAAGAGGTGGTGATGACATCCACCTTGGATCAGGCAGAAAGAGTCGAGAGGCCTCGGACAGCTCTTAACATCTGAGAAACCCTTCGAGGGGCAGCGTTTGAAGCAGGAACTCACAACGCACAAGCACGGTCCAAAGATGCTCGCTCTGAAAGCATTTCTATGGCAGCTATCAGCTTCTCACCAAATCTCGCTGATCCTCCTGCACCAAGTCCATCTTGTGCACTAGACAAAAGATCTTCGCGTCAGGAGAGTTCTGCAGGATCGCCTCCAAGCACGACTGGTAGTAGTGCATGTCCTTCTCCAGCTCACGGCTCTCCACGTCGAAGACATAGATGAGGACTTCTACGTTGCGGAAGATGTTGTCCCGCTGGCTGGTGAAGTAGTTCTCCATGAAGGTGTCCTGCCTGAGAAGGAGCAGAGCAGTAAAGCAAGGAGACTGCCATTAGAGCAACCAGGTCTCGCAGAGCATCGCCAGGGAAGATACCTCCTGCTCGAGAGGCACGGTTTGCATTTTGAGCTGGTGAAGCCAGGCAGAGCTGGACAGCTCTGCTGAGGCTTCATCAGTAGGAGGAGCCTTCTTTGCAAAGCTGCTTCCGGGAGCCACAGGATCCCCGTCAACCTTCAGCACCCCTTTTGGATGAAGCTGGTGATGAGCAGTTCCAAACCCAGCACCAACCTCCTACCACCTCAAGCGAAAGGCCGGGTGAAGGGCACAGGCTTTTTGCCAGCAGAAGCAAGCAGGAGGCAAGGGCTTTTATGGAGGGATAACTCAAGAGATGGCGAAATCGTGCCAGCCTCTTCCACCCACGAGCCTAAGATGTGGCACCCGTTCTTCCCAGAGCTGGCCCGCCAGTTTTAGGGTGTCTCTTCAGACACCAGCAGCCTCCTCGTGCCCCTGGGGGCAGGAGGGTCTCTGCTTTGCCACCTCCCCAGCACCAAACCCACGACGGTTTCAGAAGCAAGCAAATAAACAGCACCTACCCTCCGCAGTCCCAGAGGTTTAACACCAGGTTTCCTAGAAATCTAACATGGGAATGCTCCACGTCAACTGGAAAGAGACAAGAGGAGTTACCGACTGCACCGCAGCCCTGGGTCAGAGCTGCCTCCCCAGGCAGCCGTTCCTCCCCCGACACAGCCCCAGAGGATGTCAAATCCCATCTGAGCACTGCTGCTGGAGGTCAGTTTGTAGCTGAAGGCACTGCAGCAAAAAGCCCGTTTCCCCAGTCATTCAAGGCTTCCTGCTCTCTACCCAGGACACTGTTCTCCTGAGAAGCACAGCAGCTGGTTCTCCCTCAACATCCTCTCAGATCTTTTGTGTTCTCTGATCTTTGTGATGTTTTAAGAGATACACGAGTTCAGTGCGCTCTGTGAGGCCTTAAGAACATTAACTCAGCAATGCAGAGAATGGAAAAACTTAATGAAGAGGCCAAATTTAGGGTCCGGATGAACCACAGACCAGCTTGTGAGGCTCAGTCCTCACAGGCTTCCCTGTGAGGAGCATCCTGGCAGCTCACACCCCTGTGCCAGAGGAATCACTCCTTGCTTTTTCAGATCAGTGGCAAGGGAGGAGTCACCAGTTAAGCCCAGTGCATCATCCTGCTAAAACCAGAGAGATCCCTGCAGCTGCACTAGCTGTCAGCTGGCCAACAGGAGGAGAGCTGCTCCACCAAGGAGGAGGCTCTGAAGGCCTCTGATACAAGGTGTAGGTGCAGCAAAGGTTGCTTCCCAATCCGAAAAAGGGAGTTAAGGATCAAAGCTCATCATCAGAGTAGCAAAACTGGAGCCAGCACTGCCTTCCCTTGCACTCCAGCTCCCTATCTGCCCTGAGCTGAACCCAGGAGGTGTGGCACTGGGAGGGTCAGCAGCCACCCACCCGCTCGGGAGCGGAGGAGAGGCAGGGACTGCTGGAGGGAAGAACCTCAGCCCCTAACAAAGAGGGTTTGAGCCCCGAGAACTCGTGTTTCCAACAAGAGGAGTCTTACTTGTGGCACCCAGGCGCCGCGTGTCCCTGGCGATGTAGTTTGCAAAGATGATGGACCTCATGCTGGTCTTCCCAGACCCGCTTTTACCCATCAGCAGCACCTGGGAAGATGGGGAAAAAACATGAGAAGGAGCTACCAGAGAGCGCAGCTCCCTTGGGGTTAACACCTTGCTGTGGAAGCCACCAAAACACAGGACCAAGGTAGCTCGGATGTGAATGATGAGGGAGAAGAGAGGCAACAAGCAGCACCACACAGGGAAAGCAGGAGACCGACATCCCCACCTCCTTGTTGCCCACGGTGCTGGGACTGGGAACGTTTCCATCGTGTTCGCTTTCTTATGCCCCTCACCCCCGGGGAATCCCTGCCCTCTTCCAGGCACCACTCTCCCCTTCCTTCACCCCTGGAGGAAGCATGGCCATGGGCCAAGGCTTGGTGGTTTTAACAACAGCAAGAGATGAAAGGAACAGTTTTATCTCAAGCCTTTAAGACCAGGCTTAATGCCTTGCCCAGCCAGCACGGGTATCCTCCACCCATTACTTCACTCCTATTCACACTTTTCCTTCTCAAGTTGTTTTCTCTTCCCCGACAGAGTGAAATACAAGTTACATTTCATGTTTCAGCCATCAGGAGATCAGCAGAAAGTGAAAAGCAGGCGGGCCAGCCCGGCTGAAGGCACAAGGCTGTTGTGTAGGCCACACACTTGAGTCCAGAGCCCTGTTCACAGATCATCAGGCCGAAGGAGCGGTAGCCGAACACAAAGGGCTGGCTAGCGGGGGAGGAGACTGCCACCCAAGGCAGGATCCTACATCGCCATCTAAAAATATAAATTAGCCCCCCCTCAGCAGCGACGGCCAACACAGCCCAGCTCGCAAAACCAGCTGCTAAACGAGTTCCAGTTACAAAGCCCAACTCAGCCTTTGGCAGCAGCTCTGCCAACGCAGGGCCGAGGAAGGTTTAGAAAGAGCGCAGCCGGCCCGGGTCCGCCCGCCCAGCGCTCGCTCGACTCCCAGCCTCGTTCTGCAGCCACCAGAACCTGGGGTGAGGGGAGTGGGAGAACCACACCGTGTCCTCCTGCGAGCAACTGAACTCCCCTTCCAACTGCGGGCTGGCCACACGCCTCGGGGATTTGGCGATGGCTCCCCAGGACACACCTTGAGAAGCAGACCCCTGGGAAGCTGTGCTGTCTTCTCCCCTGAGCTACGCACAAGGCAGAGAGGGAACATCACCTCTTCTTCCACACCACCTGCAGAAACTTGACAGGGCTCCAAGGCGCAGCCCAAGAGAACCCAATTCCCAACGTTTTAGACCTCAGAGGCCTTTCAAGGGGGTCAGACTCCAGCAGGTAGGGCCAAGAGAGAAAACCAAACCTCACAGAGCACAGAAAAGCAGACGCATGTTCTCTACCCTGCCACTTTAACAGCTTGAAGTGTGATCAGTGCTGGAGCACACCCCTCAGCTCTCAGAAGCATAGCTACTCCTTCCCCACGTGCTGAGTTTCATCCTCCCAGGAGCCCTGGGTGAACCACGGGCTCCCCACACAAGCTCCTGTAAGGCATCAGAAGGGTCTCCCCAGCGGGCAGAGAAGTGGGTTAGGGCAAACCCTCTGCCCTCCCGCTGCCAGCCAAGGGGTTTGCAACACGTACCAGAAACGCTCACACGGGGGTTACGGTGGATGGCTCTGTGGAGAGGCTGCCCCACAGCTCCCACCAGCGAATAAACCCAAACCCGTGTTTAATTTCCAGGGCTTTAAGCAGCAGAGGATGAGTCTGCTGACTGCGAGAGGCACCTGACAGCCAAGGAACGAGGTTCGCAAAGGCAGATGGGGAAGGAAAAACCCAACCGCAAAGGGTTCTCCTGTCGGTTCTTACCTTTTTCTTCATGGCTGTGCTTGGCATCACCCACCTACAGAGAGAAGACCATCTTCTTACATAGCTCTACTTTCCTCACAGGCTTCACTTCACCACCCAAATGCCACCCACAGAAGCACCACGCAAAAGGGGAAGTGCTCCCGGTGCTGACACAATTCCCCCAACCTCCACCTCGCCTGGCGCTTGACAGCTTCTGCTCCAGGCAGCCAGGGGAAAGAAACTTCAGGCTCCCTGCTGCTGGGAAGCCCTCTAACACGCCCATGGTGAACAATCCTCCCGTCATTCCGCGGCCCAAACAGGCCTAAGCAGGATGAACGCGGCCAGCGCTGGAAGGCAGCGGGAGACACTCGCTGAGAGGCCACACTGCTCGGCTCCCCCCCGCACCCAGCAGCTGGGCCCAGCCTCACCCGCAGCCCCGACCCCTTCCCCCATCGCGGGACGCTCCGGTGCTCGCACCCAGCCACCCATCACCGCGGCGTCACGAGCTCCCACGCCCCGCACGACCACCCACTACCGACAGCCGCCCCCCCGCCCCACGCCCCTCTCCGCCCCGGGGCCGGTACCGGTGCCTCTGGCCACCCGGGCAGCCCCCGACTCCGCTTCCCCCCCGACCCCGGGCTGCCCCCAACCCCACCGGGCCCGACAGCGGCTTCGCCCCCAGCCCCTCCCCGTCAACCGGCTCAGCCAGCACCGCTGGGCCTCCCCTTGCCGCCCCCCCCACCCCCCCGCTACCTCTAGCCGCGATAGGCGCCTCCTGGGCCGGCTCGGCAGTGACCGCGGGCGGCGGCGGCAGCGGAGGGTTCCTGCCGGCCTTGCCCACCCGCCGGCGGCGGAGCTCAGCCGGACCGAGCGCCGGCCCACCCCCCCCCACACCCGCAGGCTCCGGGGTAGGCCTCAAAGCCGCGGCCTGGCGTGATCCCGCCGCCCCGACGGGGTCGCTCCCGCTCGGGACCCCCCGACCCGCCCCCCCCCCCCCCCCCCCCACAAGCGGCGCTCACGAGACCCAGCGCTCGGCGGCGGCCGCCGGTCACGTGAGCGCTCACCCCGCCCTCTCCCGTGCGCCCGCGCCCTCTCCCGTCACGTGATGAGGCGAGGCGGGCGGAGCGAGGAGGGGGAAAGGGACGGGGCGAGGTGACGGTGAAGCACCAGCCGCCATCTTAGGTGCGGGCAGCCCCTGGGGCAGGCGGCGGGGGGGGTTTATAGCGACGGGAGAGGGGCGGGGCCCGGCGGAGCCTCGCACCGCCCTGAGCAGGGGGAGGTGCGGGCGGGGGCTGTCCCCGGCCAGCGGGGACCCGATGGGGCCTGGCAGCGCCCCGAGCTGCGGGGTAAGCGTTATAGAGCTACCGGAGGCGATAGCACTCAGCGCCTCCCATATGGTCTAGCGGTTAGGATTCCTGGTTTTCACCCAGGCGGCCCGGGTTCGACTCCCGGTATGGGAAGCATTAATTTTTTTCGTTTTCCTCCCCGCGCCCTTCCCACCCCGGGCCTGCACCGCGTTATCCCCCCCGAAGCTGCAGGAAGCGCGCTGCCAAACGCGGCCTCCACCCTCGGTTTAAAATGTTTAAGTGAATCGGACAACAAGGGAATCTGATTTAATACTACGGGCTTAATCACGGTTTGGGTTTGCTTTTCTCACGCTGGTAAGAAAGTTGCCACTTGTGTCCCACCAAAAATGGCCCAGGATCACGCCGGGAGGGCAGAGCAGCCTCTGGTCTGTGGGGAGAAGCAAGGCCCCTCCTGCCCGCCCCGAAGCCACTGGGGGACCCTTCGCCACCACCCACTGTGGCTCCTGGGCTGCCCAAGATCACGGCTTCGGTGGGTCCTGGGACACAGCCAGAGCCTCAGCACCCCACACATCCCCCCTCAGAGCCTCGTCACCTCATGTACCTCCCCCCAGCTTTTCCGTCTCACACTTCAGAACGCTGTCATCTCACATCCTCCCTCCTCAGAGCTTTGTCACCTCAGGTACCACCCCCAGAGCCTCGTCACCCCCTCCTCATCAGAGCCCCAGCAGCTCAGGGGACCGTGCACCACCCGAATGGGGCAGGGAGTCCCTGCCTGGGCAGCTGTGGCGGGTGCCTGGGGGATGACCCATGGTGTCCTCTCTCGACTGTGGGGAACGCGTGGGTACCGTGGCAGGAGCGTGTCAGTAAACACAGTAAGTTCCTGTTTGACGTTACTTAAATGACAGTCAGAATCAGATGGCGTCGATGGAGTTCTCCATCTTCAACACTAAGCAGCGACGCTGAAAAAAAGCAGCTGTGTATCTGAACGATGAACAACTAATAGGTTGGGTTTTCTCTCCAGGTCCTGAAAGTCTTAATTTTCTCCCCCTCCAGTGACACCGCACTGCAGGATCCCTGCTCCTCTGTCCCCAGCAGCCCGGAGCCAGGCGGGAGCAACCCCTTCAGCTGACAAAGCCCCGCTGGAAAGGACGCTTCAAACACAAATGGAACAATCCAACCCCCCAGAAGGGAACACCTCAAAGGGGTGTGTGATAGATCTTAAGAGCTTCACCCTACCAGGACAAATGCAGCGTGTCAGGAACATTTAGTGAGCAATCCCCCCGGGAGGACTCTCTGTGCTCTCCAGGGAAGGTCGGTGCTGGTCCTTGTTCTCCTGACCCAGGTATCTGGGACGCTTGGGGCTATTTGCTGCTCTCATGTCCCTCTTTCTGTGTGACAGCACGTCACCCTCAGAAGCTGTTCTGTACCAGCCCGGGGAGGTGTTCCCTTTCTTTTGTAAATAAAAGAACGGTGGTTCCTGGCTAGCACATCCCTGGATGGAAGCTCCATGCGGTCACATGCAGTGAGAATGTTCCGAGTTGTGAAGAATGAGGCAATTACACGTTCCCAGTAACAGGAACTGAACATCACGGGCACTTTCTTAGTTTTGAAAGCTCCAACAGCTCCAGCAGTTGCTGGAACCTGTTTTGGCAGCACAAACTCTGGAGGGAAGACATCAGCAGATACATTATCGGGAAGAAACACTGCTCCTCAACCAGATGAGGAAACAACCCCTTTGGCATCAAGAATTCCCACCCACGTGCAATGTAACGGAGGTTCGGACAGGAACCAAAGACTAGTTTCTTGGATGCTGGATAAAGTGCCCACACAGCTGATGAAAACGTTTCCACAAAGATGGCAAACGACAGCAGAAAAGAGCAACACCACCCAGCTACCCTGAGCTCAGAAGGGACCCAGACTCTGCCCACCCTGCTCACAGCTACTTGTCCAGTACCGTGTCCAGTTGTGTTTTCAGCAGCTCCAAGGATGGCCCACATTCTTTCTTCCCCACAAGATCCTGCTGCACTGCTCGACCACCCTCACTGGGGGCTGGGTTTTTTTTTAAATGGCAAGTTCTGTTATTTCATTTTGTGTCCACTACTTTTCGTTTCCGCGGGCACTGCTCTGAAGAGCCTGGCTCCATCCGGAGTCTGCAGAGCAGACAATTTCCACAGGTTTTTACACTATTTACACACACTGAGACTCCTCCCTGAGTTTCCTCTTCTCAACGGTCCCAGCTCTCAGACCTGCTTGTACAACATGATATCTTTATGGCTCACGCCACCTGATATCTTAGTGGCCCTTTGCTGGCCTCTCACTGGCCTGTCCCCAGATTTTGGGGAGCCCAGACCTGGACAGAGCACATTTTTCACTCTGGCAAAACGACCCCTTAACCAGTAAACGGTGTTGGAATGAAGTGATTGCCCCAGAGGATTTCAGGCTTTCAAGCTTTTTTTTTTTTAAGCTTTAAGACTCTTTTTCCCCCCCCGTTACTTAAGGCTTTTAAGAGCCGAAGCAAACATGAAGCATCCTTCTAAATCCCTGGTATTTTTACAGGGGGTGAATTCATTTCGAATTTCGGAAGGAAGCTTCAAATTTAACCGCCCGTCGCCAGCACCCAAACTCAGCCACCACCCCAGCACGTTCAGCAACACACAGTACACTCGAGCTGTTAATGCTAGAAGCTTTATTGGCAAAACTTCCACTTGAAGGAGCCAAAAGGTTCTAAAGCTGTAAAAACAGCAGCGGGGGGGACGCACAGGACGACACCGCTGCGCGAGGATCCGTGACTGCAAAAGCAAACCCAGCAATCGCGCTTCTTTGGCCTTCCAGCCTCTTGCTTTTACAGCTGTAAAGTCACCAGAAGAGATGTAGCTATGCTCGTGCCTCGGCAGAGTGCCCGAGGTTTGGGGGGGAGCACCAAGGTGTCTGCACCCAGATGAAAACCACAAAGATCCCGCTGCTCTGGTCACCTTCTGCAGCAGGGCAGGAAACAAGACTCGCTCGGTTCCAAAAACACCTGGATTTTTCTCACTGTGGTCACAGACCAAGCAGTTACCATCAGGAAAAGACTGAGGTAGCTCCATCACCTCCGTGGTGTTTAGTTGGCTTGATTTCTGCACCTACTGCACTTGAATACACCAGCGAGCGACTCCACGGCGTTGTTGCTGTTGATCAGCACCCACCTTTTTCAAACCAAGCTGACAAAACTTTAAAGCATTTTGTCTCAAAGTGAGAGCTTCCCTCTCCGCAGGGGAAAAACGCTGCCTGGGATTCACCGTTGGCTGATCCAACTCAAGCCAAGGACAGGATGCTTTCTTCCAGGGGTTTGCCTCCGGCACTGCCTTCACGGCAGGTTTTTCTTAGGACACGGGTTGTTTTCATCTCCTTTCGATGCTTTTAGGTAAGAAGGAGACAGCAAAATGAGGTAACACAAAACGTAGCCTTCATGTGCCACCCTGACCCCGTGACCTCGCCCCAGTAACGGGCACTTCTTGCCGTGTTTAAGGAATGAACACACACCTGAGCTCAAGCCTGGCTGTTCGTAGGCCACGAGCGTCCTCAGGAGGCATTCGCTCTCGTCCTTCGGCTGCAGGAGCTTCAGGGGACGTGGTCATAGGTGGGGCTCCACACTCTGCTGGAAGGGCCTTCCCAGCATCGCCTGCGAGTTCGTTAGAGGTGAGATTTAGAAGGAAGAAGTTTGGTACCACCCCGAGGAAGACAAACCGCTCGGATCCGCGCAGGAACCACACAGCTTTTCACACAGGCACAGAGGTCTCGAAGTGTCAATTCGCTCCCCGTGCCCAAGGGAATAAGGCACCTAATTACCTCTGGAGTTAATTTTTAAACATCAGAGACTCAGCCCTCCCTGCTCCCACCCTAACAGAAGGACAGAGAGGAGGGTCACACAGAGGCTATAACTGGAGAAAATGCCCCGTGTGAAGGTGTGAACTGGTCCAGTCCACCCCAGAGAGGG
This sequence comes from Todiramphus chloris collaris, assembly GCA_025345505.1. Lineage (NCBI taxonomy): Eukaryota > Metazoa > Chordata > Aves > Coraciiformes > Alcedinidae > Todiramphus > Todiramphus chloris. The sequence continues at coordinate 1,208,895 of JANVCC010000073.1, forward strand.
GCTCAGGGGCACGCTGGATGTCAAACCCATTTCCCCAGTGTGAATTCTTACGTCGTTACTGGAAACATCGCCGCCCGTGAAACACAGTGCACTGCAGGAAGACTGTTCTCCGGAGAGCGACTCTGGAATGAGAGAGAGAAATCAATTCTCCGTTTACTGCCCGTGCGGCGCATGGACACAGAATTCTGCACTTGGCTTATTTTATCTCTTTATTTAGCAGACACCCTGTGAGGGAGCAAAGGAAAAAGTACAGAATGTGAGATCTGAGGGTCCTGCAGACTTTCCAGCAGGTCTGTGACTGCGTGCAGCTGAGGGGCTGGTGACAGACGGCTCACAATAAACGGGAAGGAAACTGTACTGCTGAGGCTGAACCACCTCAAAGGGATTTGCCGCACGGGCAGAATGGCAAACCAAAAAAGGAGTAGCAAAATACTTCCAGAAGGTCCCAAAAGGTTTCAGTAAGGGCAATCTGCATCTAAATTCCATGCCTTGGATGGAGTCAGCGATGGGCTCGGCTTGTTACTGAAACCCACCTTGATTAGGGACAATTTAGATCTCGGGACCAATGTCTGCCTGGCCTGGAGGCAGAAGTTAACACTCTGCCGAAGTGTCTACTTCAGTATTGTCTTAAGAATATCTGGAGGTCACCTAGCTGAGCCTTCCCACAAGCCCAGCCTCCAGAAAACCCACTCACCATGAGTTCTGCTCCAGGTTTTGGCAGCAGCTGCAAACACAGGGCCCTTATCTTCAGCTAGAGGAAAAAAAACAAATAGAAAAGGGAAAAAAAACAAACAGAAAAGAAAAGGGGAAAAAAAACAAACAGAAAAGAAATAACAAGAACTTTACTTGTTTACCAATTAACAGCTCATATATGTTGCTACATTGCTGGAAAGTATATATATACATCTACATGAAATATGACTGAGGGCCAGGACTGCAACAGTTGTGAGGGAAACCAACATCATTACTGATGGCAAATCACAGGTGAATTTGCCACTGGACCTGCTGTCAGCTCGCTCTCCTTACAAGTGAGAGAAATTCTGTTTGAAGCTGAACTTTCAAAGTGATTCACGCGTATGAACAACTTGAAAAATATGAGATTTCATTTGGTTTTCCCCAGAGTCATCCCAGAAAGATCAGAAGCCACCCCAGGGAGTTTGTTGCTCGGACTGAGGCTGCATGATGAGATATTTGTATCATGGCTTTAATCGGCTATTTGTTGTAATCAGAGATGGCAAAATAATACAAAATTGGAGGCAGTATGGGGAAGGATGAGAGTAAATATATAAAATGTTTCTGTAAAAAGAACAAAATGTAAAATACAGTGGCAGGGGAGGCAACAGCAACTCTTCAAACCATTAAACACATCAATCCCATGGAACAGGCTGCTGTTACCGGGACAAAATAAAACATCAAAAGCTGAGTAGAAGCCTAAGGTGACACCACTTGTCCTGTCCCAACAGGCCCTGCTCAAAAGTCTGTCCCCATCTTTCTGACAGGCCCCTTTAAGTACTGAAAGGTCTCAGCGAGGTCTCCCCTTGGGGAGCCTTCTCCTCTGCAGGCTGAACCCCCCCAGCTCTCCCAGCCTGGCTCCCAGCAGAGGGGTTCCATCCCTCCCAGCATCGCTGGGGCTCCTCTGGCCCCGCTCCACCAGGTCCCTGTCTGCTGTGCTGAGCACTCCCGAGCTGGCCCCAGCACTGCAGGGGAGTCTGAGACTCTCAGGGGTCTCTTTACCGGAGAAAACCTTTATTAGTGGGCGGTTGAGCCCCGCACCACCAGCCGGGCTCAGAGGGCCGGATCCAACACGCTGCCTCTCCAGCGGGACCCCGCAGAGCCACTCGAACCGTTCCCAGTTCCCCACACACAGGGCCGTCCCCCCTTTTCCCCGCCCCGGGAATAGGCGGCAGGGCCCCAGCCGGCCCTGCCCAGAGCCGCGCAGGCCCCGCCGCCCCTCGGGCCGCCTCAAACTCCTGCCCGAGGCGCGGCGCTGTCCCCCCGCATCCCCCCGGGCTTTCCCGCCGGGCCCTCCCCGGCGCCAACCCCTCGCTCGGCCGCTCACCCCCGAGCCGCGGCCTCGCTGCCAGGCGGACCAACTCCAACCGGAAGTCGGCGGCGCAGCGCTTCCGGTAGTGACGTCACCAAGCGCGCCGGAGGCCGCAAAGGCCGCATGGCCGCCCCCCGCCCGCCGGCCACGGCCCGCGCTGCTCCCGGCACCCCTGCGAGACGGACGGGGCAGCGCCGCTCTCCCGGTGTCCCCGGGGTGGCCGCGCAGCCGCTTGGGGCTGTTGTGGGGCCCGACCCGGTGTCGGTACCGGGGGTGAGGTCCCTGGGACGCCGGAGCGCGCAGGGCGCATGCGTGAGGCGCGCGGCTGCCGACCGCCCCCTGGCGGGCAAGCCCGGGCCTCGGCCCTTCGGCAGAACCTGCGCTGCCTTGGGTGGGCAGGGAGCGCTAAAGGGCACCCGGCCCAACCCCTGCAGGGAGCAGGGCCATCTGCAGCTAGAGCAGGGTGCTCAGAGCCCCGGGCAACCTCCCCTGCAATGGTGCCAGGGATGGGGCAGCCACCACCTCTCTGGGCAGCCTGGCACAGGCTCCCACACCCTCAGCGTCAAGAATCCCTTTATAATCTAATTAATCCTAATAAATCCCCCCTCTTGTAGTTTGAAACCCATCACTCCTTTTCCTATCACCACCCCCTGACAGTCCCCCATCTTTCCCCTTCAAACTGAAAGCAGGAGATGGGGTGTCTGGTAAGTGTCTCACTAACCTTGGAATAAGTACCAACACTCATGGGCAGTTGTACAGTTGGGACACAGTGTGAAATTCCTAACCTTGTGGATAGTGATTATCTCCAGGAACAGGACAACAAGATGCCTTGAGGCGCCCGAGCATGCTGAGCAGACAAGAACCAGCAAGAATAAGGATTTTAGGCTTTAGGTCATTAAAACAACAGGGTGATGGAGAAGAGAAGATGAAGTAAATGCCCACCAGAGGTCATGGAAGGCCACCAAAGGTAGAAAAGACCCCAACCCTAATTTTATTACGCATGCTCAGACTATGTAAATGATTCCTAGGAACTCATTAGTGTAAGACTGCCCTTTCTGAGAAATAGAATGAATCTGTATGTTCAGCCTGCACGTAAACTGCGTACCCATCAGCACGCACACTTGGAGGAGCGTTCCCCTGTGCGTCCGGCACTGCAAAATAAAGAATGCCTGCTGAATAACTTTGGTTATTGAGTTTTTCACTGCGTCAAAATCCTACGCAGAGAAACAGCTTTATGTGCCTACAAAATATGGTATTTCTGAGATCTGGGAGCAGCTCAGGCAAATCAGGTTAAGCCTACAAACAATTCCTGCAGCTCACAGTACCTGAGCAGAATGTATCCCCCTCGGTGTCTCCCCGTCAGCACGGGGACCGGGGGGACATCACCTGCCCCCATCCTTGCCTTGGAAGAGAGCAACTTCCACTGGGTGGAAGCCAGAGGTCCCTCAACCACCGGCAGTGCGAAGTGCTCCGCGTACACCAGGCAAACTCACCCAGCAAGTTGAGGAGATTTTTGCCACCGAGGCGATGACGAGTACACGGCAAAGCTGTTCCTGTCCTGGGGGGAAACAGCAGCAGCAGCCAGGCCGGGCGAGGAATCCGTTTGACCAGAGACGTGTTTTTCTGAGGCAGCATCCTCAGAGAGGACCCCGCTCTGCCAAAAGCGCTCGCTGCTCTCCGCAGCCGCTCGGCACTGGTGCCGGGTGCGCCGCGGCAGCGTGTGGACGGTGGCGGCTGCGTGGGGGTTTTTGCAGGAGAAGGACCACCTCGCAGTGCCACCTCGCATGTCGCGGGGCTGGTCTGCGCAGCGACCGCGTGTGCCAGCTCGCTGCTCGCTCGCACGGCTGCTGTTGGGAGCTGGACCTGTCCGAACTGGGGAGAGCAAGCTGCAAGAACCCTCCCTCCTCGCCACTGTGTTTCTCTCCTTTGGAGAGACAGAGGCAGCTCTAAGTTGATTCCGTTCAGTTCTGCTCCTTCAGTCCCTCTACCTTTTTGTCTTCTCTGGAAGGGAGAGCTATTGTCTGCTTTCCTTTTCACAACCTGGTAACAAAACAGAACAGAACAAATGGTGAAGGCGAAGCTACACTGGGAACAGGTAACAGTTACTACCACCTGGGTATCATTCCCCTGGCTTATTTATTCCTCTGTGCTCTCCTAAGGAGGAAGAAATAACACACGAGGGTCATCCAGGTAGCTGGGGATTATGACCCAGACAGAGACACTTCCCTCTGGAGGCCTTCTGCTCATATTGAAGGTCCCCTCCACTGCATTTCTGCTCTGTTATTTTAGCCAGTTCGTTGGGTAGTGTTCAGATCAAACCTGCTCATCCCCGTTCTCTTAGGGTACCTGTCACCACTTGGTGGTGGTGGTGGCACCTCAGGCTGTCTGGGGCTCTGAGCAACCTCTTCTAGTCACAGCTGTCCCTGCTCCCTGCAGCAGGGTTGGAACTAGATGAGCTTTAACGACCCTTCCAACCCAAACCAGTCTGAGATTCTATAGCAAACAGATACACTTTGCATTTCGTTTAAATGAGCTATTCTAACATAGAACCATCAATTCCTTCTTCTTTTATTTCTTCCCCTAAAGGTCTTAGTGGAGCACTTGCTGCAATGCACTTCAGCTAAAACTTTGGAAACAATCAATTCAGCGTTTAAGCTTTGGTTGTTAGAGAGGGAGTCCCCTAATACCTCACTGTACCATTGCCCATTGGAGCTATTTCTGTTCCGGGTCGATCACAATATCACTTACGGTAAATCCAATAGGAAGGATGGGAATTCTGTGTGTGATTCACTATGATGCATTATTCAGCACTTGGTAAACATCCAGCACACAGCTCTTTCCCAGCTTCTGAAGAGCACTGGTGTGAGGCATTGCAAACCAGCATTTTGGGGACGACGATTTCATTCATTCAGTCCATCCCCTGGCCATCAAAACCTGCTACTCTGCAAAGCAGAGCAGCCTGGAGAGCCAGAGCTTCCAAACCTGCCCAGCTGCTGGGTATGTTCCTTTGGAAATGGGGAGTCTGACTCGCTCTCCACGGAGGAGAAAAGCAGTGCCAAGATCTACCCCTGCTCTGCCAACGTACAGGCTCTCACCAAACACACAACTGGGGGAGACCCAAGCCCTGGTGGTGGCTGTCAGGAACCCCAAGCCCTGGTGATGGCTGTTGGAGGGAAGTGGTGCAAGAGTGAGGATGCTGGAAACACCCTCAGGACAGACAACAGTATGATCTGTTAGCGGGCAGCGGCACCGTGCCCGCCTGCTCAACGTGGCATCTCAGCAACATCCTTTGAGACAAACTCCTCAGCCAGGGCTCGCTGGCATCACTTGGATCATTTTCTAGAGAAAAATAGGTCAAATCTATTCTTGTGACTCACGTTTATTTCTAAAAAAAAAAAAAACACCCAGACGTGGTTATCGAGGGTTTGAGTTTCACCTTCTTCGCTGAGGACAAATCAGACAAATCCATCCGGTTTTACTGGCTGAAAAAATGTGAGTTCTTACTCAGGTCAATGTGAGCGCTGTACCACGGCAAAGCCTGGGGAAACCTGACGTAAATATTGAGCAGATGCCTGTGAAATATTCTCTGCCACGCTGCCGTATATTAGCGCGCATCATCTGAAACGGCTCCTCAGCCCGCGGTGCCAGCACCATGGGGCGCGAAGGCAGCTTTGCCCAAGGAAGCTTTCAAGCTAAAAAGCCCCTTCAGTGGTTCCCCTCCCATCAAAAAGGGTAAAAAAAAAATACAAATAGGATTAGTTGCATAAATTGGGATTACTCTAAGAATATCACATTCAGGGTGTTTCTGTCTTAACGAGCCTGGGTGAAACCAGAAACTAATCACTTGAGGAGTTTTGCTGCTGGCCTTGCCCCCCGCTGTAGTCCCTGCAGGACAAGTCCTGCAGAGAGAAGGGTTCTGTAGGGTCACAGCACTGCAGCAGCTCTCACTCCTCTCTTTATCCACGCCTGTGGATTTGGAGCCAAGAGGGGCAGTGGAACCCGCACGCAGAGAGAGCCGCAGGACAGCACCAGCGCCGACACACGCGGCCGCAGACCCCGGGGCTCAGCCAGTGTTAAAGAAAACAAGCCAACCCAAAAACCCAACAAAAAATCACCACCAAAAAAATAAACTGTCAGAAACAAGAAATATTTGCCTGGGCCCGGTATGGGCTGTCGGGCAGAGTGGATGGGATTCCCGGGCGCTGGCAGGCTGCGCAGCGAGGGCTCCGGGAAGATGGAGAGCTCCAGCCGGCTCAGGGACATAACTCACACCAGATGCCTTCGCTCTGGGTTCTCTTTCTCTCCCCTGGTGCGATAACGATCCTGATTTAGGAGCGAGGATACAGCAGCACCCTCTTCCCGAGCCGTCTGCTGCCTTTACGGTGCTTATTAATACCCTTCATCCCTCCCACCTCAGAGAGAGCAGCAGCACGAGGCGGAGGAGAAGCTGTTGCCTAGAGATCAGACCATGACGTCGGTACCCAGGCCACGCTGCTCGCCGAGCGGTGCTAACCAAGCCCGTGCAATTTCTGCACAGATTATCTGGCCGTGAGCAGGTTTAAGGGGGGCAGGATGGACGGACGGCGTCGGTTTCCCTGCGCGCGCCGCGCGATCCCTTCGGCTTTGCGACCCGCGCGCGATTTTCACGACCCAGGCTCGTCACAAAGGTGGGGCATCTTTCCCAGACTCAGATCTGGATTCTAAATGCTGGCTTTCCAAGCACCGTCGTCTTTCTTCTGCCATCCTTTAACAAGCCCTGGCAGCCACCGGCTCGCTCGGCTTCAGACACCGCCAGCACCCGGCTGCTGAGCTGCACCATTTGCATCCAGCACTTCACACACAGGGGATGAGCCTGCAACAGAAGTAACAGCTCCCCATCTCCCACTCCTTTATGTAATCTCTGCCCCCACACAAACACGCGGCTGCAACACCCACCCGAGGAAAGCCCCACACGCTCAGCACCCGCCTCTCGCTCCCCGGGCACCGGCTGAACCCGCTCCCGATGCACAGAGTGCCTGGCAGGTCACACCGACGGGCTCCTGCTTGCCTGGTGCAGAGCTCGCCCGGTCCATCTGCTGGGCAGGATCCCTGGGACCCCTCTGGTCTACCACTGATCATCTGGCCTGGGCAGCAGGGGAGGGGGGGATCCTGCCCCTCTGCTCCCAGGGCTCTGGGCAGAGAGAGAGACCCCCCTGCAGTGCTGGGGCCAGCTCAGGAGTGCTCAGCACAGCAGAGACAGGGACCTGGTGGAGCGGGGCCAGAGGAGCCCCAGCAATGCTGGGAGGGCTGGAACCCCTCTGCTGGGAGCCAGGCTGGGAGAGCTGGGGGGGTTCAGCCTGCAGAGGAGAAGGCTCCCCAAGGGGAGACCTTCTGGGGACATGTCAGGGCTTCAAGGGGCCTGGCAGAAAGATGGGGACAGACTTTTGAGCAGGGCCTGTTGGGACAGGACAAGGGGGGATGGGTTTAAAATAAAAGAGGGAGATTTAGACCAGAGAGATGGAGGAAATTGTTGGTGCTGAGGGTGGGGAGAGCCTGTGCCAGGCTGCCCAGGGAGGTGGTGGCTGCCCCATCCCTGGCACCATTGCAGGGGAGGTTGCCCGGGGCTCTGAGCACCCTGCTCTAGGTGCAGATGGCCCTGCTCCCTGCAGGGGTTGGACCAGAGGAGCTTGAGAGGTCCCTGCCCACCCAAACCATTCTATGATTCTAAGTTAGCAAAGGATAACCCAAAGCATCACCCAAAATTCCTGCTCTATTGGACAAACCCAGTTCTAGATCCACACACCCTAACACAGGGAGGACCCTGGGCCACGTTCAGGCTGGTGGAGCCTTTCCTGGGGAAAACAGGGTGACAGCTGCCATCTGACAGGGGACATAGAGCCTGAGAGCATCTGAGCTGAAAAGCAACTTGATCTCCACTTGCTGAACCTCCTTCCCTGGCAGGAACCGCTCGGGATTCATTCACGTCGCTGGGTGAGATGTTGGTTTCGGGTACATTTCAGCTAATTGCCTCCTCTGGCAGTTTGTTTCTCTCGCTGAGCTCAGGTTGTGAAAGGTCTGGAGTGAAATTTAAGACAGAGCTTTTGTGGATGGCTCATTACGAGAAAACAACGAGTACAAGCACGCTGAGCCATTTCAAAGGTGGGAAAAGCAGGCCCATTTTTACTAAATTATTCATGGCGATTATTAAATATACACACTGTGCTAATTGCAAGGCACTGGCCCAGAATTTTGTTTAGGAAAGGCTGCTCGGGTGGGACTGCAGGATGGAAGCCACAGAGCAAAACCGCCCTGCAATGCAATAAAACACACACCTGAAAACTTCCTGGAGCAACTGCAAAAGGTTTTGCAAGCTGTAAAAGCTTGGATCAGAAAGAGTGTGGCCAGCAGGAGCAGGGCAGGGACTGTCCCCTTGCACTGGGCACTGGGGAGGCTGCCCCTGGAATCCTGGGGTCAGGTTTGAGCCCCTGACTCCCAGCAGGACAGCGAGGGGCTGGAGCGTGGCCAGAGAAGGGCAACGGAGCTGGGGAAGGGGCTGGAGCACAAGGGTGCTGAGGAGCGGCTGAGGGCCCTGGGCTTGCTCAGCCTGGAGAGAAGGAGGCTGAGGGGAGACCTTCTGGCTCTGACAGCTCCTGGCAGGAGGCTGGAGCCGGGGGGGGTCGGGCTCTGCTCCCAAGGAACAAGGGACAGGGCAAGAGGAACCGGCCTCAAGTGGCACCTGGGGAGGTTCAGGTTGGGTATCAGGATAAAGAATGTCCTGTCACTGTCCCTCTCCTCAATTTGAGCACTGCACCAGTTTTCTCCTGTGCTCGGTGAAGGGGAGGGAGCTGCTTCAGACAATGCTGGTGCTGCTGCAACCCGCAAAGAATAAACAGGAGCTACGCGCTGGAGGAATGAGGGGAGACGGAGACAGCGACAGCCACGGCCAAGGGTACTGGAATTCATGCTTAAAAATGAGAAATGAAAGCCGAACCTTTCCTGTCAGCTCTTAGGGTGCTTCAGGAGAACTGAACGTTTCCTTGGGCAACAGGAACTGAACAAGCTTTTCTCAGGGCAGTACTCACAAGTCAGCAGGAGACAGCTCCTGTGAGTGCCTCCCGGTGCTTCTCTGGGGACAGCAAGGACCAGGGGAGCTGAACAGCTTAAAAAAATCACGTTCTGAATCTTCTGCACCATCACATTTCTCTCCAGCTCCGGGCCGAGGGACACTGAGAAGAGCTCACAGAAGCAAGTTAGATTTCCTGAAGCTGTTGATCGGCGGGCGAAGCGGCAACACCCCAAACTCAAAGTGGGTTCAGCTCTCCAATGTTACATCTCCCCCCTCCCCACCTTTTTTTTCATTAAAAAAAAAAAGGGGAAAAAAACTGATCTGCACCCTACTCCTGCACCATTTCAAGTTTGTTTATCCCAGCCTGACAATCCTCTTAGCAGTTACTGTCACCTCAGGAAAAGGATCTGACACATCCTATACAGGAGATGTATTTCTATGGAGCAGAGCGGTAAGGAGCTGATAGCTGTTTGTCCCCTGCAACAGCCAGGCAAGCACTGGGGCTCTCACAATTCAGATTCCAGTCTCGCTTCCAGTCACAGACTGGAAGCCCACGGCTGAAATGGAACCACTTGTTTTCATCTACAGTGAAACATGTTCTCAGCTTCTGCTGGAGCTGGAGGGGCGCTGGGTCGCATTCAGCTGACGCGTGACAAAGGAGCTGCTCCGGGCCAGCACCTACAGAAGGGTTTTAGGAGGGAGGCCTGGAACCCAATTTATCTTTCCAAGGAATTAGCTCATCGTCTTCTAATCAAACCTGGATTCTCCCCGCTCTGCTCGTGAGTAATTTCTAAGCCCGTGCTGAGGCCAAGGGTTTCACCCTGTACGGAAGCAGCGCTCTGCCGGAACAAGCAGCAGGGTATCGTGGAAGGGGCTGGACCTTCCCCCCCTGCAACAGGTCCAGCCTGGGCACAGCAGGAGGAGCAGAAGATCCAGGAGTTAGAGGAGAACCCGCACAGGGCAGGATTCAAGTGCGATGTTACTTGGGGCAGGACTCGGAGTGTCTTTAGCAAAGCTCTGAGCACGCCGCTGCTTTCAACCGGAGACTTAAGATGCAATTTTTGCCATTTGTAGATACAAAGCTGTGCATAAAGGATGCGTGAGCCACCACCACGAGTGCACAACTGCTTGCTCCTCATCAACCAAAGGGTATTCATTAACCCACCTCGCCCGTGCAGCACCAAACACACGTAGCCAAGCCAAAATCAAGCAAACTTTGTTTGCAGCCTCCCCAGCGAAGCAAGCAGCGCCTCGGCGCTCTGTGTGAACCACCTTCCAGGGCAGAGTGAAAGTGAACTAGGGGGAGGCAGTTTCCATCCCAGCCAAAGAGAGCAAATGACCAAAATGCCTCTTCCTGGTCCATAAAAGCTGCAATTACAAGCTCATTATTTAAGCGGTGTTATTTCTGATGCTTAATCTTCCTGGATTCGTTCAGATGCTCCAAAGTCTTTCTGCAAGTGTCCTCAAAAAACTCAGCGGGTCTGAGTAACTTGGAATATTTTATTCTACGTTCCTCAGAACAGATTTAAATAAATTACACCATAACCTCTGTATTTTAATAATTGTACAGCCCTCGGGGGAAGAAGTAAAGCAGCTTTCCACTTAATACGAGTTTACCAACATCATCCATAACGCCTGAAAATAACCCCAGCACCAATAAAACCACACAAACATTCTCCCCCTTGACTTGAAGAACAATTTACATCTTTTCTTTTCTTTTTTTTTCTTTTTTCTTTTTTTTCTTTCTTCTGATTTAGCAAGGCAATGACTCGGAGATGAAACCGGCAGAAGTACTACAATAACCACATTATTTTCTCGGTTCTTTATGAGCTAATGGCTTGAGGCTCTGAAACAATTTTTCAGTCGGGTGAGATGGAGCCTGGCTTCCAAGCAGACAAAAGAAAGCGCCGTGCCTGCCGGCAGATCGAGCAGCTCATACCTGCGAGTGATAGATTAAGCTCCTTATTTATTGTTCTTACAGGAACTTTGTTTCTTTACGTTCGAGCTAGGACTCTTGCGGCCATCGAAACCTGCCATACTGAACCCTCCTGCCAGGTTCGTTCCTCTCTCCAGCATCCTGCCAAGCAATTCAGCTCTTTCTGAGTCAATAAACTGCTAGAGAATTAAATTAGCATTGCTGTGGGAATTAGTCACAGAGCACAGGTGCCCCTTCTGGGAAGATACTGGGTTTGAAATGAAGGCGGTGGGAGAGGAACTGGCACAAAAAGCAGCATCTCCATTCACCATGGCTGGAGCCCCCCCCCCTAACCACCACACTGCCCTTTTAGCTTGTGCTGGATCACGACGGTCACCCCAGCTCCCCCACACCACATGCTAACGGGTCTGCCAGTGTTCTGCATCTCCTAAAACTCCTTTCTCACCAGGGGTGAACTCTGAAGGGACCCAGGGGCCCGGCCAAAAGGAATTGCTGCCATGTTGCTGTTTCCATGGCGCTGTGACAAGGGGGATAGAGAATTAAGCAGTAACTGGGTGAGAGCAGAGTTCTCACAGCCCAGTGGGTCACTCCCCTACAAGTGCCCACGCTGTAACCTGTCCCCAGAGCCACCTCCCCTCCAGCCTGGCACCTCCTAAGTGGTCCCGGAATGGAAGCTCCCTCCTTTACCAGCTATAAACCATCACAAATTCAGGCCCAGGAAAGCAAAACCTCGGCGCTGCATCACGGGGCGATGAAAATGGTCCCCGAGACACGAAGGAGGAACTCAGAAATGGGAGAGAGCTGCAGTTTAAGTGCCCAGGGAGCTGCCTGAAGCGCAGTGGGAAGAGGTTTCCCAGGTGAGCGCTCTGCTGGAGCACACACTCACCCTTCTCACACGATATGCCCTGGGTATCTCAGACCTTACCCCCATGCAACCATCACCTCGTATCACACTACTGAGTAACTTATTAAAAAAAGGTGGGTTTGGAGCATATTTATTTTACCTCTTTTTTGCTTATTTTCTGTTCCTTCGCAGTGACCAGACAGTAATGGTAAAATGTGTGCAACTGTGTCTGAGAGGGAAGAAAAAAAAGAGGATCTGTGATGTATTCCCCTATTTTTCCTCCAAGGGGATGTGTTGTTAACCCTTGCCAAGCAACGCTAAAATATATTTAGATAGAAGTAAGTGAAAGGGAAAGCTATAAATAGGTTCACACGTGGGAAACGATGCGCTGGGGAAAAAACCCGGTTTGTCAAAAGACAATTGAGATATATAACCCTCTGTCAGAGAAAAAAAGAGACGAGTAGGATGCAGTAAAAATATCCTGAGATGCTTCCAGTACAGTACTGTTGCTGTTCCCTCCTAATATGGGGACAAAGACTCCTTGAGAGAAATGAGCACTGTATTCAAATTAAAAACAACAGCTGCCACCTCCTGTAACGTGGCCAATAAATTAATAACTGTGCAGGGACTGGGGGTGGGGGGGGCAAAAAAAAAGCACACCCTGGGACTTGACTTGCTAATGATGTTCCAGTGGAAAACAGCAAAGCTGATGGCAAATGGATCTGTCCCTGGGGATGCTTGGCAAGGAGAGGTCAGCAGGTGTCACCTGCTGCGGGCTGGGATAACGGGGAGTACCTGGGATGTGCCGAGGAGTATTTCTGCTCCCTCCCTGCCTCTGCTGCTACACAGGCACCAGTCCATAGCAAGTTAAGCTCAGCCAGGAGTTGAACTGTGTCCTGCAGAAAAATAACCCAGTTATACAGGATGAGCATGTTAAGAGCAACCTTCGGGACACAGCTTGTGATTTAAGGTTATTTCCCAGCACATTTTCTTAGCTTCAGAAGAGCTACATTTACCTGGACAGCTTTAACCTTCCACCAGGTGGAAGAATGAACTCAAGTCCCTTCCTCTGTTTGATTTACTGGGTCATTTTTAGTCTGGCATCTTGTAGCCTACAGGATTTCCTGAGTGCAAAGTAGCTTCAGGACAGGAGATAACGACAGACCGTGCCCCTGCTTAGCTTTGCATCTTGGCACCAGAAGAATTCTCACTGGAAACAGCCCCCTAAATAAGGTGTTTGAGACCAGTTTGTTTGCAGTTGTGCTGAGCAAGGGCACCAAGAGAGCTGCAAGTGGCTGATGTTGCCAAAGGACTTTATACCCCTTTTATACTCCCTTTATACCCCCTTTATACCCCCTTTATACCCCCTTTATACCCACTGAAACAATCCTCTCAATTCCTCCCATCCCCTTTAGTCATTCTTCACTACGACGTCAGTCGAGCCCCAGCTCTTCTGGTTTAATTCTTGCTGTCAGTGCTACATGAGCAGTTTAAAATAGTGATAGTGGAATATTTTAGGTCTTTGGAAAATAAACTTGACACTAAAGAAGCATTTCAGAATAAGCCACATTTTTTTCTGAAACCTTATAAAATACAGGGTTTTTTTTTCGGAGCACTCCCCAGAATCAAGGGGACCCCAGGAGGTTGAATTAGCAAAACAGAACCCAGACACCAAAGCAGTTAAAGCAGCAAGGAAGAAAAACAACCAGCATTTCACCTTTTAATCCAAGAGATGGAGATAAACAGGGTATGCACAAATGTGACCTTTAAAGCATAATGTACGTGCTGCTGCTCTGCTCAGCTCAGCAAATACAGCAGCAAAGGCAACCCCAGCAGGAGGAAAAGTTTTGGCCATCTCGACTCTTAGGCTGGGGGGTTGATCAGGGCTGGTTACTCCTGGTCCTAAACAGACTGAAATCTGCTGTTGGCAGGAGCTGGCAGGCTCCTGCTCTGGTTTTACTGTGTCAACAAAGGAACATTTCTGAGAAATGGTAATTCTCCTGCCTCCTCATTTCTGAGTTCCTGGCCTTAAAATATCAGCGTCTCTGTTCAATTCCCTGCGCAGACCGTGCTGCTGACCTGTAAATAACTTCCATCGATCGGTTATTTCATTGGATGGTCATTTGCTAAACTCACTCTTAGGGTTTTTTTTTACTTCAGAAAGTAAAATCTGGTCTGCTTTATGTGTTTCCAGAAACAAGACCAAACCAGAGCTCCCTGATGCTTTCAGATATTTTATTCCCGTCCAACACGTTCCTTGGCCACCTAAGGACAGAAAAATAAAGCTCACCCTGGCAGCGTTTGCTGCGATGCTAACAATGCCCTGACCCACAAACACTGGGAAGGAAGGTGATGCTTCTTCCAGGCCAACAGCTACCCCCAGAGCCCTGGCTCTCCAGAGCACTGACACGCTCTCTAACATGCTACCTGCGGTCGACATAACTGCCGTGCGTTAGGATGTCACCCTGAATTGTGCCTGGGTTTGATTCCCTTAAGAAATGCTACTTAATCCCACGTACCTTTTCTTGGCGCTAACTTTCAGAGCTCCTTCAAAATGTGACTGATCTTTAGCTTGAATTTCTGCTGCCGTAGCTTCAGGTCATCGTTCTCTGTCCTGTCACCGTATGAAATGGATTACACCGTCCCGCAGGAAAGGAATTAACACAGCAAGGGACATATACTAGGTTACCTTGAAGACAGTCAGAGCCTCTGGTTATGTCTCCTCAGAGAAATCTCTTCCCTAAATTACATAAATGTAGCTGTCTCTCTCTTTCTATTGCCAAAGTCTTTATTCCGATGCCCCCAAAGGCAGAACCTGTCCGACGCATGACAAGGTTTATTACTGATCACCAGTGACTAAGTTACTTTGAATAGCACAAAAGAGTGCTAATTTTCTCTCCAGAGTTTCACTGATATCCCAAACAGTCACATCCTTGGGCTTCAAAAGAAAGCCTGGGCTGCTTACACCATTCCAGAGAAAATTCTCCCAGGGACTGAAGCTAAGACTCTCATCACCATCTCCATGACCACCAGCTTACAAGCAGCACAGCAAGAAAGGGGATGTCTTTTACAAGACAGATGATCCAATCAAGGAAAGCTAATCTGGTCCTGATGCTAGGAGTCCTTGTCTAAAGGACAGAGAGCAACTAATCCGAGCAGAGACGCCGCGGAGAAGCCAAGTGACTTATCTGCCTCAGAGCTCCTGTTGTGGAGATCTGCACTTCAGAGCGGCGACTTCCAGTAAAGAGAGAGAAGCAGGGAAGACAAATCAGCAGTGCTGAGCAATAAATGCCGAGTAAACAACCCCATGGAATAGATAAGGCTGCTGGAAAGAGTTACGACTTAAGTGGCCTGGTTGCTGTTCTCCAGAAAACCAACTGGTTTTACTGGGAAGATGGCAAGAAAGCGGTGGCCTTAAGGAAGTCCTGACCCTGAGAGAAGGAATCAAGTTGCAACTCAAACAAGGAAGAAATTACAGACTCTTCACTTGTATCAGAAGATAAGGGAATTTCATACAATTTTTCTACCCTAAGGAAAAATCAGTCACCTCATTTGAACATGTCACCAAAATCGCCTGTCACAGACGGGGCGAGATCTACCTTACCGGGCTTTCAAGAAGCTGAAAAACTCTTCCTAATTGTTTTAGGGTGAGTTTAAGACCATCTCTATACCCCTCGGGTTTGTCTTTGCTGCAGCAGTGGCTGTGAAGTCTCACAGAGGATTCACAAAGCCGGGGCCCTGTGCACCCCTGTGTTTGGAAGGATTTTACCACCCGTTGGCCACCTCTGGATCTCGTGCTGGTGCAGGTTCCTGGCACGCAGCCCTGTGCTGGGCACACGAGGCCCAGAGCCATGCAGGCACATCACTGATGGGCCACACAGCCCATCTCACAGTGGTGAACCCCAAAGATACCTCCCGATGCCACCCAGGGCCCCCCTGCAGCCAGCGGGGAGAGGTTGGTGTCTCCCTTCGATGCGCTGGGTGCCGTAACCAATTCTCTCCACAGACTGAGAGGAAATTCCTTCTTAAGATAGTTCTGATGCCTAAGCCAAGTGTCTCAACTGAGTTGCCTGAATCTTGGCATAGGAGATCAGGAGATGAGAGCCCGGGACTTTCAGGAACACGAGCTAGAGAGGTGAGTGGGTTTCAGAAGCAGACTGCTGCGGAGAGAGCAGAGCAGGCTCTCCAGGGCATCAATTGTCACAGCTCTGCTGAAGCCACCGAGCAATGACAGCTCACAGAGAATCTGCCTCAGAGAGAACACCCACAGATATAGAACAGGCTACGAGATACGCAG
The DNA here is from genome assembly GCA_025345505.1 of Todiramphus chloris collaris. Lineage (NCBI taxonomy): Eukaryota > Metazoa > Chordata > Aves > Coraciiformes > Alcedinidae > Todiramphus > Todiramphus chloris. The sequence continues at coordinate 1,225,061 of JANVCC010000073.1, forward strand.
CCCGTGTGACTGTGGTCTGTGTCAGACACTCCCCACAAATAGAAGCCTTCTCCTTAGACAGCTACCTCTGTAATCGTTCTCTCCCAGAGTGCTTAAAAGGCAGGTGGCCACTCTTCCAGACTGGAGAAGGGTTGAGGTGAGGCTCCTGCAGTAACCCCCTGCAGCAATTCCCACCTTCTTACAGCCTGAACTGGAACACAGCATGCACTGAGCTTCTGCTACTCCTTGCCCAGCCAACTGCTTTTACCTGACCCTGCAAAGCTGGCCAGCAAATTCACCTCCTGGCCAGCAGAAGGCATACGTTTTTGCCACTGCTATCCCTCTTCTACTTCTGTGAACGGAATAGGAAAACATGAAGTTCCTTTTTAGAACTGTGAAATCAAAAGAAAATTGCTTCTACCCATTCCAGCAAAGGCAAGATTTACCTTGAGAAGGGCTCAAAAAGCATCTCTGCCCTTCCACTGGATTTGATTTGCAGTTACCTAACGTAAGGTCTCTTACTAACTAAGCAGGACATCCCCTGGCAGCACTGCTGTGAAGCATTCTGTTTATGACACACAGTTAATACCAATCTGCAAAGCTTCACAAGTGAGATGCTCGTCGGGGCTTCACTACCACTGCCAGCAGCTCCTCTTGCCAAGCTCCTCTCGCTCCCCCAGATGCCACAGCTCTCTGGTGAAATAACTATTTTGTAATGATTTGTTTACCTCTTTGCCTCGATGTTGCACCCAAGAAAAATGTTCTTAGGGGCATTACTCCCGGAGCTTCAGCCCTTTCTCAGCAGCTCAGACAGCGGCGTCGCCGAGCTGGTGCCTCTCAGCTCCTAAGGAAAGCACCGAGAGTCACAGGGACGCTCACAGAAATAGGTCTCCAGAAACCCCAGAGGCATAAAGGACCAACTGAAATTTGGCTCCAGACAGACACAGGCTAAAACAAGGGCTGGTGAGATGAAAGGACCAAACGCTGAGAGAAGCAGACTCTCCAGGCCCTCGTCCTCCTTTCATTTCTGCCACACCAAGACGTGCCAGGCAATAAAGTTAACACTGATACCAAAATAAAAAAGCCAAGTTTTTGTTCCCTTTGTGATGTTAGGTGTCGAGCAAAGGGATGAGCTGTACACAAGAAATGTATAATTCTGTCTGAAGTACCCCACTGTGCTGCCTTGGAACCAGACTGCAGGGTATTACATTAAGGAGGTAAAAAAAAAAACCCCAAACCACAAAAAGAAACGTTGTCCAAAATCACCAGCTTCTGTTTATTAAAACAAAAAACGTTCAGCATCTTGGGACTGTAATGAGAACAAGAGGTTTATTAGCAAGTCTATTTTCTACTCAACAGCCTAACTAGTTTCCTGCTGTGCTGTTTCCCTAATAGGCCCGTAAGGCAAATTATCAGTTTCCACAGATAAATAAGGCTTGAGACAAAGGGTGGAAAAGACCAGGTGTTCCGGGGAGAAGAAAAGAAAAAAAAAAGGGGGGAGGGGGGGGGAAGAAAAGAAAAAGGAAAAAAGTTGTTTAAGCCCTTTGCTGCCCTCTGGTCCCCCTGGAGAATTCTGAGCCAGAAGCAAAGACACAGAGAACCAGCCCAAGTCACTGGAGGCTGAACTGCAATTTTCTCGGTGTGTTTTGAAGGCTGACACGGACAACGCGGTGCCACGAGCACATGGAGAGGCCAACAGCAGAGGAACTGCTGCAGCAAGTGCTGTTGACTCCTTCTCCCTCCCGTTCCCCACCGAGCTCTGCCAGAACGTTCCAGCTTTTGTCATACCAAATATTTCATTCGCTTCCACAGACACTTGGCTCCTGCTTCTCCTCCTCTCTCCTCTTGCCTCTGCGCATCCCCTGCTCCCTCTCAGCTCCTCTTCCTGCTGCTCTGCAGATCTGCCCCTCCGTGCTCTGCCACTTCCCTTCTCTTCTCCCTCCCCGTGGAGCCAGGTTGTGCCCGAGTCTGCCCGGAGCAGCCCCACACACCCTGTCCCTGCCTCGTCCACCCCTGGCGAACCGTGCCTTCCGTTGGCAATGCCAGACCTGGTATCGTGACCCCTATCAATAAACCACTCTATGCAACTGTCCGGTGCCCTGCTGGATCCCCAGTCTCCCAGTGTCACCCACGCGTGAGACAGGGGAAGGATGGAGTTTCAAAGAAAATCTGTTGTGAGACACACAGCCTGTGGAGTTTTCCACGCTCCTCTCCCATTGTCCCCTCTTGGCTTTCTTACCCATCCGTGGCCAGCGAGGGGGGACCACCCTTGTGTGGCACGATCTCTGCCGGTCCAGCAGATGGTTCCACAACTCCTCCTCTCCAACGAGCCACTGCAGGGGAAAGAAACAGCTTCCCTCAACATACCCTGGAAAGTATTTGCCTTGATTAGCACAAGTATTAGCAGGGAATTAACAGGCTCACCTGCTGGAATCGAGGCGCAGCTTCCCCTTCCCCTCTGTGCTCATAACTCCTTTTTATGCCCCTAGCACATCTATCACCCTCAAAACTCCCCCTCTGACTGTGCACCAAGCGCGGGTACTAAGGCTGCTCTCCGTGGTGCTCTTAAATCCATCCCCTGGCCACTGCTGCCCCACTGGATCCATGTTCCAGCCCAGCAGGAGCTGACCTAACTGTAGAGTGAGGTGTAAGAGAAAGAAGCAGATTAAGATTCTAATCTCAGCCCCATCGCAGATTTTCTTCATTAGTTCGGGTAAATCACTTTCACTTTCATTCCTTCCACTCCCCATTCTCAATCTGTGAGATAAGCATCAGCTCTTTTTCACAGGGCACTGCAAAGCTTTTTTTTGTTTGTTTGTTTTTAATGTAAGACAAACTGAAGCCTTCTGAGGGAAGGTGGATAGACAGACAAATACATTTTCTCAGAGGAAAACAGCTTTAAAAAGCCAGCAAAATCTCCCTCTACGTGCACATGAAAAACAAAGTTTCCTTTAGCTGAAAACCTAACTAGGGTTTCAGAGCAGACTTAGATCTGCCAAGGAAGTCCTGGACAGACAGAAGTTTCAGATTCTAGTAGGATTTTTTTGCATTTAAAGACAAAGCTTTAATGAATTTGTTGGTGCCGCTATCCGGCCTCGACAGACGGTTGGGACCTGGGCTGTCCTGCTAGCTAGTCCGACTTGATGCTTGTGCCATGAATAGCACAAAGAGAAGCTGAAAGACCCATTTCAAGGTTATCTGCAGGGCTGGTTTTCCTACAGACCTTGTCACAATTTAGAGAGGAAAAATTCTTCAGTGTATCCAATTCCTCCTGAGCGGTTTGAATCCGGTGGCAAGGGAAGCAAGAGTCCCTTTGAATCTGTTGTTTTTGCAGGGGCAGCTGTACAGATGTCCCGTGTTTCAGAGGAAAGGGGAGGCACTCAAGGTCACTTTCCTCATTAGGAATGTTGATGTGAGAAGAAGAGCTGGTTTCCATGCAGTTACTTTACCTGGTGTCTGTCAAACGCTTAATCAGCTTAGAAAAGTTGATGAATTGATGTGGAGGCTGTTGAGAGAAAGATACATAAGAACTTATAAATTATTTTGAGGCTAGGAGCTGGTGTGAATAATCAGGCAGTTCCAGGAATGGTGGAGATGAAGCACATCCATCTTCACAGCACTTCAGGGAAGGGAGAAGCAGGAGCCATACTTACAGGCACCATCACAAAACACCACGAGCTCGCGGTAAATTGAATTTCTCTTGCGAAGCGTCACAACAACCTCACAAAGCTCAAGTTCAAGACAATTGTCAGCAGGCTGAGTGGGGTAGAAGCCATTGCAAACGAGGCTCCAAATCCTTTAGTTTACCATTTCAGAACCCTTTCCATCCAACTCTCCTTTAAGATCTCAGATAGGGAGAGCTCCTGTCGAGACACAGCTCTGCCAACACACTTTATCCATAGCTGCAGCGCTAGCTCTGCTGTGACCCTCTGGCCAAGCACTCCCTGGGCAGTGCCCTTCCACCCACACCCACTCCTGTGCTGGTCTGTTTGCCTGGGGAGCCACCCAAGAGCTCAGCAGTTTCATTTTAACCCTCATTTGCACCGGGCAGTTTATTCCAGGAGCCTGCACACAGAAAGCCAGGGCTCTCCATCTGCCAGGGTTCAGGAGTCGATGGGGACTGAAGCTGGAATGGGCTTTCCTAAACAAGCTACACCTTCAGCTTGCAGTCCCAACGTGGAAAAGCTATGGCTTCAGGTGCCCGTGAGCTGCCCTGTATGTGGGCATCCCTCCCAGAAGTGTCCCAGGTCAAACTGGATGGGGCTTGGAGCAACCTGGTCTGGTGGGAGGTGTCCCTGCTCATGGCAGGGGGTGTGGAACTGAACTGGATGACCTTTAAGGTCCCTTCCAACCCAAAAGCATTCTGTGACTCTATGATCCATTCACATGAACACACTCAGCAGAGGCACTGCCTATCAAACCCTGCTTCAGAGAAATCCCAGCAGTCAAGGAAGTTATTGTTTCCATGAAATTGTTCAGATTGGAGAAGCATCTTTCAGCTCATGAAGTCCAACCACTCCCCCAGCAGTGCCAGGGCACCACTGCCCCCTGGCCCTCAGCACCACAGATCCACGGGGGGCTTGGAAACCCCTCCAGGGATCACGGGGACTCCACCACTGCCCTGGGCAGTGGAATTTGCAGTCCTTCTTCCCAGCCTCCAGTGGCATGAGACCCGGTCCCTGCGCAGGGCACTGCAGCTGAAGCCCCCGTGCTCAGCAGCCCCAAGGCTGATCTCTGGCACGGTGGGACCCCCAGTGTCACATCCGAGCTGTCAGAGCTGGCTTCCCATCTCCTTATGCTGGGGCTGGCATGCTGCCAGCTCCTCTCCGACGGCATCGGCAGCACGAGCTCCCCCGGGGTGCACTTTGCTTTCAGAGGTCTCCTCTCCAGCCTCACACGACACAAAGCTCCGTCGGAGACAGACTCCTGTGCCTCTGGCTCTGGCTGTCCAGGCCACTGCTGGGCTGCCTGGCCAACCTGGAAGCATTTCTGCTGGGTCTGACAGTCCCGTATCTTGGCATGCTGAAGGAATCAGAAAATAGCCTTTCTACAGAGGGAAAATCCTTTGTGGAAATACAGGATTCTGTTTTCACTCTACCTGTGCTGAGCAGTCAGTAAATATGCAGCAGGTCAAATCTGCTGAAGTTGTTTTTAGAAGTGTTTTTCCCTCTCCTTTCCACCCACAAGACCTGGATCATCCTTTTTGCGTTAGCTTTTCTTGTAGCCCACATGAATAGTCATGAAGTGTGTAACTGGGGAGACCTTCTTGCAGCCTTCTAGTGCTTAAAGGGGCCTGGCAGAAAGATGGGGACAGAGTTTTGAGCAGGGCCTGTTGGGACAGGACAAGGAGGGATGGGTTTAAACTAAAAGAGGGAGATTTAGACCGGAGAGAAGGAAAAAATTGCTGATGGTGAGGGTGGGGAGAGCCTGTGCCAGGCTGCCCAGAGAGGTGGTGGCTGCCCCATCCCTGGCACCATTGCAGGGGAGGTTGCCCGGGGCTCTGAGCACCCTGCTCTAGCTGCAGATGGCCCTGCTCCCTGCAGGGGGTTGGACCAGAGGAGCTGGAAAGGTCCCTGCCCACCCAAACCAGGCTGTGATTCTATGGAATACTGTACTCTGTTACCTGTTCTTCCTGCCCCTGCCCAACGAGGCAGGCGTGCCGCAGTATATGGATCAGCGTGCAGCAAGCAGAAATGTCTCCAGCTTCAGGTACCTTAGAAAGGAAAGAAGGCAGAGTTTAGGGAAGTCAAGCCTGGAAGCACACAGCATCCCCTTAAAACAGTCCACAGAATACAAATGATTCACCAAATGCATACAGAGGGAACACTGCTGGAAGTTGGAAAGTAAAGTAACAAATTTCCATTCTCCTGAAAGAAAATCACAAATCATCAGAGACACAACAGTGTTTTCTTGCCTTGCTAAAAGCTGAAGGAAGAGCCCTGCAAATGACACATGACAGGAAATCTGTTCTTTTCTTGAAATGCAGCCGAAAGACCAACTTCCCACGAGTAGCTAAGATGTGAAAGGCCTGGGGATGCTAAACCAGGGGAGCCGTCGCTTTCCTCACCAGCCGGGCGTGCTCTGGGCTCCAGTCCACCCCGCGTGCTAAAACAGGCAATGGAGACCTTAAAAGGGAATTTCTTTTAGATTCTAAGGTTCCTCCTCCATCGGCTCCGCTGCTGTGTTTCAGGCTTCGTGTGGCACGTCTTCACCGTGGCTTGGTGTCGGTGTGAGAAGAGATGGATGGAAGTACCAAGTTGGAGACAAGACCTCAAGCTCCCTAGATTTCTAAGACTTGAGAAACTTGACCTGTGTTTTCTGAAGAGCACCTCGGATGGGCTCTTAGTCTGAAAAATCAAGGTAAGAGAGACCAAAAATCCCCTGCAGTCTGTTGTCTGCCTGATCCGTCTGATCCGCATCCTTAAGCAGCACGAGCAAGAGTAGAATTGCTTCTCTGGTCGGTGTTGCCCTCCTCTGATATATTAAACAAGACAAAACATGCCAAAGGAGCAGGGGTTAACAAACCCCCCCAAAAAACCACACTATCCACATTGCTATGCCCAGTCAAAACTGCTACAAGACCTTCCAGAAGCAGTCAAAAGTAAAGCTATGCTTTGAAACCAGAATAAAACTGTTTGTTTAACCACCTATTGATCCAGTCTCTTTAAAATAATTACCTAAACTATTCATCCTGATCCTGGCAGCAATAAACAAAAAGAGAAATCGTGTCTCGATTAAATGGTAATGGATGTCCTTAAATGTGCTCCTCCCCATCCCAGTCCTTAGGGACATCCTTTTCAAGGTGCTGGCAACTTTAACACATGACACTAGCATATAGAAATACTTCTCCATCCACAGAACTCAAAGCATCCCACGGATGTATTATCACCACGCCTGTTTTTTCAGCAGAGAGGGTAATATTTAATGTACACAGACTCTTAATTAAAGTCTTGTATTAGAACTGAAGGAGACAAAGCAGGAACCCTCTAACGTTACTCTGTACATCCTCTGAGAACAACGTGGCTTCAGGGCTCCACCTAAAAATTGTTTAGCAGCAAGGAGGACTCGAGTTTCCAGCCCTGTGCAAGAGAAGTGACAGCCAAAGAAATAAACAAACTCGCTCAAGATGATTCCAGAAATCAGTGGCAGGGCTGGGAACAGAACTTAGTCTACTTTCCTGCTGTTTACTTCATTCACTGATTCCCTGACCCCAGTGGCCCCTCCACAGCTCCCACCAACAAACAGCCTGTCTCTCCTTTGTCTTCACATCCTCCCAATTATTTCCTTCCTTGCCCTAACCTCCCAGCTTGCCCTTAAGGCAAGTGATGCACCTTGAGCAATTGCAACCACCTCTCCAAGTCAATCCTTCAAATCCCTTAACCATTTCTGTTACCTCTCTGACTCCAGGGAGGCAGCAGAATGGAATGTAAACACCGTGAGGCTGAGTTCTGAGGGATGGGGAGCTGGAGGTGCCCTCCAGACTCTGGTGTGGATGGTCCCAGGGCAGAACAAGCTGCCATCCCCCAGGGACAGCCCCTGCACCCACACGCTCCCTCTGGGACAGGCAGCCTGTCCCTCTGTCCTGACAGCTCCCCCATTACCAGAGAGTGGTTTCTGCTGCACGCTGAGCCCTTACCGCAGTCACAAGCGACCCCAATCACAGCCACCATCTCCCACGCCCAGTGGAAGCCAGCAGTGGAGATCAGCACCATTTCCTGCAGCCCTATCGGTGGCAGGAAAAATCGATTCACCCCAATAAATCAGCAAAGCTTGCCACAGAACCCGAGGAACGTGTTCTGCTCTGTTCCGCACCAGCTTTGTTTTAGATTAAGACTGGAGGAGGGAGCTGGCCCACAGCAGGCAGTCCAAATTCCCTTTCTAGGTGGACAGGCATTTTTTGGCTGTCACCTACGAGCCAGTCCAGCTGCAGACCCCAGAAATGATCTGCTCACAGATGCTTCCTTATGGGAGGACATCAGCGAGGTTACCAAACTCCCCCGCCAGAAGCTGCCTTACCCATCAATCTCACAGCAAGAGGAGGCCCAGGAAGTTCAAGTACAAAAAAAAGCCTGGCTTCAGAGCCCTGCCAGCTTGTTGTGCCCTGCAATAAATCCAGAGGCAACAGCCCGTGCCCAGCACGCGAGGGGAGTCCAAAGCGCGCTGGAGCTGCAGTGATCTGCAGAAGAAAATCAATACAGACAAACCTGGGTTAAGCAGCCACACGAGAGATTAGCAGAGGTCAGTACCTTAACGAGGGGAATCCGAGCAACGGGGAGAACTAAATGTATTTATTATGCTTCCCACTGGCTTCTGAGGCAGAGCTTGCCTAGCGGAGGGGCTGTGTTACCATAGGTTTCCCCACCATGTCCACCACCTGTGAAACACCAAGTAGCTGCCCCGAGAAACCGCTTGGCAGAGCTGGATTGGGAAGTTAGCTTTGCAGAAGAAAATGCATGTGAAGCGGAAGAAAAATAAACCTAATGCTGTGATAGGGCAAGCAAACCAGCTCAGAGGATGGGAAAGCTGTGAAGGCAGGTTGGGTTGACAGCAACCAAACTGAAGAGATTATGAGAACATCTGCAAGGAGTTCCTGCTGCCTGGGCAACCCTGGTGTGCTTGTGCAGAGCAGACAGAGGCTGACTTTAGGGATGCTCACGGCAAAACAAAAGGGGAGGAGAAGAAGGAAACAGTTTCCAGCTTGAGAAAGTGACGCTGGAAAGGGACTGCGGTTAATAACACCAACAAACCCAAAACCCTGGGTTTACTCAGCTACTAAAACCCTGGCTTAAATTTCCAAACCCGAGGCATGCTGTTATTTGTGGAGAACAGAATCCCATTACCCTGCGTGCCCTCTGGCCAGCGGGGTGTGCCAGCTGCTTCACGGAGGAACAGCAACTGCTGCGCAGGGAATTTAGGCTCTGCAACAGATGTTAGAGCCTGGCCCACCATCTCCCACCAGTCTCCTCCTTGAGGATTCTCTTTCTTCCTCCCTGATGGAGAGAAACTTTCAGGGTGCTGTCCAGAGCGATTCCATAAGCACCTGCACTACTGAGTTGAAAGCCACTTTGGGTATAGATGCATCTTTGCCTTCCTTGTTGCTTGAGGGAAAACCAGCTCAGCCTCACATCTCCCCCACCTCCGAGCCCCAACAGCCCAAGATGGAACGGCTGTCTCTGTGCTGGTGTCCTTTGTCACCCTGCTGAGTGCTCCAGGAAAGAGCCACCCCGGGTACGTGGGGGCTATCTGGGAGTGCAGCCTCCCTGCCGTAGCCGACGCTGAGCTGGAGGGAGCCGTCGCTTACCCAGACCCCTCCTGCATTTCTTCTCCTGCCAGCACTCAGATTTTCAGATTGGCATTTTCAGCACGCCTCTGCCAAGATGAACTTGAACTACACGCACATCTGTCTTCTTCACAGCGGCGTGAATCTTCTTTCCCGGCTTCCAGGGTTGTTAATCCTTCTCCTCTGGGACTGCACCAGGATGGTCCTTTCTTCTTGAGGATAACCAGACTGTCAAAGAGGATTCTGGAAAGGACAGAAGAGTTCCTTTGATTTTTCCTTGCTTCTTTATAATTAGGTATTCAGTCCCACCAGAGCGGAAAACAGACAGATGAGAGTTCAAGGACACTTCTGGCATTTCTTTAATGACATTCAGAGGTGATGGTTCATCAGAAGCCCATTTCAGAACCTCCAATTAAGACAAATCCTACAGATGAAGCTAGCAAACATTCAAGGGAGGAACCAGAGGAGAGAGAAGGAAATACTCACTCACTCACAGTAAACCACCAGCACAGAACTGGTCAGATGATGGGAAACGAGGGACCACCAGTACCTAAGGCAGCACCACGGGACAAACTCCAGAGGCCAAAGGCTGACAGAAGGACCAGTTCCTTCAGCGTCTGTGCAGCCACGAGACTGGTATCCCAGTACCAGCAGGAAGAACCAGGCTGGGGTATATAAAAATAGGCGTGTGCACGAGTCCCTGCAACATCTAGACACGAGTGTAGCACAAAACCCAGTAGCACACGTGTTCTGGTTGCCTTTGGAAGAAGAAGAGAGGGAAGAAGGTCTTTCCTCTGTGCTGATCTCCCCCCCATCCACACTGCAGGCACAAGTTCTAACCAAACGCTGCCACTTCTGCCAGACACAGAACAAAAATCAATTGGGTTGGTTGGTTGGTTGTTTGGCTGGGTTTTTTTTTAACGTGAGGGAAGGAAAGCACAAGGGACTTTTGGTTTGTCTACATAAGACACCAAAACTAGATCTATCAAACGTCTCTGTCTCCAGAAAGTGCAAGACCATAATTTACCATCTCACCCGAAAAACAATTTTCAGCAGTCTCAGGCTGCTAGCAGCAGCAGCGTGGCACGCTGGGTTATTGGTAAGTCACCAGAGAGAGCATCCCCAGCCAAAGCAGCAATGCCAGGCAATGATTCCTCCACAATCCTGCGCTCACAGCCTTGGAAAATTGCCTGGGTGTCCCAGCAGAATCAAACGAGATAAAAAGAGAGTGAGTCGAGTAATCAGCAATAACAAGGCCTGGAAAAGACAGCCTGCTTCCAGAGCAACGTGGCATTTGCAGTAATTAATGTATGTGACAGGACAGAAAGGAGCTGACAGTGAAGCAAGAATGAACAGGGTACGGCTCAGGTCTGACACAGTTTCGAGTTTCCACTGCCAGTCTGGAGGTTCTGAGTGTTATTTTTTAATTTGGTTCAAAGCTGAACCCCCCCCCAGCCCAGCATTCAGATCTGGGGTCTTCTTCTCATTTCACCAGAGGTCAGGAGGACCTGGGGTTAAAGTTACCACAGCTTTAAACAGCCTGACAACGTTCACCTACTCCACCGTGTGAGAAAACCCTCCCTGCGCGGTGAGGGCAGAGGGAATGAATCCTCCAGCAAGTCAAGCCATTTATTCTGAGAACAACCTCTCTGGAAGCAGCTAAAATAAGAGGAGTAGTCTGAGACCAGTGTGCCATTTTCATTTGTCAGGACAGTTTCAAAGGACCCACGGTCACCAGCAGTCCCCACTAATCCCTGCAGGAGCTGTAGCCAGAGGCACGTGGGAGAATCAGAGTGTTCAGGCTTGGAAGGGACCTTGAAAGATCATCGAGTCCAAGCCCCCTGCAAGAGCAGGAGCACCCAGAGCAGGTCACACAGGAACGTGTCCAGGTGGGTTTGGAATGTCTCCGGAGAAGGAGACTCCACAACCCCTAGATTCCCAGGTTGGAAGGGACTCAAGGATCCTCCGGTCCAGCCTTTCCTGGCAAAAGCCTGGTCTGGGCAAGCTGGCCCAGCTCCCGTCCAGAGGAATCTTAGAAGTGACCAGTGTTGGGGAAATGTAACACAGCGTAGCCCTGGTCCCAAGGAACATTTCTGAACTTCATTATTATAATTCAGCTAGAAACTTTAAGCACGACAAAGCCACCCTGGGGACAGACGGTGTGGAAACCATCCTCAGAAAGAAATTCCCTGCTCCAGAAGTGCTGTAACCTCCTAAGTAAAGCATAAGAGAGGAATGAGGAATTATCTTTCAGGACCACGCAGCAGCTCAGCCACATGGCTGGGGTCCAAACTCGAGTGTTCCTGGCTCCCAGGCTACGATTCCATCAGCCAGGTCCGAGGAGAGCAGCAGGGACCTTGCCACTCGCGTCCTCTCCAGGCACGCCGCCCGGCTCCAGGTCTCCATCAGCGCCCGGCGAACCCACACGTCTCCCAGAATAAAACCCATCCCTGCTGCCTCGCAGCACCAGGGCAAGGCTGGAAGATGCACCCAACGTGAGGGCTTCTCGGTAGGCAGCTGTGGTGAAGACCAGCCCGGGGTCGGGGCCGGCTCACCCACCAGCAGCGGCTGGCACGGAGGAGAGGATGGCACCGGGCGCTCTCCTGTCCTCTTTGCGTAACCAGCCGGCCACGGTTCCCCCTCTGGTTTTCTCCTGGTGACAGGAGGTGAAAGCTCACTATTCCCAGCCACCTTTATTTGCCACGTTTCTCTGGTCTCCATGGAAACGAGCGGTGATATCGGGGATGCTCGGGGAGGTCGGGAGGTGTGCGGGAGCGGCCGGGAGCCGGTGGCACAGAGCACAGCAAACGCTGTAGCTGCAAATAGTGTCACTTCTCTGCAAAGAGCAAGGAAATAAGTGGCAGGAGAGTTGCAAAGCGCTAAGTGTGAGAGGCCTGAACTTAATACCACTTCAATTATTTAACGAGATTGCCTCGCCCATGTATTTGGATGAGTATGATCAACCCTCCAGACGGCTGAGGTGGTCTCATCACCGCTCCAGACAGCGCTGGCACACTGTACCTCTGCGCCCACTGGGCACCTTTCGATTGCTTTTTCTCTGCCTTCTCCAGAAAAGATGAAGAAGGACAAAAAAAAAAAAAAACCAAAACCCAAAGCCAGATGCTCCGAGCTGAGCTTGATCCTGCAGGACTCACTGACATCTGGTGAGCCCAGACTCGGGTCTGAACAAATAAACACAGGCAGTGGTGATGGCACAGGAACATGGGCAGGAGATGCAGGTCAGAGCAGCCCGTGGCTGGAGCTGGGTGTTGTTTTGGCAGGGACCAGCCCCGGGCTGTGTGATCAGTTCAGCACCATCAGCCTCTCCTGAGCTATTTTAATGTCTACGTTGTGAGGAATGCGAAATGCCTTCCCTTACCTGTTCTGTAAACTACAGAAACATCCCGTTCAGAAAACTCTTTCAGACAAGGACCAGAGGAGTGGGCGGGAGTCCCAGCATCTTCATAGCCTTTGTTGGACTCCCTCCAGTATTTCCCTGTCCCTCTTGAACTGGGGAGCCCAGAACTGGACACAACGCTCCAGATGTGGGCTCACTAGTGCAGAGTAGAGGGGGAGGAGAACCTCCCTCAACCCACTGGACACTCTTTTCTTTATGCCCCCAAGAAGACCATTGGCCTTCCTGGCCACAAGGACACATTGCTGTTCCCTGGAGAACTTACTGTCCACCAGGATGCCAAGAAGGAGCTGATGGGAACATCCCAGTGGCTCTCCTGGCTTTGCAGGTGGTGGCCACCAACGCTGCGATCTCCTGACTGCATTGCTTGGTGCAGCTCATGCACATCTCAGGCTGTGACCCACCTTGCAAAGGAAGCCCAGGAGAACTCTAGCACGGATGGCACGCAGCAGCCTGCTACTACTTAAAAGAATCCCAGACTCTGTTTTCATGGCCAGAAGGAACCGTTTGACTCATTCCACCCAATCTAGAACAAAAAGCACGAATGATATCCTGGGTGCAACCTCTTGCCTGGGCTACAGAACCGAGTCTAGAAGGTGAGTCCAAGCAAAACTCTGGTTATAAGAAATAATTGCAATGCCTGGGCGGGGTTTCCTGTAATTAGAAATGAGAACCCTACCTCCAGCCTTGCTCCGGCTCGGACTGTGTCGCGCATTCGTCTGCCACGCTGAAGAGCAAGCCCAGTTCTGGTCCCTGTGCACAGACCAGCACGATGCCACTTATCATCTCTACCTGCTAAATTCAGAACACTCAGCTTCCCGAGTCTTTTGGTAGAAGACCCTGAAAGCAACTGCTGGAAAAACCTGCAGCTGTATTTCACAGAACAAAGATATGACAGCGGTGGGTATCTTAAATATGTATTTGTTCATTTTGCCTTTGCTTCAGACAGGCTGTTCCCACCGCGCTAAACTGCAAAGCTTTTTCCACAAGTTCCCAGCAAACATCTGAATGCTCTGAGATGGAAAATTGTTAGCGATCTCAGAGCAGACTGAAAAGACTCTGAATCTTTAATAACCAGGTCCTTAAGAAAGGATATATTATTCCTGAGTACTGAAGTGCCGAGTTATTCAAAGTTTTCAGCTGCTACAAAGTCAGCATCGGTCCCAAAAGCCTTCCTAGAGGCTGCCTGTGAGCCATGAGTTTGTTTGGGTTTTTTTATTTAATTTGGAAAAACACATAAGGCTTGCAGGATGCGTGTGCAGCAGCAGTGCAAAGTGCCTTGTTTATTTGTTTTCTGGGCAAAAAGCAACAGGTGCTATTGCTGAGAACGTCTGGAATGCAAACAATTGCAAATGAACCCTACTTCCCAAAGACTTTGGGAAGAGATCTCCAAAAAGCAGCTCTGATATATTTGCAAACTGTATGTAGGCATGGTGAGGAGCATCACCGTAGGCATGGTGAGGAGCATCACTGCAGAGCATCACCGTAGGCATGGTGAGGAGCATCAC
>JANVCC010000073.1:1246448-1314999 GCA_025345505.1 Todiramphus chloris collaris
AGAGATGGCACATCCTCCTGCTGTCCTGAGAGAGATGGCACACCCTGGTGCTGCCCTGAGAGAGATGGCACACCCTGGTGCTGCCCTGCTGCCGGGTGGTGGCAGAGGTGGTCAGGCTGAGGGGCTGGCGCGGACGTTGCTGTCTCTTTTCTGCTAAGTTCTGACAGTGCTACCGAGATTCAGGAGCCACTCAACGTGGGGAAAAAAAAAGATGAGAAGCAGCTTCGCTTTACTCTTGAATCCTGACAGGGTTAGAGAAGCGAGGGGGGTATCTCAGAATGGGGGAGGAAAGAGGGAAAAGGCATAACAGGCAGGGGGGAGAGAGAACGGCAATCTGCAGTGAATTTGAAACACTCCTCTTGGCTGGGCTCGTTCTCAACACCGCCTTTCACCTCTCACAGAGGGCCTGGGGAACACTGATAGTCTGTTATTAACATATTGCCACCTAGTACCTATTAATGCTCATTAACACTCCTCTGGAGGACAGAAGAACCCTCCCCGTGCTGGGGCGGTATTTCCCCCTCTCGCTGCATCTTCTTTTCTTCCTTTCTTTTTTCCTTCTGTGGCCAGACAGGAATCAAAGGATGAGAATTCCTTGCTAACTCCTTTTGAGGTCTGCACTAAGGTTATCTGGGATCCGAATGGCGCCTCCTAAACTTAGACTCAAAAGCTGAAAACCACTAATGGGCTCCTGTCAGCAGCGGAGATTCTGCTCTTTCTAAGGCTTTAAAGCTCCCTGCCGTGGATTGAGCCAGTTTGGTCTTCTGACATGAGAAAGCTGTCAATCATCTCAGCCAGTGCCCTCACCACGCAAGGCATTTCACAAGCCACACGACCCAACCAGTCGAGGCACCGAGCAGGGAAAGGCAACAAGGGGCTGAGACCCGCACGGTGTCACCGGGGGTGGCGGTGGGAGCCCACGACCCCTCGGACATCACCTGGGGTTTTTCTTCCCCTACTCTCCACCTTCGCCTGAAAGGGAAGGTATCAACAAAAGGAAACTTCAGCAAGAGTTTAATCAAAGCTTCAGACAAAAAAAAAGGCTGGAAGTCTGTCTGTTAAAAGGCTGAGGAAACTTTAAGGTCTGTCTTCTGGCAGGACTCACTACGCTCTGTTCTGGACTCATTATTAGGCTCAAATGAAACACCCATTTCTGCAGAGCTGGGAAGAGCAGAGAATGAGTCCCAGTGACTCTCCCACAAACCAAGTGTCCTTGCCTGCCATTGCTCTGTGCCTCCCCACACACGGCCTGTCCTTCCAGGCAGACGTGATGCTCTGTTTGTCTTTGGCTCCGGGTACAGAGAGGATACAGCTCGGGTCTTTCTTCTCTGCAGAGATGATTGTCAAAGGAAAGGGAAAGTTCTTCTGATGGAATACAGGAGGGATCAAAGGGAGGTGGTTGGTTTTCTCAAGCCGGTGCTGAAGCAGAGAAAAAGAAGACAATCCTTGGAAGCAAAGTCGCTTTGGCTTCTATCCCTGCTCCTCAGCTCGGAGAGGTACCCCCAGCACCACCAAAGAGGACGAGATCAGGCTTCTGTTGCTGTGATGGCTCCTGTCCTGAACAGGGTTCAGGGGCTGTTCCCCACTTCAGCCCACAAGAAGCACCACAGAATTGCAGCTATTTTCATAGAATCATTTCTGTTGGAAAAGATCTTTAAGATGATTGAGTCCAACTGTTCCCCCAGCACAGCCAGGACACCACTGCCCCCTGGCCCTCAGCACCACAGCTCCATGGGGGGCTTGGAAACCCCTCCAGGGGTCACGGGGACTCCCCCCCTGCCCTGGGCATCCTGGGACAGCCCTGGACAGCCCTGGAGGGGAAGAAATTGTTCCTCAGCCCCATCCTAAACCTTCCCTGGGACTTACATTTACAGAGGAGTTTTAAAAGCCTGTTGTTCTTGTTCGTCCTGATGGAGAGGGGAGGGAGAGAGGGGAGCTGAAAATGACCACGCAGCTAACTTGAGAAATACTAAACCTGCAACCACTTAACTGTGAGGAAATTAAGGCTGTAATAAATAAAAAAACAAACAACAAAACGCTGTATCTCCCAGAATTTCCCAAATTCCTGCCTGCAAATCCACCTGCATCTATTTAAGGGATCCAATTTCATTCTGGTACGAGGAGTTCCAAAGTTTGCTGGAGCTCCATCACCTTACACTACCTTTAAATAGGGCTCACTGTGTCCCAAAGACTGAAAATGCCCAGCACAGGAGGAGCTGCACTGCAAATTTCCTCACCGTGGTTAACGGAGGAGACCAGCATCTCTCAGCTCACCTAGCTGAGGAGATGAAAGCCAGCCCTACCTCTTCTCGACTTGTGGCAGCCTGTAGGAGAGGTCACATCCTCCGTGTTCTGCACCCTGCTGTTCCCTGCAGCCACCTTCTGCAGGAGCTGTTCATCATAACTGGGAAAAAACCCGAGTGGAAAGCAGCTGCCACGTGCAGTTTGTGCACTCTGTTGGAAAAAAAAAAAAAAAAAAAGAGAAAGTAAATTAGTGATACATAAAGCTGGCAACAAAATGTAACCTCAAGACAGCAATCCTCCGGAAAGAAAAAGATGTGATCATGTAATTAAGGAGCGTATCATAACGTAACTGGGCAAAGGGGGTAATTAAATTCATAAAATCAACCTCCATGCTGCTATTTTCCAGTGGCAGAGTTCTTCAATTTGCAGCCTTTGTAATATTAGTTTAATGTAACTTTTTGTGTACAATAAAGAGGTCCCTTATTAGCTGCGGCTTGTCTGTTCCCTCGCTCGCATGCCTGCCTGGATTGAGTCACAGCACAATGAGTCTCCTGCCTCCTCAAGTCGTGCAATTATCTCAGGATCTTAAATTAAAAAACAGGACTCTTGTAAACCCCCCTGTTCTGAAGAGCGAGCAGGAGAACCCAGTGTAACCAGTGAGTTTGTGCCTGTGGAGAGCCCGCAACAACAGTTTTGAGAGACAGCAGATGTTGTGTGTATCCTCATAGAAAACTCATTACTCCAGCAACTCTCTTACCACCATCCCGTTAGGAACTCTGCCACCCCAGTGGATACTGATGGGAGGAAGTACTCGGAGAAATCTGGCTGAGGACCCCAGGTATTACTCCTGTTTCTTCTGCAGATAAATCCCCTTGATCTTCCTGGGAGAACGAACGCACCCGCTGCTCAGCAGCACTTGGGTCCCTGCCCTAACTCCAGGGGCAGCTCTTCTGAGCCCGGGTTTCCAGCTGCTGACTTACACCCTGGCTCCTCTGCCTCCTGCTCTGGGGATGCGGAGGGGCTGAGAAACTACTCGAACTCCTGCGCTGAAGTGTCCTCCAGGACAGCCCTCGGGAGGGGAGCAGACAGCAGCTCTGAGAGCAGGAACCACGCAGAGACAGAGACAACGCGGTTATTTTTAAGCCATCCCTCACACAGAGGCAGTTCATGTTTATGGAATATGGTGCAGGAGAGATCTTAAAAGCACAGCATCTCTGCAGCTATGCATATCCAGGACAAACCTGAGGTGAATGATACCCTCTAACTTCCTTCCAGAGCCATTTTAGTGGCAATCAGAGGAAACATTTCCTAGAGACACAGTTTATATCAAATTTATAAGCCTTCCCTTGGGGAGGAAGCATCCATTTCCCCTTCTACCTGTCATTCTTCTTCATTTATTGAATCAATAAGGCATGAAATTTGGCAGGCTTTAAGTGAAAAATGAGCTGCTCATATCAAAGAGAGCCTGGATGGATTCTAAAAAAAAAAATAAAATCAAACTGTTAGCATCAAGATTCAGTTAATAGGAGTAAAAATAAATAGAAACAGAATCTAAATGTAAATGAACATTACATCACCACTGGCATTTAAGCCTATTTTCAAATCCCGAATTAGAAAGAGGCTGAACTTGCTGAAATTTGCTGTGTTCACACAGGCAGAGCTGCGCTGGGGGACACGGGCAGAACCTTTTGCCTGTAGCTTCTGCTCCCCAGACAAGCTGCAGCTGGAGATCCTTACTGGACAAGAAAGGAGGAATAGGGATCATGCAGAGGGGGCAAGTCCCTCCTTTTCTGCTCAAAAGGTTTGTGTTCCTGCTTGCCTGTCCCTCGTGAACAATGTGACAGCCACTCTGTCTGCATTTCCTCGACCCCTCTTGGATGGCGTCTGAGTTTACCTACAAGTTGCAGCTTCCAGGCTTAACAGAGGTCCTCCAGCAGCCCAGATGAGAGACCCGTTACTGCCATCATTTACATCACCACGTCCCATCTGCCCGTGGAGAGTGTGACTCCACTTCTGCCTGACCGGGTAGCGCAGGATCACAGCCCCATGCCCTGCCCTCGCTGCTCGCAGCCCGTTTCTTGCCTGGCTTGCCTCTCTACATCCTGGAAGTTCTTCCTCTCTGACGTCTCTCTGGAGATCACTGTTCACAAACCTACGTTCTCCCCTTCACATAAGGCAATTGCTGGCAGTTACTCGTATTATCAGTAGGTCACAGCAGCTTTTCTGGGTGTCTTTAAGCTGCAAGGGTGTTTTCAAAGCTGCCCAGCCCTACTCTGCGCTTCCAACCTGATGAGCATCATCTTCCTCTACTCAGAGCTGAGCTGTTCTGTCCAACTACAAGCACGGGCTCCATCGTTCTGCTGGACATGGTGATCCTTGGCAGTGTTTCAGCCCAGGCTGGCTGGGGCTGTGAGCACCCTGCTCTAGTGGGAGGGGTCCCTGCCCATGGCAGGGGGGTTGGAACGGGATGAGCTTCAAGGTCCCTTCCAACCCTGGCAATTCTGTGATTCTATCTGAGCCTGGCTCTTTGCAGCGTCACTGTGTCCCACACTGCCTATTAAAGAGTAAAGTTGAACACTCCTCTCACTCCCACTACTCCTTTTGTGTAATGTCACATTACACATTCCCTTCTACGACTATTTTTGTAGCTCCAGGTCTTCACTTGCATCTTCCGGCTTCCAAGCAGCGAAGGTTTTGTTTTTCTTTCCTAACACACGACGCACAGAATTAGTTTTTTCTCCCAGCTGACTTAGACCAGTTCTCATTTCTTCCCTCGGGAGACGCGCCTTTGCACGGGGTTATTTCAAGTTCAGGCCAACAGGGTGTGAGAAGGGGGCTGAATTTCTCCCTCCAGCCACTGCTACTGTAATAAGCCCAGAGGCCAACCCCATGCAGGTCCTACAACGCTGCCAAACCCTTTCAGTAGCCTTCATTCTGCCCGGCTGGGTTTATTAGCACATCAGCACGGAGCCGCGCTGTGAGCAGCAGGAAGGTCTTGTTTATTGTGAGCTTGTTTGAAGACAAGCAGAGCATAGAGTCCCAGTGAGGTGGGATCTAATTATTAAGGATTTAATGAAAAAAAAAAAACCACAATGATGAGCTGTTGCATAAGGTCGGGAAGCCACGTGTGAGAAATGGAGACCTTCTGGCTCCGCTGCTGCTCACATAAAATCCATATATTTTGTTGAAGTACAAGACTAATTTCAAGTCTGATCAATTCTCTTTGAAATTGCCCAGCTCCCTGTGATGACTGGGGAATATCTGTCTCTAAATCGTTAATCTCTACTGATACGGAGCCTTGTTCCTAGCACCCCACAGCTGATAACACCGGTCTTCAGGCTCGTTCTTGAACAGTAAGAGACCATTGGAGGGTTAACCTCAAACAGCAGAGGCACATCAAGAGGCTTCCTCCATTTACTGTTCTAAATGGGTATGTTTTCTCCGGAGAAGTAATCTGGTTTGCTAGCTTCAGTTGAATTCACTCAGCATCAAGCAGATTAAAGGTGAAAGCATATAATTTAATTCTAGCACAGAAGAAGGGTAGGCTCTTAATTATTAAGTGAGAAAGAAGATTACCAAAAGAGGAAAATAAACCAAAATGGCATTTCAGCATCAAATTTCTTTCCCAGCTGTCATCTCAAATCCTTGAGGTACACATCAGCCACACAAACTCAAGGCACAACTTGCAGACTGGAAATACGCGCCGAGTACCATCGCTTAGAGTAAGCCCTTAAAGCTGGTGCACCTGGATACCTCCATCCACCTACACACAGGGGCAACCTGCTCGCTTTCTTCTCCCCTCTCTTGTTCAGAATGGCAGTACCACCCATTTTCGTTGTTAATCTCACAGAATTTCCTAGATTGGAAAAGACCTTTAAGATCATCAAGTCCAACCATGAACCAACTAAACCATATCCCTCAGCACTATGTCTACACGACTCTTAAACATCTCCAGGGATGGGGACTCAACCACTTCCCTGGGCAAGCCGTTCCAGAGCCTGGTAATGTGTTCAGTAAAGAAATTCTTCCTCATATCCACTCGAAACTTATCTCACTCATCTTTCCATCTGTTGAGGCAGAACTGTCCTGCTCAGGACAGCCGGGGTGAAACTGCTCCAAGTTCACGATCCAGCGGCACTCTGCCCATCAGTGGATGGATTTCTTCTGGATTAAATGGCCTTTTGGCAGACCGCAGTATTTTGAGGATCATCATGATAGAAATCTTGGATCCCATAGGTCAAAGCCCTTTGCTCATGAACGGCTTCTACCTGGAAAACATCATCTTCATCTCGGGGAAAGTGATTGTCTAACAGAAGAAAGAGTTATAGGAAATGATTCTTCAGATGAGCTCACAGCATCTGGTCCAGATTCTTGCCTCAAGCACCCTGGCTCCAGCAACGGAGCAGTGACAAATGCTTCAGAAGCCAAAACAGAATTTTAATAATCTGCTTATTAAAGCAAATAACACCTACGCCCTGACCAGCAATAATCACCATGTGCTGTCCTCAGGAGAAGGCTGTTCTGCTGGATGTTTCCTGCTGTGATCATCATCATCATCATCCTTCACCATACCCTGTGATTTTGCTGCCTCCTTATCTCTGCAGACTGGGGCCGTAGAATTTTTTTTCCGCTTACGGAACATGCAAAATGTTCCCTGCACATCCCTGAATTCAGACCAACCTCTTTGGATATTAAGAGTTAAACCACGGCTGCCAATTGGGAGCAGAAGTGGTTAACAGGCTGGACTCAGGGGCAGCTGATAGCTCTGTAACCTCACGCTTAATGAGGCGAGGACTCCTTGGTCATACATCATGAGCTAATAGGTTACTTTTATAAAGGCGAGCAATAAAATTGATTTCCACATGGGATTTTTTTTTTCTTACTTTGACATTCCTAATGTCACGGTCCCGAATCGCTCTGAGCTGGAGAGTCAAATGTTGCAGATTTGGAAACATCCCCAGAACCATTTGTGAGAATCGCTCCCTGTTTAAGGTCCCTTCAGCCCGTTTGGGTATGATTTAGTTTGTACCACTCTGGTATTAATATGGAATTACTGAATCTCTAAAGGTATTACAGAAAAACTCTTTACTCCCCAATCCTTCCTGTGGGGAGAGGAATAAACCGTCTCACTTCAAGAAAGACTCCTGACGGATGAAGAAAGGCAAATTCATGCAAAGACTTCAGAAAAATCTGAAAAAGCCAATAATGCTTCTTCATGGAGAAGAAGGATTTGGAGCTCCTGTATTTAGATGCATAGCCAGCAAACAACATTCTGCCATCTGAAAAAGAGCTGTGTCCAGGAAAACTTACCTTGGGTCTAATGGAACACCGGGTCGGTGTTGTTATTGGTGTTCTCTGATCTCCACCTCTCCAAAGAGACCTTTTCCAACCAAGAATTCTATTAAAAGATCAGCGAATTGCTGTTTTCAGCCTTTTATCTCATTGCAAAGGATCTGAGACCTCAAAGCTGGCGATTTTTCCTCTCTTACACACCCACACACACACGGATGCCTGAGTTTGGAGATCGTAGGAAGCTTTCATCACTGGTGGCCTCCTCGCTTTACGCCAGAGCATTCAGCCTTCCCTTCTGCTTGTTTCCCTCTCTGCAAAGGGCAGCCTGAGACGGAAGGGGGCAAGGAGGGGAGAAGGTAAACCCCGACGTGGCAGCCTGCATTCTGTGCATTCAGCAGCACAGCAGGCACGGGGCACCCTGGAGGCTGCTGCACAGGGAGCCAGCGGCACCCCGAGCGGGACCGCGTGGTTCCGCAGGAGCTTTGGTGGACGGGAGAAGGGCAGGCCCAGCAACGTGGCAGCAGGAGCAGGTGGAAGCGCTGGGGAGCTCGGAAAACACAACTCATCACTTCACGCCGACGCTCCAGAAAGGCGTTGCCAGCTCCTTCAGGCACTGGATCTCGGTGTCCGTCCCCTTTGCTTCCACGCTGAGGCACAAAGAAACGTTTTTCTGCACACCCCTCCATAAATTCCGTGGGTCCCCAGGCGGTTTTTGGATTCTTACCACAGAACCACAGCCTGTCAGGGCTGGAGGGACCTCGGGAGACCATCGGATCCAGCCAGGGCAGGCTCACCGCGGTGTCGCGGAGCAGCCGCTTGCCGAGGAGGGGGCAAATTTCCCCTGCGGGCAAATTTATGATGCCAGGAGGTGACGAGAGACCCCGGGTCTCCGGAGTGCTACGTGCCTCTTTGCTTTGAACGATGAATTATTTGTGCAGGGAAGAAAGAGAGCGTGGAGCAGCCTCGGCTTGTGGGAGCTCTCGGCGGCTCTGGGCTGCCTGCGATCTGCCGGGGGCTCGGGCAGCAGGCTGCTGAAGCACAGACGATGATCTCTCAGGCACACTCAGCCCACTGCAAGATGCCTGACGTGCTCAGGTCCCGGGGACTTCTAGGGAAGACAGTGAGAATTCTGCAGCCTTAAACACGGTGCCTCTTCTACTCTGGGTATTTTGTGTCATTTTAAGTAATAAAGAGTTATTCAGCGAACACAAAGACTCCACGGGCAGCTGGAGATTTGAGATGATTGTCCCTTATTCTGGCACACCTCAGACAAATGGTTTTGCAGGGACTGGGGCTGGTGCCTCGGCTGCAGGGTTTGAAACACAACTCCTCAAGGTGGGAAGAAGAGGTGAGAGGGGTCCTTGCCTCTCGGCAGCAAGAATGAGAGAGGCAGAGGATGTTCATTTAGCGTCTTACCTAAGGATGCCACACGGAAATTCAACCATGCCCGAGAGGGCAGAGGGCATTTCTAGTTTTTTAACAGGAAAAGCTTCAACAGTTCAGAAAATCTGCATTTGCTGGGTTATTTGTAAAGCACCGTGGATGGGTTTGCCACTTCCCTGATGGAAACACTGGCAGGTCTCTGCCTGGAGGAACCTGAGCATAGCAGGAGCATACGGGAGGACAGTGACGCAGCAGTGGAAGGTGATGAAGAGCTTTAGATATTCCTTTCTTGGTTCTTTTGTTTTGGCTCTTTTCATTTTAATGTGATCTATGTTAAATCCAGGACTAAGAGCTGATTGAACTTCTGATTTCTCGCTCCCTGAGCTTTCCTCTGTCCCAAACTGGAACAGAAAACAGAAACTCGAAATAAAATGAAATAAATGCATGCAAGGGTGATGCGGGAACAGCCTCGCTTCCCGAGGTGGGAGCGTTTCTTTCCAGCTTTATAGTTCTGGAAAAAAAAGCTCTGCTCTGACACAAAGAAGTGCAAAACCAGCCTGACATTGGCAGTGCGAAACACGCACGCCCACAGCACGAGGAGGTCTTGAATGTCTGAGTGTTTGCTGAAGGTTTTGTGTCAGTAGATGTTCCTGCAAAGCGCTTTGGCGCGGATAAATAGCTGCCAGTGGAAAACAGATTTAGCAGGAATCTTCCAACCAAATCCAACTGTAAGACCGTGGAAGGGGGTAGAATCAGACAGAGGGCAGTGGTTTTCATTAGGGTGAAAGACGAAGGAAAAAAGGTGACTCCAGAGCAAGTACCCCGAGAGAGAGGCCAAGGGAGCCAGGAGAGCTCTGCTCTTGCCCAGTATTTGAAGGAAAGTCATAAGCAAAGCAACTTCCTCAGCAGATGAGACCGTGAGGAGCTGGCGTGTGGGATAGGAGACCCTCAAGATCCCCCAGGAGTTGCGAGCTCCGGCCTCTGTGACCGGGGCACTGCTGCAGCACCAAGGGAAGGGAGATGCAAAGCAGGGGGGGCAGCGTTTCATCCAGCCCTTGCAAACATCAGAGGAGCAGAAATTCCCTGGTTGTGCCATCAGAGGAGGGCCCAAAGCAGAAATGCCATGGACTGCCCCGTGCAGAGCTGCATTTGGGGACGAGCCCCTGCGAAGAAGAGTCTGACCCAAAATCCAGCGTGTCCCAGAATCCCCGGGTTGCACACAGGACACTTGGATCTAATCTTTCATTAAAGCCTATTTCTGATTTCTAGAACCAGCTAGAGGATTTCACGGACTGCTGCTCCCTTCCTCAGCCTGAATATACAGGGCATTTTCCCCCATCCACTTTTCCAGTTGAGGTGGCTCATCTTCCAGAGTCCAAAGTGATGGGCACGTGTCATTTCTTCTGAACTGGCCACAGGAAGCAACATCTAAAAGCTTGTGCAGTCAGTCCTGAAAGGGAATTGAAAAATGAGCAGGAGGATACATCTCTTTTAAGATGATGGCCCTTTCTTGGATGTAAAGAGAAGGAGTTGTGATGAATCCACACATCCCCTGGGAGCTGAATAGAGATCAGGGACCTAGAGGATACCACTGGCCTGGAGACATGAACAATGTCTGATTTCCCAGGGAAAACTGAGGAGGTAACAGATTTCCAGATCTCCAAGTCTGTTACTACAGTTCTGGAGCACACAGCTTTCCCTCAAACCCACAATTGTGATTTGGAAGTCTCTGGCTGCGTCTTGCACATCAGTGAGTCACTCTCTATTTTCCTCCTGCCTAAGAAACAATCTGACGGGGCAGGACTGAGAAAGGCAAAACAACTTCTCATCCTGCACCGATGCTCAGGAGAAAATAACCTGGGTTAAACGCTCACTTGATTTACACCCACAGGAAAAAAGCCCTTGCGAGGGCACTGCTGGGAAAGGGGAAAGGTGCCCAGTTCCAGGCAGCGAAGACAAATAGACTCACAGAAACACACCAGGTAGATCAGTCAATATACCCTGCTACAGAGAAATTAAACCCTTCCTACAGGAGATTAAAAGAACCTCCCTTTGGAGGATAAATACAGCGTGGCTGTGAGGTGTTCGGGGGAGAGAACTGCAGCTGTACAGCAAGTGCAAGAAATTACTTGAGCAAATACAGGGAGGAAGCTGAAGCAAGGGTGTGGAGAAAGGGCAGGAGCGTATGGGCAATCGGAACGAAGCCAGGCTTTGCTAGAACTGTGCTTGTTCTCTCTGCTGAGGGTGCTAAGGGTCTTAAATCCCCACATTTTCCCTCCGTTCCCCCTGCCCTGTGGCCACTGCTGTGGAAGTTCTGGTTGCGATGGGAAAGGACAGGAGAAGGACTGTGGAAAATATTCATCTTGCTGGCTCTGGATAAAGTCAGCGAAAACCTTCTAAAGCAGAGAGAAGCAAAAAGCAAGCTCTGAGTAAAATATACGCTTGGTTACCTCCCATCCAGCCATCTCAAGCCGCTTGCTGTACACACAGGAGCACATCCAGCCTCCTGGAACAAAGCTACACACGGCAAGCCAGGAGCCCCGACAGTCCCCCTGCGCTGCCATCAGCACGAGTGCCCCTTTCCCCAGCTCACCAACGCTGCTGGAGTACCCGGAAACCGGGAGAGGGGCACTGATGTCTCTCAGCAGGGTAAGCCGAGTGCCAGCCCGGGCAGAGCCGCGTTCACTGGTGTCACTGGGAACACAAACAGCACCGAGGCAGAGGCTGGCAGAGGCGGTTTCACTCCGAGCCCCAATTCCTGTTATCTGAGCCATGCAAAGCGACCCAGCGAGTGGCAGGTGCCTCCTCTCGCCGACCATCTGCGATGGAGCGGGATACTGGTGCTGCTATTAGGAGCCCTTCCCACCAACCAGGAAACAGCAAAGCTAAGGAGAAGAGGAAAGCGGATCGTCCTAAGGAGCATCAGTTGCTAGTGGGATGCTCTCTAAGTGGGGATGGTGTCAGCAGCACTGACCAGCAATCAGATCCGACCTCTCGGAGTCTGCTCCCCTGTCACAGAGGGCAGAGAGCCAAGAGGCCTCGTGCCACCCAAGAAGTAGAATCAGCAGAAGACCTCCCACTGGGACGCTGGGTTGTGCCACCGCTGGCAAAACTTCCAGTAGGATTTCTCAGCAGGCCAAGGGCTCTTCCTCTGCAGCTCTTCCAGCCGCAAAGGCAGCCGCCAGTTGCCTCGGACGCTTCCATTGCTTTCCCTCCCCACTGCCCTAAACACACCGTTCCTACCTGGCCCACTGAGGACCAGACCTCCCAGCAACAGCCCAGTCTCTGCTAAAGGCTTTGCTGCCGTTACGCTGAATTCATACAACCTA
This sequence comes from Todiramphus chloris collaris, assembly GCA_025345505.1. Taxonomy (NCBI): domain Eukaryota; kingdom Metazoa; phylum Chordata; class Aves; order Coraciiformes; family Alcedinidae; genus Todiramphus; species Todiramphus chloris. The sequence continues at coordinate 1,258,697 of JANVCC010000073.1, forward strand.
TCTGCAGACTCCAGCGGAGCCTCTGCGGAAGAGAACAAACGTGCTTCAGAACAAGTACGACAGGACACAGCTCTGTCAAACCCGACCGTGCTCTGCGCATCCCGCGTTGCCAAGCCGGGCTCCCGCTCTGTGCTGCCCGAGGAAACACGCTCGCTCTGAAAGGCCCGTTTGGATGGCACGGCTGCGTTCCCCTACGCCGAAGCGAGTGAAGATGAACAGAAAGGCTTTTACCTCACCCCTCGATGTTTGCGTCTCTGCTGCCGGCAGCTAAAGCGGTCCAGGGAGCGATGCTCCTGCCTCTGAAACTCTCCTCTCCGTTCCACTTACCTGCTCTGTGGATATCAAGATGTGCTCCTGCTAATGGGCACTTCACACCGAGACTCCACGGAATGATTTACTTTTCATAGGACCTTTGGAATGCTTCTCAGAGGCGTCAACTTTTACCTCCTCTCCTCTTCCCACTGAGCGATAACTTGCTAATGCATGACTAAGAAAAATGCTTTTCATCTGGGATCAGGCTTAAAAGCCCTGGAGAGCAAATTATCGATCCTGTGAACTGTCAGCGCTCAGAATTTCTCCCAGCTCCAGCGAGCAGTGCTCAGCACCTCTGGAGACCAGGCTCCCACATTAATCGGCAGCAGCAACAACAAAACTCTTCACCAAAACGAGGATATTGTGCTCGGCCACCCTGGGGATGGAAGTCACAAGTTCTGCAAGTTCCACGATTGGACCTTGAATATAAGGAACTTGTTCCTCTCCTCCACTGCCTTTCCCCCTTCCCTTAGGTCTTCTGAGTCATGACTCATTGAGCTTTGGCTTAAACTTCAAATCAATAAAGCATCTTCTACTATTTCTCTGTGGTCTAGTAAAGTTTGGATGTAACAAAATAAAGTCAGATTCCTAGAACTGTTATTTTTTTTTTCTGCTTAAAGAAGAAGAAAACTATTTTAAACATGTCTGGTTTCCCCGTCTCTGTGAAGAGCTGGCATTTGGCAGGACCTGCTATACCAGAAAGCACAAACTGAGCAAAAAATTTAACTTCATATAACACCCCACCCTCTTTCTTCTGTGTTATTTCTGTTAACCAGGAGAGGAAAACGTAAAGATTGGTTTAGCTGCTGTTTCTACACTTTCCTGCAGCCTCCTATAGGTTTTGCAGAGTGCAAGCTGGGCAGCAGCAGCCCTGACCTGCTTACTCTGGATGCAATCCTAAACTATCCCAGAGCTCTGGAAAAGCTCATTGCAGTGAGCAATGAAAATAGTTTTCAAGGCATCAGTGAATCTTTTCTAGATGAGACTGACTGGCCACCCAGTGCAACCCCCTGCAGGGAGCAGGGCCATCTGCACCTAGAGCAGGGTGCTCAGAGCCCCGGGCAACCTCCCCTGCAATGGTGCCAGGGATGGGGCAGCCACCACCCCTCTGGGCAGCCTGGCACAGGCTCTGACACCCTCACCATCAGCAATTTCTCCCTTCTCTCTGTCTAAATCTCCTTCTTTAATTTCAAACCATCACCCCTTGTCCTCCTCTGGCCCCGCTCCACCAGGTCCCTGTCTCTGCTGTGCTGAGCACTCCTGAGCTGCCCCAGCACTGCAGGGGGGTCTCTCTCTCTCTCCCCAGAGCCCTGGGAGCAGAGGGGCAGGATCCCCCCCTCCCCTGTTGGGCTGCAGCCCAGGGTGCCAGTGGCTGCTGGGTGCCAGCGCACGGGGCTGGCTCAGCTCCATCATTTCATCCACCAGCACCCCTGAGGTACCATTCTGCCCAAGGACCAATGCATCCCAACGCTCACTTCAACTCCTCACCCAACACCGTCCTCTTCTGAGGTGGCTGAGATGTCCTGGCACAGCCCGTGCCGTGCCCGAGCCTCCAAGCCCTCAGCCAGCTGTCCAAGCAGGTTTGATCCCACTACGAACCCCTTCACGCGGGTCACCCAGCCCCGCAGCGCTCAGCACCCGCGTGACGATGCGGTTTGGAACAGATGGGTCTCATTAGAGAGCCAGAAGCTCCGTGGTGCTCATTCCCAACATCCCCGCCTGGATGCTTGTTCAAATCATTAATTCTAACTTTATGCAACAACAAATTCTGCAGGACAGCTGTGCTGGCAGCGCAGTCATTGGTGCCAGCCCCCTACGGTCACGGCGATAAATGGGATCTCGGAAAGCGCGCGCCGAAAGAGAGGCAGTGATTTTCTGCTGGCGCGTTGTAAGGGAGGCATCAGCAGCACGGCCGGGGACTGGCACCGTTTGGGTGAACAAAAGGAGCGGCCCTTCTGCCGCCTCCCGTTCCTGTCGCCAGGATTCTGCAACCATCCCTCACTGATGTCGGTTTGCTGGCAGCGTGAAGAGTGCTGGAAATGCCCCTCCCCCCCCCCCCCCCAAACTCTTCAACCCCCCCCGTATTTACCCGTGGTCTTCAAGGGTGCAGCAGCGAGGGGAAAATACGTGTTCCTGCTGAGCAGGCAATGAGCGCTCCTGGATTCTGTCATCCCAGGTGCCGCTTCCCCGCGTGCTGCTTTTTGGGATGCCAGCTGCCGGGGAGCGGGGCTGGTAGTGGCAGAACGTGGGTGATGTCCCTTCGAGAGCAGAGCCACTGCCCCCGCTTGTCCTGGACTGCTCGCTCCTCCAGATGCCCACAGGATCCCACGGCCATTCCACTGCTGAAGGGCTTTCCAGGGAAAACAGGGGGTTTCCAGGGAAAACGGTGTCCTCGGCCGTGTCGCGCAATTCCCACGCGCTGCAGAACCTGGGGGCGATGAACCATCGCCAGCACGCCGGGGTAGCTGCACACCTACGCCAAGCACTCGGGTGTTTCCACCAAACAGACAGGCAAAGTGTGGGTTTCCTCTCGTTGTAGCTGTGTAAACTCAGAGGAACACCCTTGGATAGGCACTGCCATAAAAACCTTTCCAAAGAGAATGAAGCCCTGGCGTTTTTCTTTGTTTCATAGAATCATAGCATGGTGGGGGTTGGAAGGGACCTCTGGAGATCAAGTCCAGCCCCCCTGCCAGAGCAGGATCACCCAGGGCTGGTCACAGAGGAGCAGATCCAGGTGGCTTTTGAAAGTCCCTAGAGAAGGAGACTCCACAGCCTCCTGGGCAGCCCGTTCCGCTACCGAAGAAACTCAGAGCAGCCCATGCTCAGCTGCCCTCTTTCCTGAGCTCCCCTGGCCTGGACACAGGAACAGCGGTGGGGTTTTAGATGCTGTGCTGGCAGAAGGTTTCCAGCACCTTCTGGCCTGCAGCAGTGTGTCCAGTCTTCCGCTTCCTCTAGAGACACCCCCAAAAGCCAGGGTCACCGGGAGCGGGCTGCGTTACCTGGCACAGGGAATCAGGAATCGAGTCTCCCTCTGGATCACCACGTCCAGCCCTCTTACTCCCAGGGGACTCACGCACGACGGCCTCTAAGGAGTTAACAGACTATCTGTTTGCTGCTTCTTCGCAGATGACAGGGCATAAAACACTTCCCTTGCCCTGTGGCAACTCCATTTCTACACTAAAAATCCCAAAGCAACACCTTCAACGTGCCACAGAAGACAGACAGAAGCGGGTGCTGCCAGTTTGCTCGTATCTTGGGTGCCATATGCTATACGGCAATATTTTGGGCTTTCCAAAAAAGCGTCGGTTTTCTGCTTTTTCGATGTGTGTGAGGAAGTGTCTACCACCCAGGAACGTTGCTCCGTTGAGCTGGAGGCAACGGGTCCAAGTACTGCTGGAGGAGAAACGGTTTGGGATATCATCCCCCTTGGTTCCATCCCCCCCGTGAGGCAACAGGCACCCAGCTCTGCCACGGACCGAAGACACAGCATGCAAGATGGGCTGGAAGAAACCTTCAGGGGTCCGATCCCATTACGGCCCCGTCGCTTCCCACCGCGCCGGGTCCGGTTCCAGACGGAACGATCGCACGTCAGGCAAGGTGCTGCAGCCTGATGCAGAGCGACGAAAATCCACAGCTCCCTGGCCCGGATTGCAGGAAGCCGCTCGGCAGCGGGGCGAGTGGAGGGAGGTGGCAGCCAGAGGGTCTGCAGCTTCGCTCGCCCACTCCTGGGAACTTGTGGAAGACATTCCCGTCTCCTGGAGACAGCATCCCTCCCTGAAAGGCACAAGTGGGCATCCGCGGAGGAAACTCTTCCGCCTCGCGGCTCCTGCAAAAGCAGAGGACTCCTCGTCCCCTGCCAGCCAGGTTCAGATCTGCCCGGCGTCAGCGGCGGGTTTCTCCTCCTGGTTATGCACCTGACTCCCACCCAAAGACCGTGTCAGCCTTAACTTCAGGGCGCTGGGTGGCCCACGGAGAGTTAGTATCACGCCACCCGACGACATTCTGCTGGACCAATGCTCAAGTTGTTGTATTTTGACCATGTCCTTCCAGTTTCGTACTTAGTGCTGGTGAGAGAACTGCATTTGATCCAACGCCCCTATCCCTATCCCACCAGCCGTGCACGGAACCCATGCGAGTCACCCCAATCCAAGCTCTCTTCTTTGCCTTGCTAATCTTCCATCGTTTAGCTAACGACTGGATCATTCCTCAGACCACAGCAGGAAGCCCAGTCCTTGCCCCTTACTCGCCTGTAGTCTTCCTGGCAAAGAAATGCCAGTTCATTCCCAGAGAGGGTGGAAGACTGTGCAAGGTTTTCAAGAGAGCTGCTTGAAACCTTCCAAAGTTAGCTGGGAAACAGCAACAAGTAACCCAGGAAGGAAGGAAGGAAGGATCCATCCATCCATCCATCCATCCAACTTGGTTCTTCTCTTTCATTTTTTGTACTAGAACTTCCTTACTCCACCCATTTCTCACTATTTTCCCCCAGGCAAACCACAAACAGATGCACGTCCCAGCCACGCTTCCCTTTCAATACTCAGAAAAGGGCAGAGCTGCCCTTTCCACAGTTTAATTCTCTCCCTTTAAAAGTTATTAGAAGTTATTAGCACTTCGGGAGTCATTTTACAGCTTTCTGCTTTGATCCTCTGCTCCCACCAGTCCGTTCCCACTGAGCTGCTTCCCAGCTCGTTTAATAGTTAATTTGTTTGGACATCATTAGAAGCATCAGGGCTGCAGGCAAGGAGGACATGCCAATTACCGTGTCAAATGATTTCATTTGGGGTTGGGGGCAGGACCAAGCAGTCTTTAAACCGCTTAAAGGCTTGTGCCTCTTGCTGATGAGCCATATGAAGCCAAGGGGAGCTGCTGGGGAGCCTGCTGCTTTCAGTTCAGAGGTGTGCTCCCGGATCCTTTATTTCGGGCGCTCGGCAGACGCCGAGGCAGGAACCCTGCATGAGAAATGCCAGCTCTGGTGGCTCTGTCACGCTGAAGCCTGCCTCGGCTTCTGATACAGCTTCAAGCCACCACAACAGAAGGTTGGGGGAAAGAGCCTTCTGAGCGGTGGCATCTTGATAGGATTTTTCCACAGCGTTGGCTTCCGTTGGCCGGAGCTTTCCTTGCGAGGTCCGGGCTCGGCAGCGCGCTGCGCTGCGCTTCCACCCAACGCTTCTCCCCGGCACTCAGGGCTTCGGAAATGCTCTGAAACGAGGAGGCACCCAGGCTCCTCTCCTCCGGGGACATTCTCCTGGCCTCTCACCGATGCAGCCTCTGCAAAGGCTCTACCCGACTCCTGCCTATACGTTCGGATATTAGGATGTATTTGAATTGCTGTTATTAGAAGCAACACGCAATAACGCTGCAATAAATGACATGTTCACAGCTATCCCGCAGCTACACCCTGCACCCTTTCAGGCAGGCGACACGTACCAGCCAACCTCATCCTCCCCCAGTTCCCAGCCACCCAAGGGCTCCTCTTGCTGGTACTGACTCAACTTTCAGGGCGACATTAAAGCCAGCAAAACCCTCAGGCAGAGATTCGTTCTTGGGGTTGCAAACTGCAGGCACCGTGGGATGCTCCTGCGGCCAGCCCCGTGCCAGCCCCGCTTTGCTGAGACAGGATTAGAGCCTGTCTTGCTGTCAAAGAGCTCCAAGGTGAACGAAACGGCACCAGTAAAGCTCAAGAGAATAAAGCTACCTGCTTGAAGGAAACACACTCCACAAAAAGACCAGCTCTGCTGACACGTGGGCTTCGGCAACGCACGTCTCTCTTCCTGTTCTTGAGTAATGGTTAGAAATCTAACATGCAGACTGGACTTGGGCTGCACCAGTAAAACCACTGCTTTTCCAGCACAAACGCGACCGCGGAAGAGTTTCTATTGGCAAAAGAATAAAAAAAAACCCCACCCATCAGCGTGACACGGTGAACAAATGCCACTGTCAAGTTAGCTACAGGGAACAGCTCTGCGAAAGGCACTGACAGGTTTTGAGTGGAGAGTTCAGGCATCCAGAAAATACAGGAGCATCTGGTGTGTGGATCTGCAGGAACAAAGCCTTTCAGAATTAAACTGGAAAGGGGGAGAAGTGCTGGGGTCTGTGAAAGGTAACAAGCCATAGATGCACAAATGAGCCAACTAAACTTTCTCCAAGTTAATGCCACTCCCATGGGTGTGAAGTTGCTTTTTTTTCCCCCCCAAGTACGAGGCAATGGGAATTGTGAATACACAGACTGGGGCGCGGGCAAGACGCAAACACAGGTACCAGGTACAGACACCGAGCACTGGGGAATAAAAACCCATTAAAGCTCCACACATGAGGCAACAAAGATGGTTTAACTGCTGGAAAAAACCAAAACCACTAAACACAGTCAAGACAGAAATGGATCAAAAAACCTTGTGACCCTTGCTGTGTCCCAGGGTGGGCTGTGGAAGGAACACTGGAAAGGTGCTGCTGCAACACACTACACATGGCGTGGCCAACCTGCAGGCAACTGGCCAGAGGTTCCACTTTAACTGTGTTCTTTTGTTACACAGCAGAAACACCACGTAGGTTTGGAGTGGAGAGCAAACTGGAATGCAGGATTCAGACATCTCTCATCACTCTCTTATGAATACCCAGCCTTTAAGGGCACCGAGTCCAACCATCCCCCAGCAGTGCCAGGGCACCCCTGCCCCCTGTCCCTCAGCACCACAGCTCCATGGCTTGGAAACCCCTCCAGGGATCACGGGGACTCCCCCCCTGCCCTGGGCAGCCTGGGACAGCCCTGGACAACCCTGGAGGGGAAGAAATTGTTCCTCAGCTCCAAACTAAACCTCCCCTGCAGCAACTTGAGGCTGGTTCCAAACATTTTGTACTCCTAGTCCTGTTTCCCCACGTGGTAATCTGTGTATGCCCATCTATAACTGTCCCACTGATAATAACTTCTGAAGCTATTGGCCAGATCAAATCTACTTTCAGAAAGGCTCAGAGAAAACCATGTTTCATGAAAAATAGAGGCTGGATAAAGAAATAGTAACAGTCGCCTTAGAGCAACCTCTTACAGCAACGAGCTTTTTGCCTAAGAGAGCCAAAAGAGTATCAGCTCATTGCCAACAGACCTGATGACTCAGGGGTGGGAATGAAAATACCCCCCATGTCTTAAAAAAACATCCACAGAAACATGGTGTAAAATTTTACTGCCTTATATGCTCTTGATTACAAACACAGCCCTGCCAGCAGAGCCTGGTGAAACAGCACTGTGGTCTCTCCACAGAATCACAGACTGGTTTGGGCTGGAAGGGACCTTAAAGCTCATCCCGTTCCAACCCCCCTGCCATGGGCAGGGACCCTCCCACTAGAGCAGGGTGCTCACAGCCCCATCTGACCTGGTCACCGAGGACTGAAGTCCCATTCAGAGCCCTAAGCCAGAACCTCTTCTGTGGTGCTATAGGAAACATCTCACACTGCTCAAAGAACACCTTAAAAAGCCTGTGTATGTGGTTATTTCTGTAACGATCCCTCCGTTCTCAGCCCATTCTAATAGAGATTGTCCCAGTGATACCACCACAATCTTGACTAAAAAGCTTGACCATAACCTTGGTCTAAAGCTGGTTATGTTTCCAGGATATGTGAGATGATCACAGATGATCAAACCCACAGCAGAGGAGGCAAAACCTTCATCCCAGCAAGGTGAGCTAGATAGACAGAGCTGCGTACTGAGCTAAACATTCCTCCTGGCTCTTCCCAGGCCTGATGAACTTGTGCTCCACGGCCAGGAGCCAGCCTGGATGAGCTCTTGGAGCACTGAGCACCTATTATTAAACGGGAGATTCAGTAGAAAAACTTCACCACTGGTCACTGATTTTTATGTCTTACTACAGTATGTATCTACTTGTCTTCCTCGAGGAGTTAAAGCATATTGCCCTTTCTTCTGCATCAAGATTATGAGATCAAGAGAAATCGGTCTCCATTTACACCCCACACAGCCAGGAATGAACGAAACGGAATTGCTGCTCCATTACAATCTGACGCACACCCGCTCACTCCGATGATCATCTCCCCTTACTGGGGTTTTGTCCATCTTTCTCGGGGCAGAACCTCCACAGGTACTGGAGTCAGGGTCTGCCCTGGCCCACACTCTCTGCACAGAGCAGTCTACCAAATCCTGGTCCCAGCAGCTCTCCTGCCCGCAAGGTTTGAGCCAGCCGAGCTCCGTTGGACCCTCGGGTCCCACGCCGAGCTTGCAGCCAGCAATTATGAAGAATCCCAACTTTCAGCTTATGAAGGGAGAAGGCTGGATAGAGAAGCCACTGAGAAACCACAACCATGGAACCCCACCCCGTTAGCGTGAGGATCACTCGCAGGCGAGAGCCACGGAACGCCTCGAAGCAAATGTTTACACTCTGCTCCACAAAGCGCAGCGGGGAAAACAGTGGGAGGAATCTAGCAGGCCAAAAAGGATGACATTTGTGGAAATATCTGCCTCTAACCACTCAGTTCCTAACCTTGCGGGATTTCAAAGTCCACAACTTCTTTTAGCACACCAGCTGCTCCTCCTTCAGAAGCGGCGACAGCAGGCAGTGCGGCAATGACACGACTTGGAGACGAACCAGAGGGATTGGAAAACAACATCTATAGATGCATTTTACACACAATATTCCCACTTAAAAGCGCATTAACCCAAAACGCTAAGTCAAATATTCCCGAGTTAAGAAATTCCAGAATTAAGCTGGCCCGTGTGACCCCAGTTTGAACGTCGCGTGGCAGGCAGCAGGTCCACCCCGGCTGCCTCCATCCGTGCCGGGGCTGGAGGAGTCTCCACCAACCAGCAGCTCTTCAGCACTGGTTTTTTCCCGGTTGTTTCGTGCTCAGCCCATTTCCGAGGGCTCCTCTCCACGGGGTGAATGCTCCCATGCAGCACAAGATCATTTCACCTGGGGTTTGTGTAACCCCCTTTACCTCGCCAAGCTCGGACTCCGCTCTGAGCGCCTGTGATTAATTCCTTCACAGCTTTTCTAAGGTTCACACTACTGACACAATTTTCTGGGCTTCCCGTCCCCACGCTTCCACTGCGTCTGGGCTGGCTGGTGAAAAACTGATTAGAAAGTTTCGGTGCTGTGAAAGTTTCCTTAGCTGGGGATAGCCAGCGGAGAAGAGGAGGGCGTGCTTTCTGCAGAGTGCTCAGTGCCTACATGGAGCTTCAAATGCTGCAAGCTGAGGTCCAGCTGCAGCTCCCGGAACACAGAGCTCCTGCAGGTCAGATACCACCCGAAACGGAGTGTCCAGAAAGTGAGGAACGTGCAAGTTAATGAACGCTGCAAGAAAGGTTTCCTGTGCGGCGACACGGCCTTGGAATCTCTGTAGTAAAGGCAGAAAGGAAATCGAGTTCTCCAAGGCTGCATTTCGCCGTGTTAACGATGGGTCCCAGTGCTGGGGGTGTCACCAGCAGTGCAAATGCACCCGCATCCACGGAGCTGAAACGCTCAAGCACCCGACCAGAAAGGCCAGGGGAAGAGAGGGAGAAGCACCTTCAGTTCCCAGGATCCTTCCATCAGAACCAGTACCAGACAGACTCTTGTACAGCAGCTGCCCTGCGGAGACCACCGCCTTTTATCCTGCGCTTTAAATCATCGCTCGGTAGGTTATTCCCAAACTTCTGCAACCACTGAAGCCGGGGAGGAAAGTCAAAGACTTTTTCACAGCATAGCCTGCCAGGCTTCCAGTTCATCACTAAACTGGTAAGCTTCACCTGGACAGACTTTTGAGCAGTGCTTGTTGGGACAGGACAAGGGGTGATGGTTTAAACTAAAAGAGGGAGATTTAGACAGGAGAGAAGGAGAAATTGCCAATGCTGAGGGTGTCAGAGCCTGTGCCAGGCTGCCCAGAGAGGTGGCACCATTGCAGGGGAGGTTGCCCAGGGCTCTGAGCACCCTGCTCCCTGCAGGGAGGTTGGGCTAGATGACTTTTCAAGGTCCCTTCCACCACAAACCATCCTATGATTCTATGAGTTAAGAGGGCATGAGAGCTAAGGAAGAACAGGAGGTTTACGGACCTTTAGGCACGAAAAGAGCGAGCAGAGATGGATGCTCAGGAAAGCAGAAAACCCCAAGTTTCTGGATACAGATTGTCCCTGAAGTGTAAGAAGAGAGAATGGGCTGGGAAGGTGGCACACAGAGTACTGTGGGCAGGAGCATCTCACACGAGCAGGTCAGGCCCCAAAAGAAACAATGCAAGTGAGCAGAGAACCAACACACGGCTGCTCTCCAGAGAGCCAGGAGAATTAAGCTGCTTTCAGCCCTCTTTGCACCTTCTCACACCCAGACTCCCTTCAGTGCAAGCAGCACGGCCACGGACGCACCGGCTTGACTGAACAAGCTGAAACAAGCCAAACCGTTACCCCCGTTCCGTGTCCTAAGACATTGATGCAATGGTAAAAGCAGGACAAAAAGATGGGAAAGTGGGGTTCGCAGTGACCAGTTTACTCCCTTTTCCTGTAGCCCCATCCCAGAAGAAGGCTCTCTGCCGAGGAGCAGAGATGTAAGTCGAGGTGTACCCACCCTAGGTGCATTACCGTGCTCTTGCTGCATTTCACCGTTCCAGAACGTTCGTTATTTGATTCAAGCTGTTCCGAGGAGAGTTTTTTTACTCAGGTGAAAGAATGACGTTGGCTCTCGAGCCACTAGTGCTAGGGCTAGAGATGTGTGTAGATGTACGCAGAAGGAGCTGACCTCAGCAGGAAACCCAGGGCTGCTTCACGGCAAGGAAACCGAAGTCGCTGTACGAGGTGAAACACGATGTCTCTGGAGCTGGGGATTCTGACGCTGGTCAGTCCCCAGAAGCTTTTAAAAATGCTTCTACACTTACAGAGCAAAAAAAAATGAATACAGGAAATGTGCCCAAAAGGGTATTTCATTTGTACGCGTGCCAAGCAGCGTGTGCCTTACGACCTCAGGCTGCCATAAAAATGCACTGCTTATGATTACGGATGCTCTCCTTCCCCCACGAGCTCCTCCACCTTCCTGACATCCTCCGAGGCTTTCAACCTCGGCGTGCACGGGCAGGGGTGAGCTCTGCAGAACGCTGTGCTACCTACAGAACCATCTCCTGCCAGTGATCTCACACTGTGATACCTACAGAACCACCTCCTGCCAGTGATGTCACACTGTGATACCTACAGAACCATCTCCTGCCAGTGATCTCACATTGTGATACCTACAGAACCATCTCCTGCCAGTGATCTCACATTGTGATACCTACAGAACCATCTCCTGTCAGTGATGTCACACTGTGATACCTACAGAACCACCTCCTGCCAGTGATGTCACACTGTGATACCTACAGAACCATCTCCTGCCAGTGATCTCACACTGTGATACCTACAGAACCATCTCCTGCCAGTGATACCACACTGTGCTACCTACAGAACCATCTCCTGCCAACGACCTCAGCTGCAACGCCCCTCGATTGCACTGAATTCCTTCTCGATCTCTGCCGGTTTTCGAGAGCAATCAGGAAATTCTGACTGGCTCACTCGGTTTTCTGTGTTTTATTCACTCCTACCGTACCCTCTCTTCCTGGAATAAAGAATCCAGGGACTGTCAGCCTTCCCAGACAGCCATGGACAACGCCAGTGGGACAGCCTGATAATTCCCAACACCACCAGCTCTGGAATCTCCACTCCTTCCACCCTGATCCTCGTTTGCTGACCGGGCTGCGTTCCATTAAAACCAGTGCTACCACCGGCTGCAGCAGCAGCGCCAGGGCGAGCCAGTCCCGCGTTGTGCGTGCACCCACCAGCAGACCCTTCGCTGGTTTTTTTATTAAGTAGATTTTATCCCTCCTAGTAAAAACGAACCTTCTGGTTAGCACTGAAGAGAAGAACCCACAAGAGGCGAGCACCGAAACTTCCTGCAGAATGGGATTTCATTTCATCATGCCCGACTATAATCCTGCTCTCCCCCTGCAGTCAATATTTACAGGTTCAGCGAAGGAAGGGGAATTTGATGGCCTGCCTTCGACGAGCAACTCTGCTTTCAATAATCCCTTTCCCAACACCTGCCTGCTCGGTTCTAAACAAGGAAAGCCACGCTCCCTCCTCGCTGCGCCGAGGTGAAGCGGTGAGCACGTCGCGGACTTGGTTCGCCCTCTACATAACGAGAACAGCACCTTGCCAACAACACGGGCAGGGAAGGGGAGGAGAAAACAGGATTGCCTCGGGAGCCATCTCCTCTACGCCGCAGCCGCGTCCGATGCGCTGTGATCCGCCGCCGCCGGGGGTTTCGGTGCTGAGAGGGCGGGCGCTCCGGAAGCGTGGGAGATTACCAGTCGCAACGTTTCAAACAGAAGCGGCAACGGGAACGTCGACAATCCGGCTGGGACGCCAGAGATCCTGCCGGGATGAAGAAGGAGCGTTCCGCTGCAGACTGGGAGAGAAGCTTTTGGGACATTTTTCAAAGCCCGAAGAACTTCTCAAGGAGTTACAAATGTTCGTTTTCCTTCCAGCCCTTCGACTGCTGCCGGGACACACCGTGGTCGTTCTGATGGCTCCCGTCAACTCCAAATACCACTCGGCAACAAAAGATCCTAAGCACAAAGATCCTTTGGTCCGAGCCCTGTTGAAACCAGCGGGGAGCTGTGTGCCACTGGTGATCTGGATCTCTGGGCATCAAGTAGGTACCAAACCACTGATTTTCTGGGAAACAGGAGTTTTCCCGAAGGAGATGGGGCCATACCATATAAATACTGTTCCTGTAGTTGGTCGGCTGTCCTCTGACACGATCCACCAGCTGACTGGTGTGGTTCCTGACCAGCCCCACAACGGAGAAGATTTGGGAAGTGGAAAATTCGGCAGTGTGAAAAATTTCCATGTATCAATCACAGTGGATGAAGAACTGTGGATGAAAAATATATTTGAACATTTTCAGAGAGTCCTTCTCGGGTTACTTAGGGGTTCACTGGCAAAATGTTGGGGAGAGGTAAATCTAAACAAAAATGGAGGAGAAACCACCCTTGCACCAATACAAACCGTGAGAAATCTGTATCCCCAGGCCTCTGCATATGTATATGCACGCACATACATGAATATGTATGTCCACACACACATTATATATAGCTTTTTCAGCTGACATAAGACACTTCAGTAAGAAGCTGTGTATAAAAAGAAATAGAAAAGGAAGTTTTATGAAATGCTTAAGACAGAAAACTTTGGTCAGTAAGAAAAAGAGGACTCGGGGATGAAAATATAAATGAGGGCTAACGAGCCCTGTAAAAGCTGTTGTGGGCTTGTTACCTTACCTGCCACTGCCAGCTGGCAACACAGAGAAAACAGTAAGAACTAAAACCAGAGAAAGTATCTCAGTCTGTACCTAGAGGAACGGACAGCAGCTCTGCATCTGCACACCTGAACTGGAAGCTACACAGAAAGGGCAGTCCCCAGGTAGGAAAGCCCAGGTTCTCTGCAGGACTGGCTGAGAAATGCACCAGTGTAAAGCACGGGGACAGGTTCTCACTGTGTTTTCAACACACAAAGTGTTTCTTCTCTGCTCCGTTGACTTGCCCTATAAAGGACCCAGTTGCAATTCTTCTCCCCTCCAGAGCCAGAGCTGCGCTCCCCGGATCCCTTCAGGAGACCCGGCAGATGCAGGGAGCCTGGAACAGGACCCAGGTTGCCCCTCTGCACCCCAGGCAGAGACCTGACTGCACCCCAAAGGACGTGGAGTTACGGAGGTGACCTACGCGAGGATGAAGGCTGCTTTTCTTGATGTGATAGCGTGACTGCTACCAGAGAATCATGCTTAGAAAAGAGCCCTGAGATCACCCAGTCCAAGCATTCCCCCAGCAATGCCAGGGCACCACTGCCCCCTGGCCCTCAGCACCACAGCTCCATGGCTTGGAAACCCCTCCAGGGGTCGCGGGGACTCCCCCCCTGCCCTGGGCAGACTGGGACAGCCCTGGAGGGGAAGAAATTGTTCCTCAGCTCCAACCTAAACCTCCCCTGGTGCTTCTTGAGGCCGGTTCCTCTTGTGCTGTCCCTTGTCCCTTGGGCGCTGAGCCCAACCCCCATGGCTCCAGCCTCCTGCCAGGAGCTGTCAGAGCCAGAAGGTCTCCCCTCAGCCTCCTTCTCTCCAGGCTGAACAAGCCCAGGTCCCTCAGCCACTCCTCAGCACCCTTGTGCTCCAGCCCCTTCCCCAGCTCCCTTGGATGTGTTCCGACACCTCAAATCTCACCTCCAATCCAGACGCACTTCACTAAGTCACCAAAAATCAACATTTTAACCGTTTCAGCCTTTAACTTGCCAAAGCTGGTTTGGTTTTCTGCAAACTGAAGGAAGCAGAGTCACTCCATGGGCCAGTGCAACTCGTTCAGTGACTGTTAGAGACACTTTTGGGTGCCCTCCTGTAGTTCTGTACCAACTGGACACAGCAGGTCTCCTGGCTTTGTTGTGGCAACCCAGCCAGTTACTGATTTCCCCTCATCTGGGATCCTGGTTTAGGACGGAGCTTCTTTTGGGCAGGACACCTCTGTAAGCAAAGGAACAAGCCAGCCTACTTTCCAAAGCTCATTTCTTTTACCAAGTGTGGACAGGAGGAAGGTGGCAGAGGGTGGGATGTGACTTCAACGCAGATGGAAATGCAGAAGAACAGTTGCTTAGCACCTATAAAAGTCAGGCCCACTTCTTCACAAGATATGTATGTATTTAGGGACCCATATTTAGGCATCCGCATTTGAATGTTGGCCTCTAAATAACCCAAATCCATCACCGTTTGGTGGGGTTTTTTTGGACTGTGCAGTCGATTAAATAAACAAGGATATTTAAAGTCCTAAGCATCACGCTGCGGTCCTGGCAGCAATCAGCTCTCCAGCACTGGGGGACAGCTTTTGTTTTACCTGGGCTCCCGCGGGGAGCTTTGCCATCTCCTAATGAACGGAAGACTGAGATCAGGAGCAACAACAACGGCAAAAAAACCAGAGCTCTAGAAACTTAATTCCTCTAGAAACTCAATTCCAGGGCGATTTCTCAGCCGGTGGGACAATAAGGGCTCCGCCGGCAGCCGCCTTGCCTTTGTCTGAGCAAGAGATGCAAATTAAAGATTGGAGTCAGAGGCAATTATTCAACCTCGAGGGCTTTATGTGTGTTTTGGAAGGGGTCTGTAGCATCTATTTCCCTGGGAGTGAATCGATAGAGCGCGGCAGGGCAGAAACAGAGAGCCTTTCAGAAACGGGGGGATATAAATTCAAAGCCTGTGGAAACGCTGGATTGACAGCCAAGAAAAATGGGCTCAAAAAGCACTTGGAGCTGAAAACATTTTTTGTTACATTCTACTCTATTTCTTACTCAATTAGGGAAAACTCACCTGATAAAAGGAGCAAGAAATTACCCTGCTTAATGACACAGATAAGGGAAGCAAACAGGAGCACTTAATTCCCCCAAGCATCGCTCGCCTTTGTCTCAGCCTGCTTTCCGTGCCCGGATTATGCTAACACTATTACTCTTTGTGTCTGCCACTAACTCCCGGGTTCTCATGCGAGTGACCTGATTCCGCACCGCCACGCTCCTCCCAGTTGGGTGAAGCTCCCCATGTGATCTATTCTTCCCCCCCTAAATAAAAAGTTGAAGAATTTGGCTGGGCTGGGCGAGCGCTGCCGAGGTAGCGGGGAGCTGTTCCGCCCTCCCCGCGTCTGCAGCGCGCAGAAGGCTCCCGTTCAGCGCTATCCGCCTCTCGCTGCTCGCCACCAAGGTTGGGGACGAGGTTGGCCACGTAGCCAGGGCTGGGGCTACCTCCCTGCTCAGGCTCCAGCCCAGTACGGGCTCCCAGCCTTGCTCCCTGTCCCCGTCGGGAGGTAGCCCGGAGCAGAGGAAGATGTGGCCGGAGGAGGTGAGTGCTGCATGGCTCCCATCAATCTTTTGTGCGGAACCGGAGGCTCCTCAGAAAGTGGAGGAGGGAGGGGGACAGCGGTCGCAGGTTTGGGCTTTTTAATGGGCACAGACAAAAGCCTCCTTCCCTTCCTTTCCCTTCTCTTCCTTTCCCTTCCTTTCCCTTCCCCGTAATGCGAAGGGCACGCATTCCCAGCGACCGTTTCCCGACAAAGCTCGTCTTCCCGGCGCGGGGCGCAGCGGCAGAGCCCGGGGCTGGGAACCCGCCTGCGGCAGACGCGCCGTTGGGCCAGCCGGGCACAGCGGGTGCCTCGCCGGGCACGGCTCGCGGGGATGCTCCCACCGCCTCCCGCTCCAGCCCTCCCCAGCTCCCCAGCCCAGGGCAATGGCACGGTGGGGTGGCCGGGGCATGAGGCCGGTGTGGCACCGGGCATCGCAGCATCGTCTCGTGTGCGGGGCTGGCACGGCACAGTGTGGTACCAGGGTGCAGGCTGGCACGGCACTGCACCGGTGTCCGGGACTGGCACAGCATGGTGTGGTACCAGGGTGCAGGCTGGCACTGCACTGGTGTCTGGGGCTGGAACAGCAGAGTGTGGTACCAGGGTGCAGGCTGGCACTGCACCGGTGTCCGGGACTGGCACGGCCCAGCGTGTTACCAGTGTGCAGGCTGGCACAGCACTGCACTGCTGTCCGGGACTGGCATGGCACAGTGTTGTACCAGGGTGCAGGCTGGCAGAGCCCTGCACCGGTGCCCAGGACTGCCACGGCACAGAGCAGAGCAGCATCCCAGGCTCATCCCACTGTCCCCTGGCCCAGGGCCACTCCTGGTCCCCACAGGGGCTACCCAGCTCTAGCCAGAGGCGCGACCGTGCTCCCCGGGGTACCAGCAGCTTTCCACGCAGGCACCCACCACACACCCCCCCCGTCACAAAGACGCCTGACGCCCCCTGTCTCAGCACAAAGGCGCCCCTATAAACCCCAGTGGGCACACCCCCCCTCCCTCTCCATCCCCAGCAGGGCCCCTCGCCCCTTCCCCTTCTGCACGCACCCCACTCTCCACATGCCCAGAAGCCTCCCCTTTGCTCTCCGGCAGCAGCCCACCCCTCCCTGCCCCTCCATACGTTCACCCGGGCCGTATGCCTCGCTATGCAGCAAGGCTGAAGCCCTGTACCCACAAAGGGGGGAAGGGGAGATGCCCCCCATCCCCTCCCACCCACGGCTAAAGCCGTGCCGGGCACCTGGTGCCTGACCCTCCGATCCCAAACGCGTTCCACGTAACTTTGCCCCTTTGGAACGTGCTTTGGAGCCGCAAGGCGAGTGGAGGCTGAGCAGTAAGCACTGAATGCTTCAAGTCTTCTCCCCCTCCTCCCCCCTCACCTTCTCCTTCGGCCTCAGCGCTGGGACCAGTTACTGCACAGCGGTTCTGCCAGCCCAGCGCCAAGCTGCCTGGGCTTGAGCAGCGGGAGAGGAGGGCGGTGAGGAGGAAGGAAGGAAGGAAGGGCCCTTTCTGCACACCCAGAACTCCCAAATTCCACAGAGACTGTCCCCAGTCCACGCCGTGGGAAAAGAAACGTGATCTTATCCCAGAAAGGCAGAGACCCCAAGTAGCTGCATCTCAGCTGGCATTCATCACACCCCCTCCCAGCCCCTGCTCCCTCCCACCCTTTACCTTACCATTTCTCATGCACAGGTTTAAAGGTGAAGTTCCCAGAGCACTGGATATATTGGAGTCCTAGCTGTGACTGTTCCTCAGGAACAGCCAGGCTGGCTGGAAAGACAAGAGCTTTCTTTTGAAATTAGTTGGACGGACGCTCGAACGCTCAAACAATCTTTTGCTCTTTGGCACATTTCAAAAATAAAATTGTTATCCCTGCGGGAGTTTCAGCCTTGGCAGAGTTTAGATCCAAAAGGCTGCAAAACACCCCTTCTGGAATTCCTTTCCTTGCTAGCAGGGAGAGATTAAAAAAGGGGGGGGATACAAAAGCAGATCTCGTTTGTTCATCTTGCCCTTCACAATCACTTAGCCCAGAATCAGAACCCTCCTTCGCCCGCAAAGAAAATGAGAATTTAATGAAAAGATCTTGCGTGATAAAGGTTCTCGGGGTTGGGGTTTGTTCAGTTGAGTTCAGCTCTGAACAGCTTTCGGTTTTCATTCAGCCTGTAACTCGAGGGAGCCACTAAACATCCACTTCTCCCTGGCCTGGTAAGTGCTTGTTGTGACTCCAAAGGCCACGTAGCCCGGAGCAGCAGCACAAACTGCTCCCAGAAACAGGCAAACGGGCAAAGAAAGGACAAAAAAATCACCGAGCAAGTTTAAGCATCAAGGCAGGCTAAGGGAACTGCCTGCAGTCCAGGGTTTGTGCTTTCCAGCAAGCAGTAATATTTAAAATACAGATGAGGAAAATCCACAGGCTGCCTCTGTAATCATGGGATGTAACTGCCCCTGATTTTGAAAGGCGGGTGGGAAAATCAGGATAGAATGTTGGGCAAAAGAAATGGATATGAACTAAACCAGCAGGAAAGCCTGCTTCGAAGGGAAAAAAGAACCCGCATTTTGCGGGGTAGATTTTTTTTAGCTGATGACACAAGACTGGTCCTTTAGCAGCAAAAACAAAGGCTGGCTTAGCAGGAAAACCCACCCTGATCCAGGGTGTGCTGCTTTGAGAAAATCTATCTCAACGTAGCTCTTAAAATGCAGCGAAGCCTATTTCAAAGTGAGCACCACGGAGGAACAGACCCGTTGCACTGCTGAGAGAACAGCACCTCGGTACAGCACCGCTTCCCAAAATTAGAAGGGAAAAAACAACCCCAAACCCTTCCCCACAGACGAGCACGTGGAAAGAATGAGACTCCAGGTCTCTTCTTAACGTGTTTTATTCCGACAAGCCTGCTCAGCACACCTATGGGGAGGGGTTAACACGCAGTTTCTAAGCTGCCCCCGAACTGTCACGCCAGGATTTCATTGCTCGGGATGATAACCTTCCCTCACAGCACTACCTGGACAAGGAGGCTGCAACGTGTGTCCCGGGTAGACTGCAGTCGGCTGCTGTAAGGGAACTGTCAGGCATTCTGTCTACACCATGACTTCGGTGTCGTGCTTTGATCCTGGCAACGGGCACCAGCAACTTCCAGGAGGACGTGGGCTCTGTGCAGACAAAAGGGAGTATTAGCCCAAAGGCGCAGGTACAAGCAGGTTGGCATCACACCTAGAAAGCTGCTGGTGGTTGCCAAATCAGTTATTCCACAGGTTCTGCTATCAAAAGACACCCATAAAGCAGAGGGATGAGCGTCAGGTCTAAATCTACACCACAACGGGGCTGCTGCTGCAAGTGCTCTGCGCTTCGGGGATCGCTTCATCGCGGCGAGAACCCTCCAACCCAGAACGAGCTCCACGGGGGTTCTCTATAAACTGAATGCCCAGGAAAACGGGACGTTACATTCACAGCCCACGCTACGCACAGACGCCTGCCCACACGAGTCCTTCTGGACCCTCAAAGCAGACACCCCGAGCAGTTGCCCAGCCTGCAACCCCCACCTGAATGCAGAGAACGTGTTCTGCTCGGCACCCCGCAGTGCAGGGGCAAGCTGGGAGCAGGTTCTGTGCGCTGTCGTGGCACGCAGGCTGTCCCTCCAAGTTAGCCAAGCTCCATATGGCTTTAAGGAGAATCAGGATCCCACTGGATCTTGCTCCTTTTACAGAACGTGACCGGACGTTCTCTTGGCTGGCAGATGTGACCAGTGCTGGAGGGAGTTACTACAAGTGCTTCCAAAACTCGCTGTCTTTTCCTCTTCTCACTCAAGGGAGGAGCGAACCTCAGGTGTAATGAGTACAGAACAGGCTGAACAACTGCTAAAAGCAAAGCTGTTCTTGCTCGCTAGGATAAAACCAGCGTAAAGCACTCAGAGACTAAGGCTAGAACTGGATACTCATTGAAAGAGTCACTGACTCTTCTCTTCATCCAAGTTGCCAGTTATTTCAGTGGATGTAATCACAGGGGGTTTATGCAAATCAAGTTTCCAAGGATGACTACGTGTAAAAATCTAACACAGATCTTTTTCTTTTTTTTTTTCTTTTTTGTCCATTTTTTTTTGAGATTAACAATAAGGAAGGCAAAGGCACAAAGAGGTTGCTTGGTTTTAGGACCCCCTCAGAGAAATCTGTGGTGTTTAACACCCGCAAACCCGGTGACACTACGAACGCAGCTAAAGTGTCCTCCTCGAACGACCTGATGTTTATTGTTTAAGCCCCCAAAGTCCACAGAACCTACTGGGAAGTAGGAAGCCTCCCTGGCGCTCAGCTGGAAGCCCATCAGCACTTTGGGGACCTGAAACCTTCAGGTTTCCACAAGTCTCTGAAGCAGCCGAAGCTAAAGGCACGCACGCGGGGTTTGAAAACGGCAAGGCTGCTCTTATGCATATCATTAAAATCCCCCTCAAATCTGGCCCTTTCTTCTGGCACCTTGACTTTAGAGAAGATGCAGTGAAAAAATAAGGAGCAAGGCTAAAACATCTCACTAGGTGCTTTTTAAAGCCTTTCCTGCCTTCTCCCATTCCTCTCCCTCCCTCCTCCTCCTCCCCGCTTTCATTTGCTCTCCCTCCCACTCCGGCTTTCATCTGCAATGTTGTGCACAAGTGTATTAGTAGATGTCTTGCTACACTAGCTCTGGAGGAGGAGGAGGAGCAAAGGGTCGTTTACATATCAGGTTTACCACACGATGGATACGTTTCATACAAATGTTTTTACATCAAAAAGATGCAAATTTCCAGAAAGGAGGCACATTCCTCCTTTATGTAATAAAAAAGGGAGAGATGGTTTGAAAGGCAGCAGGGAAATTACAAGCAGGCTTGAAGGCAGAAAGCAAGCAAGCCTGAAACTATATTAAAAAGCCAATATCTATTTAAGATGATATAAATGCTGGAAGTAATTCAACATTTGAGAATGCACAGCATGGATGGGTGAGTACAGGAGAGAGACACGCACACAAAGACAGACACTGAAGAGTCTCCTACTACTGAAATCAAAGAGATCTTTCCTCTTACTTCACAAAGAGCAGGTTTACAAAGATTCAGGTCAGCCGTCTGCGCTTTGGAAGGATGTTTTTGTGTTCATTTGGGAGCAGTATTACACATTTTTCTCACTTGTTGCTGGTTTCCATGTCCCGATCAGCTCAATCAATACCGTCAGGAAGACAAGGGAAGTTTGAGCCAGCCTAAGGGGCAGGTTAGGTACAATCAGCTTCCTATTAAAACTGCAAAACTGCAGCAGCTCACCTGGCATTTCTGGCCTTCAGCCTTCTGATGGAGCTGAAGATGTCAGACAGTCACCAAGCTCGGTCCTTCCTTTAGCTGAAACACAGAATCAGAAACAGAGAGTTATCCCAACAATAAAAAAACCCCAACAAAATAACCACCCACCCAACAAAAAACCAGAGCCAATTAAAACTTCATAGTCTGCTCTCCCACCTGGCCTTTTGACTTCTTTTATTCTATCATTTTACACTATTTATATGTATTTATTATCATCATTACCCTTTTTAATACAGCACTGATGGTGTCACTATGAAGAAGTCACTAGAAAACAGAGGCACGTTTTGCTCTCGGAGAAAGGGAGTGTCAGGGAAATCAGAAAGCTGTTGCTCAGCGTTCTTTCCTCTTTCCAGTAACGCACTATGTGACAGATGCCAATAACCTGAATTAATGTTTGAGATGCTGGGTTTTGTTGCTGTAACTTCCCTTGTTCCTCTCGTGTAAACTGCATCCAAATGGCTCTTACTTTCCGCACACAAAATCGTTTTCTCTCTACTTTGTTGGAGGCACAGAGGTCAAGCTTGAGGAACAAAAGGAAAGGCAAAGCCTGTCCTAAGGATATTAGGAGCAGGTTATGTTCTCTCCCATCTTACACCGAGTTGTGCTTTACTTGAAACACTATTTTGCTAAAAACAAATGATACGAAAACACGAGCCACGGCAGCAAAGTCCCTCCCTAGGCAAGGACATCCCGCATCCGTAGCCTGTGCTTAAGGAATTATCCCAGTAAGACATTCCTTACTGCATTAAAAGGTTTAGAAATGGAGATGTTCTAATATGCTTACAGCAAGAGTTTCTTCCAACAAATTTCCAGACCAAAAAAAAAAAAAAAAATCCCTCCAATTATTTCTGTAAATACACAAACCTTTCTAATATATTTTATTAAACAGCAACGGGAATTAAATGTGAGCAGCCCTGAGATCCTAGACAAAATACACCAAAGGATTGTGACTCACACAAAAACACCAGAACCACGCCAGGATAATTTATTCTCTGCTGCGGGAATTAAATTAGCGCACGGACAGTGATGAATCTTCGGGGGGGTTTTCATGGGAGGTTTCCTCATGAGACTGTGATGACACGGGAACTTCAGTAGGCGGAACCTGACTCAGCTCAGCAGGTCTGGGTTTTGGGTGTGTACTCCACAGAGTGATACAGGTGACACGAACGGTCCTCCTGAGACTTGAAGCAGAGCAGCAGAGGTCCAGCTCTTTCCTCAGAACCTGAAATCTCAGTTGGACGCTGCCCGACGAGCCGACGCTAAAGCGTTTACCTCTGTGAGTGCTGTGGTCTCACCAGTGCTGAGGGGAACGACCCCTTCCCACAGCTCGCTGCCAAGGCTGTAATGCGGGCGAGGATGCCACTGGGCTTTCCCAGAGCACAATGCTGGCTCACCTGGAGCTTGGCGTCCACCAGGACCCCGGGCATCCTTTTCTGCAAGCTTTCCTTCCCAAGCTTTGCCCTTAAGGAGCTTAAAAGCAGGGCAGACTAGGTCACAGGCACTCGGGAGTCTGCAGCAGAGCCACCCACAGAACCCTCAGACCCTGCTTGCACGGGCCGGGGTTTGTCTGCAAAAGCAGCTTCCCTGGTCCAAAGCGTGGCTGAAGCACCAGCCGTGCTTGGCACACTTCAGATCTTCAAAGAATTCCTGGGTTGTGTTGGGAAACACCGGGACCCAGAGGGAGGGTGCAGCGGCGTTCCAGAGAACATCCACGCTCCCTCCCGGAACCGTCCCGTACGGAACCCGATGCCTAAAGACTCCCTCTCTCTTGTGTTTTGTATCCCCCGCAGGACTCCGACAGCCGCGGCCACAGATGAGATGAGATGAGATACGGGGCCAGGCAAGTATGACAAGATCTGATTTCCCTTAGCACCGAGCCATTCCGCCCTCCTGGACCTGGAGGTGGGTGGTGGACCCTTGGCTGCTCCATAAATCAGAAGGGCATTTCTCAGCTCCTCGAGTTCTTCTATTGCAGTTTCTTTCCTTAGGCTACTTGAGAAAGATGTTGAGTACATCACCGAGTAGCAGTAAAATATTCTATTGCCACAAGCTCCCATTCCTCAGCGATGGGCTAGGGTGGGCTGGGTCCCCTCTGTGAAAGGAACTTTCCCTCAGCTTTACAAACATGGAAGTTTTTGGTTGGTTTGGGGTTTTTTTTTTGGTTCTAAACTACAGTAAGATCTGGCTTTTAAACTTTCTTTAAACTCCACGTTTATTTTTGGCTGTGTGAACATATTGTTCCAAACTGGCAAGAACTGCTCATTTACATCTTTTAACATCAACAGAATGCTGATCTATAGTAAACAGCCTTTATTACAAACAGGAACGTGCTGCTAATTAGTAAGAGAGACCCTGGGTCCTCGGCTAGTCTGACTGGGATGAGCCACAGATTATTTCTATAAAGAGGATTAAATACAATCGCTCCCCATCCAACAGAGCATCTCCCAGCAAACAGTTATGCTCCCAGAGCTCTGAAACCTAATTTTGGCCTCCGAGCAGTTGGGAGTAGGGTGGAGGGGGCTCAGAGCAATCTGGCATTTGAAATAAATAGCTCTGAAAGTGCTGAGGGCTCCTCAAAGGCCAATATCCTGGGGCCAAGTCCAGCTGTCCCGAGTGGAAGCAGACATCACGAAGAGCAGAGCAGCCTGTTCCTCACCAGATTGAATTCTAGGATGAGACCTGGGACACGGGAGGGAAGGAAGGAGGGTGGCCCAGCTCTTCCTAGAATCACAGGGTTGGAAGAGACCTCGGGAGACCATCAGGTGCAACCCCCCTGCCAAAGCAGGGTGGGGGTTCACCTTCCCCAGACCAGCTCTTAACTTCCAAACCACGCAGAAGAGCGTGCTTCTCAGGATTTGCCAGTCACAGCACGTGTCAAAGCTGAATGACCTCAGCGTGTTTGAAACCCTAGCAGAATTGGGGAAGGGTAAGGGGTTTAAATTCTAGATGCCAGCTCGCTGCCTTTCGGGGAGCTCACCCCTTGAGTAACCCTGTGTCGTTTTTCACCCAGGTCATTTTTCCAGATTTGCAACCAGCTGAGGACATCATCTAAACGCCAGCGTAACGAGGACAAAAAAAACCCAATCTAAATCCTCTCCAGACAAGCCAAGTCCGAGAGCAAATATCAAAGCAGGGGAAAATAAAACCCCGTCTCTAACATGAGATCTCCTGGTTTGTAGCTGAGTTTTTGATGCCTGTGGCATTAGCGAAGCTGAGCCTGCCCCTCGGTAAAAAAACATGCCTTTGATTTCACTCTCCTCTGGGAATATTTGGGGGGAGAAAACAAAACTTCTCACTGAACAAATTCATAAGGTATAAACCACGCTCGTTGCAGTGCCTGTTCTCCTCTCGAGCCCGAGGACAAGCCCTGCCGCCGCGTTACTGGAAAATTGATCCCATTTTCTCCAATTAGCTCTTCAAGAAAACAAAGAGAGGCAGAGCAGCAGCCGGCCAAGAGCCTTCCCCCAGCACCCACGCCGTGGCAAAGCCAAGGACAGCACCCGTGCCCTTCCACCTCACCCACCTTCGGGCAGCGATGCTCCCAGCCCGTGGTTAGCACCCGGCCCCCAGGCTGCTGAGCCTCCTCCATGCCCCGAGACGCCGCGGAGAAAAGCCCCTGGCGAATGACACGGGGGAGAAGGGAACCACGGGGGAGAAGGGATCCGTAGCTCTCGCTTCCTTCCAAAATCCCGGCAACAGCTCCGGCGTCCCCATGAGGCCCAGGCTGGAAGAGGTGCCCGTACCCGCGCTCCTGGCCTCACCGGACTACGAGGACTGGGCTCAGCTGAACACGACGCGGGACGCTGAAACGAGGCAGCTAGAGGGGTCCCTCTCCTCCACCATTGCACTGGTGGTCGTGCTGGTGATCATCTTCTCCTTGATCATGACCTCCCTCCTCACCTACTGCTTCCACAAGTGGAAACTGCGAGGTAAAAAACTGCAGAAAGCACAGGAGGAGTATCAGAAAGACCACGAAAAGAGCCTCTTTCAAAGCATGCCTGGACTTGTTTCATAAAAATAAAGAAATAAAGAGAAAACGGATCCACCATGAAACACTCTTGCATTACCTGAGAATGAAACTAAGAACAGAACGGCAACTATGACATTTCCGAGCGAATATATCCTTGTTTTATCTCATTTCTAAGAGTTGTTAGCGGTTTGGAGATTTCCTACAGCTTTATTAGACATATATATATATTTATATCTTTAGTCTCATTTGTGCCAAGTAAAACCAACGCAATCACGTATTTTTTACCTCTGTTGTGTTACCGAGACGGCAAATCTCACCGTGGAGCTCACTCTCTTCCCAGAGCCCCCCGGCCAACGGGAGAGAGGCCAGGTTTGGGTGCAGGGGAACCAAGGCCTTGGCTTGCACTGCCCCCATCCCCCGGCTGCCCCTTCGGGAGATCCAGCTGGAGTTGGCAGGAACCCCCTTCGCAGACGCTCCTCAGAACTCCTCACCTCTTCGGCGACAGCTCCGGGAGC
Source organism: Todiramphus chloris collaris (assembly GCA_025345505.1). Classification (NCBI taxonomy): domain Eukaryota; kingdom Metazoa; phylum Chordata; class Aves; order Coraciiformes; family Alcedinidae; genus Todiramphus; species Todiramphus chloris. The sequence continues at coordinate 1,284,648 of JANVCC010000073.1, forward strand.
GAGCCGGGCAGGAGCGGACCCTCCACGTGGCATCAGGGGGTGAACTGGCGTTTCTCTGCTGGAAGGTGGGGTGGGGGAGGTGTTCCAGCCACAAAGGGACCAAGGACATCCAACTTCCCAAGGTAAAAAACGAGCCTGATGCACTTTTTTTTTTTTTAACCAGGCTCGTCATTATTTTTAAAGCAAGGATGGCGTGTTTCTCTTCTCCTAGCCTGGAACAGCGATGCCCCAGAGACGGGGCAGATCTCTCCTGAGCAGCAGAGATGGGTAACGTTTCCCAAGGGAGTGATGGATGTAACATTGACAGGCGTAACCACTTTTAAAAGCAGAAAACCCTGTAAAATGACCAACAGAGCACCCTGCTCGACTCTGCGGCTTGCTTGCACTTGCCATTAACGCTGTATGTATTTTTAAACCAGCTAGGATACTGTGATGATGCTGTAAACTTACTTCTGTAGGCAAAAAAAAAAAAAAAAAAACCCCAAACCTTTTTTTTTAAAAAATTAAAATAGAAGGATGTAAATGTTCTTAAAGTGCTATCAACTGAAAATATGAACTCTCACGGGATACCAGACAGGACTGTGCCACGCTACAGATCTGTTTTACAAGCGTAGCTGTGGCTCACACGCACCGGTCTATGTGGGAACAAACGGTACTATTTTATTACTAAATAAATAAATGAATAAACAAGCGGTGACTATCCGCATCCAGAAGCTGGAAAATGTTTGGGTTTGGGTTTTTTAAGGTGCCACAGGGGATTTGAAAGCTCGAGGACCCAGCACATTACTGACAGGAGGTACAGACTTCCCCCCACCTTGCCCAGTGCAGAGCATGCTGCTCTCAGTGCGGGCAAAGCCCATCAGAATCCAGCCTGGAGGAACGAGGAGCAGTGACCTCGCTGCATAAGACCAGTGCAAGCGTAGCATTCGTAAGATGAATCTCTATTTCCACAGAATTAAAGCCCATTAAAGCACAGGGCTCCGGGGCAGGAGGTGCCAGCCCGCGCACAGCGGCTGGGTTTGCTCTTAGCACTCAGAGGCAATAAAAAAACACCCCCTGAAAATACAATAAAAAAAAAAAATCATAATGAAGGGTCATAAAATTACAACGTGAAAAATGCCAATATATTCCAAAAGGCTTTAAAAATACGTAGCTGGAAGCACTCCAGCTCTCGCCGGAGGATGGATGGATGGTTTGGAATAACTGCACTGAAAGCTGCAATTTAGGTTTTTAGTGAAGAAGAAGAAGAAGAAGAATCTGGGCGCTGTGTCAGCTCACCACTGCACAGGGGAACACCGGCCCTTCCAGCAGCAAAGCCTTCTCCTCCGTGCCACCAGGTTCACATTTTTGTCAAGCTCCCAATGGGAATAAAGGGGTTCAGCTCCTCTCCTTGGAAGCTGATCAAACTGGCTATGGTAAAATAAAAAAACAGTTAGGATTACTGGACCAGTGGGACCTGATCCCAGCTGGCTCTAGGTGACCTTGCTCAAGCAGGTGGTTGGACACAAGGACCTGCAGAGAGGTGGCTCCCAACCTCCACCCTTCTGGTGTTAGGTATTTCACACGGGGCTGGAAATCACCATTCAAACACGTTTATATTTCTTCCCAGTTCACACCCAGGCAAGCTCATTGCACTAGAACTTTGTTGCCAACCAAACCAGAGCAAGGAGCTTCTTGGGAAGGAGAGGGAAGCTCATCCTAGAGGAGCCATAAAGGGTCCCAAAGCCCAACAGCCAGTTAGAGACAACACTAAGGAATGACTGAGCCTGGAAGCCAGGCTAATTTTTTTTTTTATAGAGAATGCCAGGGCAAACAAAAGGGGAAATTACATTGCCACAGTCCACAGGAAACTGATTTTAATGATAATTTGAGGACTATCATTTCAGCCAAAGGGTCAGTTATGAAGTGTAACATCCCTAGCCCGGTTACAAGCGTACACATGACAAAACCCAATGTCAACAGGAAAACTCTTCTGCACCTGTACAAAGTTCAGAGCAATAAACTCCACTACACCATGAGTCACTCAGAAGATTAAATACTGCAACTGTGCGTAGCAGGAAAGCTCAAAGTAAAAGCTCCCAAGTATTTTTAATAGGCAGATGGATTTGTTTCAGTCCTACAGCTGCTTACCCTATGAATCACTCTTGATCCACCTCGCTCCTTTCATGCCCCAGCAAGCACAAACAAGGGAGCCGATGAATAAATGTTTCTTGATCGTGGCTTTAGAGTGTTTCTTTGGATCAAAAGAAAAATCTACAGCTCAGGAAGGTCGGGGGGGAAGGGGGGTGGAAGCTCCTGGGCAGGGAAAAAGAAAGAGGCATGATCTTCCCCCCACCCCACACACACACAGACACACACACACATCCCCTCCACGTTGGCATTTTTGGATCTCTAGTCTCAAAACACCACAGGATAATAAAACACATTATTTAAAACCTTGGATCATTTATTGCACCGTTCCTCCCTAACAGCAGCTACAAGACAGCAGAAGGCAAACACTCAGATCTCAGAGTTGCTCCCAATTTAAAAATAAATAAATAAAGGAAAGAAATGTAACAAGCAGTAGGAAAACGTGTGAAGCAGACCTGAGCAAAATGTGCTTTGATATTTCAGAGGAGCTGTTGGAATAGGCTTTGTAACGTTTATGCAAACAAGCAAGAACTGTACAGCCAGGAGTAGAAACACTATTTTTACAGACAAATATTGTCAGATGCCTGACCCAAATAGCTCATAGTTCAATGGATTTACATAAAGGCTTGACAAGAGTTGCAAGGAGGTATTTCAGTTATTTCTAGAAAGCATCTCTGTACTGAAAGCAAAGCCATCAAAATGTCTTCTTTTGCTTCTAAAAAGAATCAATCAACATTTAGAGTCCTGGAACTCTGGGGTTTTTTACGGGCTGAAAGCTGTGCTCACTGGCAACAGCCACAAAAATCACATTTTTCAAAGGATTCCATTCCTGATCACCACTTCTATTCATCTGACAGCCTTTATGAGGCTTCACGTGGAAAAAGGAGCCTCCTTTGCCTCGTCTCAGGCAGACTGCTGCAGCCTTCGAAAGGCTCCAGGGAAGCAGGGCGTGAAGCCCAGAGCAAATAAGGAGCAGAGATGGAGTAGCTAAAAAGAAAAGGTTGGCAAGATGGGAAGGTTGGAGATTTAAGGGATTTAAGCATTTCTCGGAATTAGAGGGGAAGAAGCAAGCAGCAGTTTATTCATTATATAGGTGGCCACGTAAACCCACAGCAACAACTCAAAAGCCAAAGCTTTTGAGTATTTTCACCAAAACTCTTAAACCTCCTGTTCACAAGGGCCTGGCATCGAGGCGTCCACGAAGCAGGGAGCAGAACCAGCTCTGAGCCTCTAGATCCTAGTGTTTCTTTCCTGCTTTTCCATCCGTTGGTGGGAAGGGAAAACAAGAGGCTACACAGCCCTCAGCACTCTTACGAACAATACGGGGCATACAAAAGAAAAGAACTACGTGGGTATAAAATACAAACCCAACTTCAACAATATTCTTGTCCCAAAGTGGGAAGGGGGGAAATAAATAAAAGCAACAGTGAGATTTAATCCTGTCTGCTTTCTAACAATTCAGCAAGAGTTCAGAGATCAGGATACTCCTGATTTCCAGAGACTGATGAGAGCCAGCAACTTTGTGACTCACCCAAGCCCGAGGGCCACGAGGTCGCTGCAAGAGCGATGCCCTGAGCTCTTGCTGTCAGTACTCACCAGGAAGGGGGGCTGTGTTCGTGCCCCCAGGGCAGCATCAGACAGCTTTTGAGCCTACGATGGAGATGATACCATTGTCCCACCCACCCAGATCCCCATTTCATTTGGATGGGTACTGAGGAGCAATCTTTCACCCAGATGGATTCTTTGAAAGATACCCACTTTGCCATCTCGAAAACAAACAAAAATCAAATCAAAGGGAATTACCACAAATTCCAAAGTATATTCAAAAATACTACTGGGCGTCTTATTTCAATTTGAATCTACGTTGTTTTTTCTCTTCTAAAACACTGATGCTACATAGGTTCCATGATTAATTTATTATAATTTCTTGTCCTGTTGGCATCCGCAGTCTTGCTGATTAATTTCTGTTACAGTCTCAGTATTTCAGTCCCATAAACACCCCGTTTCATTGCACGCCTTTCTATGGTTACACTGCAACCTTATTTGTCTCCTCCACCTGGGGCTCTCGCTTTCAATTTAACACGAGACAGTGGGCAAAGATTGAGCTGAAATCCAGTAATTACACCTCCCTGCCCCGACAAACGGAATCATTGTTTTTTCTTATGGACTGAAGCAGCTGCGAGCTGCTCTGAAATCCCACAAGCAATCCCGCACGAGAGAAAACAATACTTACTACTTGTCAGATTAACAACAGAAAGCGTTGGCTCCCTTAATTTGAAAAATGCATATGGTATGGTTACAGTATATTTGCATTTAGGAAGAAGGAGGAGTTGCCTCATCCCGCAGAGGCCGGCACGCGGGGCGTATCTGGTTCCACCTGCCAGAACATTAAACCACCGCCCGATTCATCACTGACAGAGCAGGTTACATCCACCATCGTTGGCATTCAGTGCAGGACTCCCCGCAGAAGACTCTCCCAGCTCTTTATGTCCTTGAGTTATGTTTACTGCTTTCAGACTTTACATATTCTGACCTTTCAGCCTTTGCCATAAGTTCCTGGGATCCTCTGAAGGTTTGGGAAAGCTTCTGAGTGCTTCTCCTAGAAGCGTAAGCACGTTCTGAAATAAAAAGGGAACAGGAATCAATTGGGTTTGTATTCCTGCCATTTCTCAGGTCTGGTATCACTGGCAGCTACATCGAGTCCCTCAAAAGCAACCAGACAGGCAGCACAATTCTGCTGGATTTTTAAACCATCCTACTTAAAAAGCTTTGTTGAATAACATGGCCACTGATCTGCTTCGTAAGGCAGGTTCTTCCCTCAGGAAGATCATCCTGAGGAACTGCCACAGAAGACCAAAGGAATTCCATGTTTCAGCTCTCATCACCTACCATCCGCTCCAGAGGCGCTTCCTGACAAAAAGCTTGAATCTTTGTGACAGCAGATACAGAAAGAGAACTCTTCTGGGAAGAGAGCTCAGTGTATCTGAGGGGGCTTAGCCTCTGTAAGATGAGGAAACAGCCTCCAGTTGCCCCAGGGGAGGTTTAGGTTGGAGCTGAGGAACAATTTCTTCCCCTCCAGGGCTGTCCAGGGCTGTGCCAGGCTGCCCAGGGCAGGGGGGGAGTCCCCGTGACCCCTGGAGGGGTTTCCAAGCTGTGGAGCTGTGGTGCTGAGGGACAGGGGGCAGTGGTGCCCTGGCACTGCTGGGGGAATGCTTGGACTCCATGATCTTAAAGATCTCTCCCAACCAAAACAGTTCTATGACTCTATGTTGCAGTGTCTTATTCTGAGACTCCTACACCGAAGGATGAGTAAGGCAGACAGGCATGGGCACAGTCACCATCGCATCGTTTTGTCATTTACCAGCCCACCATTGAACAAACTGTAGAGAAGTAATTAAGATGCACCCAAACCAATCCTAGGACATCCTGGGAAAGACCTTCAGCTGATATAAATCAGACAAGCTCAAATGATTTGATGACAGCGTGTTAGTCCCAAGCATTTTATTAATGATATGGAGCCAAATTCGATTTTGACTTGCAAACTGCACTCAGCTCAATCTCATCTCACCGCCATAAATCAGAGGGATATCTGGCTTACAGGTTCTTTAGTTACAGTAGGTATAAAATGTACCACAGCTTTTTCTTTAAACAATGTTTGCTTACTGTGGAGTAAATCTGTTCTTCCAATTTCTCTTGGATTAAAGCAGTTTCCACCAGAATCTTCTTTTGTCTGAGAAAGGTAATCCTGGCTAGCTCTGCTTCCTTCTGCTGACAGTCAGGACACACGGAACACTCATGGATTTGCACTTCTGTCACCTGAAAGATGAGATTTGGATGCAATGAGCAATGGCTGCCCAGGAAAGATGGCCACTCCATTAAGAACAATCAATAAAAATACAGCTATAGATACTGCCCACAGACAAGAATTTGCTTTTGTAGGCAGCTGTAAATTATTCCATAATCTTTTGTCACCATCTTGATGAGCCTCTGAATGTTTCCACATGAACCGTATTTGCTTTTCCCCAGGTATCACCCCTTGCAGCACTGATAACAGTTCCATTTAAAATTATCTGCTTGTATCTCAGCCCCACAGCACTGATCTGGAATAGACTATTTCTTCTTCTAATAGCCAAAGTTTCCCTGGTGCTCGCGCTCGCAGCAGGGTTCCTATGTTCACACTACACACAAGGCCCTAAATACCCACCACGGAGATTATGATTAACTTCCCAAATTCCAAGAGGTAAATAAATTCTGAAAGAATCACTCCAAACATCTATATACAGCTCTGAGTCAGAGTACAAACAAAATTCTCGTTTTCTTTGCAAGATCAACAGCACTACTTATTAATTCCTACGTTAATTTATGCACTGCAAAAGCTTCGCCGTATTTAACAGCATTACACAAAAGCCAGCACTGGTGCATTTCTGGAGTATCAATGATTTTACCTGACTTAATTTACACAGATTCCACATGGTTAAGTGCCACGTGCCAGAACAGCAGTGGAATCAACCCTAGAAAACCATGTCTCAAGCCTCACCATCTTCTCCCTCCTTGATTTCTTCTCCGGATAAAAAAGTTATTGCAAGGAGGCAAAGACAGAAACAAACAGCAACATCTTCCACGGCTGCCACTTTGTAAGGCAAATAAAGAGAGGCAGGAAAAATGCTGCAAAAGTTGGCTGGTGGGTTGGGTAACATGAATAAGATGGAAATGGCTGAAATTTCCAAACAATTTAAACAAAGAGGAAGCCAGAAACGATCATCACAGCAGAACTGCCTTAAAAAGCAGGACTCCGTGCTCACCTGGCACAGGCTTTGCAGAGGAATATTTTACCACTTTTCCTCTGCTGTATGGTAATAACTTAAAGCCAGCCAGCCAACGCCAGAGAGATAAAACAAAACAAATGACTGCTATTCAAAGCTCATTCTTTGCTTTATCAGAAATACTTGCCCAGATGCAGACATTCTGTACCGGTGTCAAACAAAGTACAGGCATGCAGAACACTGCTATAAATAAGAGGTGCAAATGTAACCAGAAAAGAGGGCTGCTTTTTTTTTTATCTTCAGCTGATCCAGGGCTGCAATAACTGCAGTAACTGACCATCCCAGCCATGCTCAGCCACACAAATCACTAGTGTAGCACCAGGTGCTATTTTATTATGATATTTTACTAGCAGCAGTTCTGCTGTAGTGTCCAACACAAAAAAAACCCAAAACAAACCAACAAAAAAGGACACGACAAAACAAACAAAAAAGGGAAATCTTGAGATATCAAGCAAAAATCCCTTCCAGAGGCATGAGCAAGGTCTGCTTGATCTGAGCCTTATATTATGGGTTTTTTCTCCCCAGTGCATCTCTCAAAATCACAGGCTAAATCTAAACATTTCCCTTCCTTGCAGTACCTGTTTAACAGTCTCTCTGACATTTGCCAGGCGGATTCTGTTCACGAGCTGCTGAGGAACAAGGCAGCTCAGGCCCCTCGTCTCAGGACTCCTGGCCGTGGGTCCGTGCTGCAGCTTTCGGGACTCGCTGCCCCTTGCCTGCCCGGAGGTCGGCTGCTGACGCAGCGCGCTGAGCTTGGCCGCGCAGAAAGAGCCGAGAGCCGCCGGTTCTCCATCTGACGGCTCTGTCCTTCCTGCCAGGCACAAAGCAGCAAAACAGAAAGTGTCAATTAGTGTATCAGGGGAAGAGAGGAATTGCTGGTCTTCTATCTGCGCGGCCTCCTATTAGAGAATTAAAAGCCAAACCCCAGGTCAAGCCTGGAGGCAACGTCTGTGAGAACAGCAGCAGAAGTTAAATGCCCATCGGGATGGTAGCTGGAGGAACTCGCACAGAAATGGCTCTACGGAGTGTCTCCAAAGAAGGCACGGGATGAGCACCTACTAAAGACAGGACTACTTAATGACACAGCACAAATATATTAGCAAAGTACTTAAACACTGTGACATTAAATAAACTGAGGTTCAGTGACAGATTTCTCTTCTTCCCACCTGAAACGGCAGCTTGCCGAAACAAAATGAGTTCACATTTAAAAAAAGCTCTGCTCATCTAGTAACTCTAAGGAGCAATTCACAAGACACTGAAAAATTAGAGGCAGCATCTATTCCTAACTCTGGAGAGCACCTCAAATATATCCTGCAACCTACAGTCAGGCATTTCTTTTATTTATTTCTTTTTTTTTAGAAAATGCAATTACATTAGAAAATACTCTCCCCTAAAGCTTCAGTGATCGTTCGCTAAATTCTTTCTACGACCTTGTTGAAACAACATCTTTCACTCTTTCATCTGCTCTTATCCATCCCAGTAGCAGGCAGTAATAAATAAAAAGCAGAGAGATTATGCTGCAGATGGGCAGGTGAGGCTGGATTTACAGCTTCATTCGATGCTTAGTGGGAGATTTTCCACAGGCTTAAACACGGCCAATCAATACAGTATTTCATCAGCACGTAATGATGCTGTGTAGTACTACACAGCCTTAAGAGATATCACTGTTCTCAAGCTATCTGAGCAGGGCAGAGCAGCTCTCTACCTCTCTTACACATATTCCACTTTTATGCAACTACTGAAGCCCGACTAAAGACTTTAATGTGTGCAATTAGAGGAGAAATGAGAAGACAAAGCATCACCGTTACCAGGAGTTCTGGTGAATCCCTCTGCACACAGCGAATGTCAACAGAGCCTTCCCTTCTTGGGACAACACTGACAGCCAGGAAAGAGGCAGCCAACTGATAACGACCAGAGAGGTAAGGTATGGTCAGGATGGGTTAGCTCCCAAGCGTTCACAAACAGATTATACTGCCCGTGGAGCTGGAAAGTCTGATGGTGTCATTGAAACAGCCCCTCCGCGTCGCCCGCTTCCCTCATTTTCAGCAATTAAATTCAGTTTTGGTGACAAGTGCTGCGTATTTCAGGGCATCTGTCTGACAGCGAGCGCATTGGCATTCCAGTCCTGGGGGTACCTTGGCATCAGCACAACACAAACCCTTAAAACACTCGACAACAGGAGCGCGAGTCTTCCCTGAAACGCGCCGCGATGAATTTAGCCTGGAGTCCACCAAAGAGAGCGGGGGGACTTCGGAAGGAAGCTGGGTTTCTCTTCAGACATGCAGTGGATCAGCATGAAGGGAAAGGGGGTCTGTAGTTTAGGACCAAGCAAAGCAGGAATGGGGGGGCTTTGCCTTACAGACACCAAGAGAAAAACGGGATTTAAGTGCAACTACCACAGGTTGGAATCGAGCATCGTAAAGCAATTTATTCCTCCTTAGAAAAGGATGCCTCAAATTGACTAAAGACAGTGACAGGTTATAGACAGAAGAGCAAGACTTCACAGTACTTTGAAAACGAAACTTAGCAAAAAAGATTTTTCTGGGCTAGGATCATAAACATTTGAGTGGAAAACACCATTTCAGTCACCAGGTCATTTCCCTTCCACCCGCAAGGCAGAATCCCTGTGAACCAGTGGAAATCACATGCCACTACTGGGTTTCATCACACCAGTGGCATCTTCATTTATGCTGCACGCAGAAGGAGTAAAAAGATCCAAAAATTACTACTGGGGGGAGGGAAATGCCCCAGAACGAAGCATTTACACACAGCAAGTATTCAAATGCATAAGTAAAACACACGGGGTCTGCGGAACACTTTTTGACAATTTAATACCAGCCTAATTAATTCCCTTAAGTTTCTCCTGACATCCAGAAGTGCATTTTAACCAAGACTTGGTTTCCAACAGTGCATTAATTGTGTGCTGCCCTGCACCCGCCCCTGGGCTCGCTGGCACCGACAGGCACCGGGAGAAACACTAGCAGAAAGAAGGGTGCTTTTTAAACCTGGCTGCACAGCCAGCTTCCAGAAGTCCCGTGTTCAATATTCACCCGTGTTTCGCAGCACGTAAGCTCAGCGAGAATGGAAATGATCGCGGAGGGAGGACTACAGCTTCACGGATACAAGAACAAAAACTGATGAGAAAGTCAGCGTGCCGTTGAGTGCTGAGACGTCTTTTAACTGCCCAAGGACTGCTGGCGCTTCTGGGTTTTCCCCAGGTTCCCCCCAGCCTTCAGATGGGAGAAGAGAGATTCCTAGGAGGGGATCTACAGGCTGGTTTGTTTCCCGTGCCTTTCCTGCATTCCCTGCTTTCCCTCTTTGAAGCAGACAGGCTGGAACGCTCCATCTCCGTTTGTGGTGGCAGACTTAAATGTCACGGCGCGTCTGTCCGGCGAGGATCCCTGCCAGGGCCAGCTGCCACTCCAGCACCAGCAGGTTTGCCCAGGCCTGGCCGCCCCGCCACGGAGGAAGGGGCAGGGCCAGGTGACCGGGCACCAGCGCGGGCTGTTTAGGAAGCAAAGCACAACAGGCTGGCCCGGGAAGCTGCTCTGACGACACAGGCTCTCGGTGCGTGGGCACGGAGATCGGCGACCCTCCCCGTCCCCACACGAGACCCTGCTCTGTGCTTCCTGAGTGACCTCCATCAATTTTGCTTTTTCTGTGCGAGACAGCAGCTTGAAGTATGACATTTTAAACCGACGCGAGTGGAGGGAGAACAGTAAAGAAAATCATTAGGGAGTTTCCTTTGCTGGGTAGCTCTGATTTAATAGGGAAACAGGCAGCAATTGTCCTGTTATTATGCTCCGCTAACACTCTCTTTTAAGAAATAAATGTGGAACGGTTGAAGGAGAGGTAATTGGGAAAGGCAGCAACTGAAACCTGCTCTTCAGGAAGAATGGGAACTCTGCATCTCACGGCAACATCCTCCTGCTTACCTGGATGGCGCTCGTACACCTGCCTGCAGCAGCTCAGCCCAGCCTGCTGGCACCCAACCTGCACACTCCGGGGCTGGCAGATCTGCACAGATACCACAGAACTCATACCAACAGTCAGAAATACCAACCTATTTATTACAAAATATTAATTTAGAGCAAGTGAAGTTCCTCCAGCCTGCTGAAGGATACCCCTCGTTTCCACCTTTTTCAGAAGCAGCTCCTTCTTTCCCAGTGCCGTGAAGCCATTCATGAACTCAATGAACTTTCCTTGCAAGCAGGGGCCTCCACTGGGGTGTTGCTGGTAGGAATTCCCCCCTCTAGCCTAAATTAGTATTTCACAGAGAGCCCTGGAATCTCAGAGCCTGACTAGGCCTGCAGGATTCCCACAATCTGTACATGGTTTCCAGCAGGAAGCTTTGGGGCTGAAAAGCTCAGGAATAGGAAAGAGAGCCAGGAGAGACTATTGGGTACTGCTGGCAGGGTGTTTTCTCAGTTCTCATAAATAGATTACTATTACTTTTAGTAAATACTTTTATTAAACTACTACTATTTGGTGTCAATAATTAAACTCTTGGACATATGAAAAGGCTGCCCAGGGTGGTGGAGTCCCCATGATCCCTGGAGGGGTTTCCAAGCCCCCCACGGAGCGGTGGTGCTGAGGGACAGGGGGCAGTGGTACCCTGGCACTGCTGGGGGAAGAGGTTGGACTGGATGCTCTTAAAAGGGCTTTTCCAACCAGAACAATTCTACGGTTGTGTGATTTGCTCACAGGTGAATACAAACTAGATCTACTCAGAAATACTCTGGAAAAAATGTGATGCAGAAAAATAAAACGCTTAGAACTGCAGAATCATTTTGGTTGGAAGAGACCTTTGAGATCACCAAGTCCAACCACTAAGCCTGTATAACTTATACATGTTATATACATATGTATAAAACTTAAGAGTCTTCCCTCAGTGCACACGTGCCAGCGCCCTGCACCTCACCAAAATGAGCCAGGGGTATTTATTTGCTTGTACCTACGCTGGCCTTTTTTACTTTTAGGTTTCCCATCGTTAACATCACTATCGTAACAACAAGAGTGGTTAAACTGGCACATCAGCTGAACTGTGTTTCAGCCACAAAGCCGTCTGGTGCTGCTCAAACTTGTCTATGCCTCCAAAAAACAAACCTTAACGACCGAAGCTCTCTCTCTTTTGCCAGCGATAGCAGCGGTAACACTGCAGAAAAATAAATGAGCCAGACATTTAAAGCTGCCACGTTACAAACGAAGGCCAGAGTGAAGTTCTGAATGCAGTACGAGGCAGAGCATTAAAAAGCCCCACTGGAACTTCCAGACCCATCAAAGCTGAAGAACTGGCTTTCTGCAGTAAATTGTGAAGATTACTAATGGTCTTTGGAACAATCTATATGGAATTCGGGACTCATTTTGTCTAATAACAGCTACTTGCTACCACAGTGGGGTAGAGAACCAGCAAAGAGGAAGACAGGAAGGCAGCTACAACAGAGATTGCTCACTTCTCTCAAGGCCAGCCTCTAGTTTTATTTTCTTTCGGCCCACAAACAACACTGCAGAAAATAAGAATCCGAGCATTCCTGTATGCAAACCGGGATATTTTCCCTCTGATTCAACCCAACCATTAGTAAAATAATAAAAAGAATTTTTGATTTCTTGCCTGAAGACAAATGCAAAACGCTCCGTGCGTGCATCATTCAGTTTGCTGAATTTACTGGGGAGATTAATTGTGCAGCGATCTAGGTCTAGGGGAGCTCATTGTCTGTTGGATTTTAAACAATATCTCCACGCTGATAAAATACTAACAGGCCTGGGGGCTACCGAGTATGAATTACAAAGGCAAAGAGAGGCAGGCATTTAGAGATGCCAGTGTACAGAAGCTGTGCTTATTTTCTTTGTATGTTAATATTCTGTGATTAAAAAGAAATGCAGCGCATGGCCAAGGATGGTGGATGCTGATGGATTTGGGGACTGCCTGTCAATCACAGGACAGCGTACTGGGTTTGCATGGAAGGAGCGAAGGCACGAAGCTTATTTTGTGCTCTTCCTCCTGGCAGTGGTTGGAAGCACTGTTAACAGTGTACCTGGAAAGCGCTCCACCGCTACGACGACGAGCGAGAGGACAGGCAGGTGGCAAACAACACATCACTTCAGCACAAGCCAATGAAACAGAACCTGCTGCTCAAGGCTGACAAACACTGACCCTCCTTGCCCATCAGAGTTCATAAACCAAAAGCAGAATGTTGCCTCAAATGTATAAAGAGGGTAAATTCTTCCCAAGTGTGACTTTGAAGGGGAAGCTCTGTAGAGATAGAAAACTTCCGCAGCACTACGCTGGCGTTGGTCATTCATTCAGAGAATCTGAACTCAACAGGTCCTCTCCAGTTTTGCTGTGAATCACATGGTCACAGGATTCTGATGTATTAAAGACTATGTCAGAGGAGCTCGCCAGGAGAAGCTTCTCTACTAGAGATGAGCTGATCTGCATTAACTGCCTTCTCACTTGTGACTGCATGGCAGTCTTGGAGAACCACTCATGGAAAGATGAATGCTCAAGATGAGTCAGGAACATAACACCAACTCACTGCTGCTGTGAATGAACTATACAATTAAGAATAGCCTAAAAATTGTCTTAAGCCATGTTTTCCTACCACACACGGACGGCTGGGGGACACTCGTACACAAGCACAATGCCATGAAGTCCCTCAGCAGAGGATCTCCCTGGTTAACCAGTCTCACAGGTGACCTACAGAACTTCTGGGTTCCTTCGCTTTTCACGTACATACGGACCGAGGAAGATTCTCCTTCTGCTGCCATTATTTTTTTGCTCAACTACAGCTTTCTTGCTCTTTTTTTTTTTTTTCTTTTTAATTAAAAATAGTATTTCTGACCCATTTTTCAGAAAGCTTTGAGCAGGACTCGCATCCCACCATCTGCTCTCACAGTTGCTCTCATAACCAGTACATGCAAACAGCATCCTTCCTTCCTTCCTCCCTTCCCCTCTCCTCCTCCAGACACTAGATCATTGTGGTGGTTAAAGTTGCTCCATTGTTCGTGCCAAAATTGGTGCCCTGCTGCCTCCCTCAGCTTGGGAAAGGAACTAAAGCATGGCAAACCAGACATTCAATAACAAACACAAGTAATTAACAGAGGGCAAAAACTTTTCACGCAATAAATTCTGAAGTCATGTTTATTTTGGTGGGGAAAACCCCACGCTCCTAGGACCTGTATAGCTGGAGAGAAAAAAACTAAGCAATCCAGTAACATTTTGAGGATTACAGTTAAATTCAAAATGTGGATACAACTTTGTTTTAAACGTATTTTTCCAGAGCTGGTGATACTGCACCCCTGGGATAACGTCACTATGGCAGGAGCATCAAAGCCACAAGAGTTTTGGGAGACTAACTGCTTTCACAGAAAGCATAAGAGAGAAACTTCATACTTAACTACCTAATTATGCCAGGCTAATTACCAGCCTTAACTTTAATAGCTTGGATATAAAATTTAGGCCTAGTTAAAAGCTTACATCCCCTTTGAAAAGGAAGAAGTAGTACCACCTCTAGTAAAGCCACTGAACTCACCAGCCTGAGTTTTGATGACAGATCTGTCTTGCTTAATGCCAACTTCTTTATTTTGGAGATCGATCCATTTTCTCAAGACGTCTCTTTCTACAGCTGCAGAATCCACTTCTTCATCTAGGATGAAAAAATAAAACAAAACAAAAAAAAAAAATAAAGAGGTAGCTTTGAACATACATTGTAAAGAAAGCAGGACAGCAGAAAACCAAACTGGGAGTCGCATCATCCTCCACTTGCTGAGGGAAAGGGTACCCCAGGCCACAGGACTGCAGAGGTGACAGGGGCAATTTCTGGGTGAAACCCTGAGGAAGCTTCAGTCCCACAGAGTATCTCATATTGCTCATTTCTAATCAATGACAATACAAGGGACACTGAGGAGAAAAAAAAAAGCGAGGCTCCTGGTTAGAGCTTGTTGACACATTTAATTCTGTCTGTAACAGTGAATTAACCTCAGCCTACCTCCTCCTTCATTCAGCCCTGTCAATTATTTTCAGCCCTGTTAATTATTTCCTGCCCTCTGCAGGCTGGCTCTTCATTTGTGCTAGTACAGGTTCTCTAGGGAGCTCAGGTGAATTGTCTCAAGGTATTGATCCAAGTGAAAAATTACGTGGGAGAGGGGAAATTAAAAAAAAACCTGGATCAGCTCCCCGTTCTCCAGCTTGTTCCAGTACAACTCCAGCCCTGCAGAGGCAAAGATGTGAAAGCAAAGAGCTGGGAAAAGGGGTGGGAAAAGTCACCGCTGCTGACAGCAAGATGCACGCAGCGTGGTCCAGGTCAAACCACCCAGCACCCTCATGAAGCACCTGACTTCTCTGCTCTGGTTTCAGGGTACTAACAGAAAATCCAGTGGGTTTGTACAAGGAAATAACGTGTCCCTATGTGGACACCAGCATGACAGGTTTAGAGCTTTTCTTATTTATACGTGCTGCTCTCAGTAAAATATATACTGTGGAAAACTATTTCCCAAATATTTTTCTATTAATTACTCCCTAGTTTCTCATTTGACTGGTAGTATTCCAAAGACTCCGTAACTTTATGAAATACTAACCTTGTAAACACAGAAAGTGGTAACACTGATTAAAGAAACCCTCTAAGCACACAGCAAGGCTTCTTCCTACCATGTACTCCTTGATGCTAGAGGGAAGGATTTCAATGGTTAGACAAGGAATAATTTAAAAACAAACAAAAAAAAATTGATGTATCTCCAGAAAGAAAGGTTTATTAAAACTTTTCATTTGCAAAACCCAACACTTTTAAGCAGAACTGTTAAATCTATTAGACGTTATATCTTAAAAACCTCTAAATTAGACTGTTAAATCTAATTAGTTCAATTATAATCACTGTAACACAAGCTGACACCAAGGCAGTAATCATCTACTCAGACTCCTGAAGCACTGCTATCTCGTGAGATATCCTGTGCTGTGATCACCAGGGTTTACAGTCGTCTGTACATGTCTGACAGCAAATTTAGTCCTGCCTCGCTGACACCCAAATGGTATTTGAAAAGGATTCCTAATGACGATGGTGCACGGTGGAGAAAAGAAAACCAACCCAGAGTGAAACGCTGGATGGATGAGGGGCAGGAGGAACATCTCCACTGGACTTTCTGGAGTAGGAAAAGGAACAGCTTATTAATTTTGCTATCTAGATAAGGTTAATTATATACTGGTATATGCCAGCTCATCAAGTCGAACCGAGCAGAATCCGATTAAAAGAGTAACAACTAACAGACACTGAACTGGATCTTAAGACTACATTGCTTTTAAAAATATATTGAAAGTGTTGCAGCTAATCTTTACAGCTCTAATGTTTCTAGGTGCTGACAAGCTCCCAAACTAACAGGACATTTTAAAAAATATTCACCTCTTCAAGTACTTGGAGAAAAGGAGAACATAGAAGAGTGACAGAGAACCCCCCAGAGAGAGAAGAAAACCTAACAAGACATTGAGGCAGTTAGCTCCTGTCCTGCTGCCTACTTCTTTATCACTCATCTGAGGCAGCTTTGAGCTACTATTAAGCACTCTTAAATATTTCATGTCCTGGAACTCTCCCCGTGCCCTTGGAAAATTTGCTTTATGGCCCAGCTACTTTTCACACACGGTAACTCAGTGAAGATATCTTGCTGATTCTTCATTTATATATTTAACACGCCGACAGAATTTCAGCATCACAAGGTTTCTAAGGAAGGGTTTCCATGGCCAAATCACACCCTTCTCTGCCCTGATTCTAAGCTGTGAAAGACGGGTCTTGAGCTTGGCAAGCTCCACGTACCTGCCCGATTCTGGCCTGCCAGATGCAACGTGCTTTTCCCTGTCTCCAACACAGCAGAGCCCTCTAAATCCTCTGGGGAACAACACGCTGCCGATGGCTCACTCCCTCGCTGCCAGCAGGATCCTTCCTCCTCGCTGAAGGACTCAAAGGTATCTTCTGAATAACCCAAAGCAGAGCTACCATACCTCTGACTCAACTCCACCCACTGCTCTCCATCCATAGCAGGGCCGTCCGTCATGGGGCAGCACTGCAGATAAAACCAGAAGCAGGTAGGTTCCATTATACAAGAACAACTGGATTACTTCTAGCAATGGGGGGGACATATGGAGGACTATTCCAGCTCACTGCCACCCAATCTAGCTGCCAGGTGCTGAGGGACATGGGTTAGTGGGAACCCAGCAGTGCTGGGTTAATGGTTGGACTTGATGGGCTCAAGGGGCTTTTCCAACCCAAACGACTCTGTGATTCTATGAAATAACCACTTCATCAGAGCACTGGGGACGAGGCACCACCCTTCCAAACCCTACTGTGCACATCACAACCTGCTGTGTAAGCTCACAGGAACAGTTACCACTTGGCGATGAACTCTGAGCAGCAGTCCTTTCAAATCTGCGGTGAATTACAGTAACATTTGGATAAAATCATTCATGAAAAAAAGAAATTACAAAATGATTCTTTAGTCTTCAGATTATCAAGCCTCTGGCCACTCAGAAATGCAAAACCTCTTTGTTCTGCTTAGATTTTGCCTAGAAAATTAAGAAGAAAACAACAAGCATCAGCTGGCTGATGCTCTCAAAGGAGTCGTCACACTCCCAACATGAGAGAGAGAAATAAAGTTCTCCAGATTCAAGCTTCAGGAATAAATCAGACCTCAGGTAACTATCACCTAATGGACTTATTTTAAAGCTTCATTCCTACTTATTTTACCCTTTCTTATTAGAATGATGCAATAGCCCTTCTTCCATTGAACTCAAGGACCTAAATAATTCTGTCCTGAATAAACTTGCTCCAGTTTCTTCCCTGCTCTCATAAAGGAGAGTCAATGTGGGGGCAGCATCCCTCTGGGAATATGCTTGCTCCTTCATCAGAAGGATGGGAACCCTGACATGATAACAGCAGGCAGACAGAGGCACTCCTTCCCAAGGCCAGACATCCCAAACTAATCTACAGCGCCCAACTTCTCAGTCCAAAAGTTTTCTTTTTTGTTCTAACATGGTCCAAAAAAAAAAAACCCATCAAAGCATTGTTCTGATCTAAACTTTAAAGATTAATAAGCACTAAGTAATTATTTTGTTCATTACACCACCAGTGATTCAGGCTGGAGATTGGTGATTAAGGTCAGGCCTGCTGAAGAAAAACAATAGGAAATGCAAACAGAGTCAATTAATTCTCCAGCCCACAGCTGACCTGAGAAATCGCAGCTGCACGAGCAGCATGCGGATGGTGAAGGAGGGAGATTGATTGCAGTAAGTAACACAACTGGCTGACCTAATCAGGACTGATATTAGCTAATTTTCAGTGAAAATACATATTTGTTACAACATCAGCAGACAAAGAACTCAGAAGCTCTAAGTACACTTCTAAATAGCAAATAAAACATGTTTACAGCCAATGTTAAACTGGCATCTGCCATCACAGAGCTTTGAATCCTCATGAGGCTGAGGTAACAGCTACCTTCACGGCTCAGCAGAAAGCAAGCCCAGTGCTTCAGTAACGGTGCTGTAAAAGAAAAAAGCCACCAAACTGTCTGAATTGCTCTTCTGAGTCTCACTGTCTTACAGACACGGTGACAAAAACCTTCACCCACTATTGAGAAGAGGCTGCTGTGATGCAGGAAGCACATTTCTAGAATCCCAAGTTAGAAGGGACCTTAAGGATCCCCTGGTCCTCTTGTCAGCAAAAGCCTGGTCTAGATAAGCTGGTCCAGATAAATCTTAGAAGCGTCCAGTGTTGGGGACTCCATCACTTCACTAGGGAGATTATTCCAGTGGCTGATGGTCCTCGGTGTGAAAAATTCTCCTCTTCTGTCTATCACAATCTTGTACCCATTACCCATCCTCTTTTCTGTGTGACCCCTTCGAAAAAGGGAGCCTCCATCTCCTTTGTAGCCACCTCTTCAGTACTGGAACATGGTGATAAGATCTCCCCTTAGCCTTCTCTCAAGGATGAACAAACTCATGTTAAGAAGAAAACCTGAGGGAACCAAGCTCCATCCTCTCAGCAGGTGCAACCGGGCCTGCAACACACCCAGCTCATGAAAAACCTACATTTCCATCAAGTAACAGCTAATTAAGAAACTTTCTTTCTTTTATCCACACCCCCCCCACCCCTGCATGCACTTTCTAGGTGAAACCCGAAGGCAAGAGAAGGATGCTGTTTGTTTACGGTTTGTTTTTGGTTTTTTATTTCTTTTTTCCTTTCACAATCCTGCATTTCCAAGCTGAAGGCATTAATTTTTCAAAGCTGTTTAACTCGGGACTTCAACTGACAAACACCCTTCCACAAAAGCCTCGCAAGCAGCAGATTCTCCACCTAATTTTCACCACCCGGCCTGGGCCGCCCTGCACCCCCAGAACCCTGTCCCGCCGTGACCCGCAGCCCGTCCCCGGCCTCCTTGGGCTCTCAGCATCCCCCGAACCCCGCGGACAGCCGCTGCCTTCCCCTCCGGACAAAAGCGGGCTCGCCTTACGCTCCTTACCCAGGCCCACCGGGAACCGGCCGCCTGCCCCACCGGCCCCGCGGCGCTGCGCGGAGGGGCCGATGGCCTGGCCCGGGCCCCGCAGCCCCCCCTCACGCTCCCCGCCACTCACCCCGGCCCCACGGTTCCAGCCGAGGGGAGCGAAGGGGAACGGCACCGGAGAGGCCGAGGCCGGGCCCGAGGCTTTTCCCTCCGCCCGCGCTGGGCCCGGCCGGGGCGGGCCGCGAAGGCCCCGTCCCTCCCTGCGCGGCTCCGCCCCGTCCCGTCCCCCCGCGGGGGGAGCGGCTGAAGCCGCTGAGGGGACAGCGGGGGACGGAGCAGGTGGTGGGAGAAGGGGCGGGGTGTGCAGGGTGCCGGGGGACTTCGGGAGGGGAGGGCCCGGCCCGGCCCGGCCTGGCCCGGCCTGGTGCCCGTGCTCCCTCCGGCCCTCCCCGCCCCGGGGCTGGGCCTGGCGCCGTCTCCCTCGGGTCCTTCCCGCCCCTTAGGCGGCCGAGGTAGAGTGAGCCTCTCATTAACACGGTTCATGCTTTTCTGTAGTTGTTATTTTCAGATGGAAAGCGCGGCCTCGGAGTGGTGCGGGTAACGGCGAGGCCGCTCGGGGAGCCAGGGACTTGCTGGGCTTGGGCTGGTGGTAGTTTAGTGACAGCCTTGGACGCAACACGGTCACGGAAAGAAGGGGCAAGAAGTTTGTTTTTCGAGGGATGACATCTACCTGTAGCTTGACACGCCATTTCAGTGGGTATGATACAAGAGGGAAGCAATAAATCATTTTCTTTTTTTCTTTAGCTTAGTGCAAATGCAAGATAGGATGAGTTAGCCTTAATGATTTAGAGTATGCTGTAAGCTTGTGTGTTGGAAGCTGGATAAGGAGGTGGTCTTGCCTAATTTACAGCTTCTTTGAGAAAATAAAGTAGTTTGCACACAGATCATAGAATCATAGAATCATAGAATCATTATGGTTGGAAAGGACCTCCAGGGTCATCAAGTCCAACCTTTGTCCTAGAATTTCTCAATCACTACACCATATCCTCAAGCTCCACATCTAATCGTTCTTTAAACACCTCCAGGGATGGATGGTGACACCAGGGATAACAGGGAGAAGGCTGGAAGAAGCCAACCTTGCTCTCCAGAGAGGTGCCCAACAAGCAGCAACTCTGAAAGGTCAATCATGGGTGAAGTGAGAAAGATGAAGAAGGATGAAGTGAGATGGCCACCAGGAGACATGCGCAAGGGACATTTCCATATGCTAATGAGTTGCATGAATATGTAAATAATTTGTTGGACGTCTAATGTATATGTATGAGTAACTAACATATAATTCACGCTACATGGGTGCGCATGCTACGTGGAGCGGTCCCCCTGTGTGCCTGGTGCTGTAATAAAGACTGACCTGCTTTCTGAAAAAACTCCAGATCAAGGCCTAGAAAGTGTTTGATTTGCTGAGTTTACAGTAAGAGTTACATGGCGACAAAAGCGGGTGGTCCATGTACTCAGCTCTTGGTTTAATGTTGCTACTTCAGGTTAGCTAATGCCACTCTTTTTTTTTCTTTCACAGAAGTCATTCTTAACAAGTGAAGCAGAAGCTCATTCTTCAGTGCTGGGATGTGTAGCCTGTCACCTGTAAGTCACTGGGGGATTTCATCCTCCTGAGCACCTTGCACTGTATTTGGACTGACCCACCCAGGTCTCAGCTTGGCCAAGATCTTAAAAGAGATCTTCTTTGTTTACCTCAGTCTTAAAAGATGGGTCTTTTCTGGTGTTTGATAAAGTGCAGCACATGTTACCAGCTCAACTGATCTTGTCTCTCTTGAGAGAGAGAACTCTGTGCTGCAGCTATACCTATAATGTAAAGGAATTTTGGCCAGCATAATCAGGTAGGTCCGCAGTGCTGCAGAAGAGTAAATAAATGCATTGATGCAGTGGAGCCTAAAGCAAAGTGGAATAAACAGGTTTGCCTACATATTGTTCAGGTGGTTTAAGATTCATTTCTTTGCTGCTTTCTGCAGGGAGTGCACCTCTTGCCGCTGCCCCTTTTCATTTTCATCTAGCTTGCTACAAGCAATTAAAACAATATACACGTGATAAACATTCCTTCTACATTTTCCATCCGTACAAATCACAGTAGTGATCCGAGAGGTGTGCGACTGCGAAAGGCAGGGGCAATTACCCCTACTGCAGGCAGCAGGAGTTGGCTGAATACCAATGAGACTTCGAGCGTCAGCGCTGTGGAGGGAGGCAAATGCAATTAAGAAAGTATATGCCATTTAGATGGGCAAAATCTGCATGGTGTACTAAACCTCCCCAAGCCAAAGATTCACCTTTCGTTGATTGCTCTGCATTCTGTTTTCCTTCTCAGGAAAGTAAAGTTGCAAACAAGCTAGTGGGCACCCAAGCTGGGCGAGAAGAATCGAAGAGGTAGGCTGACAGTTTTCATGCTCTGGGTTATAAACGGTGGTGAAAGAGGGTGTCTTTAAAATTCTTACCAAGATACACAGAGCCTAACTCAGAATCGCCAAGAATAACGCAGATCCTCGCCGTTCCCACCAGATACCTCCCTGGCAGCTTGATCCTTCAGTATTTATCATCATCCATTTTTTTATGGTAGCAGTTGACACCAGACCGTTACCAGCCTGGTTGGTATTTGAATTTATTCCCCAGGGGTTAAAGACTTTGTACTTTCATGTTCCAGGTCCTTTTAAAAATTCATCGTTTTAAAGCATGGAAAATACATTGCTCTATCAAATTTATTTCTCTGACATTTATTCAGTGGAGAGTATGATCCTAATATTAAAGGCTTTTGTTATGAAGCCCAGGATACAGGTAATTCTCTTCACCAGTCCTCCCTAAGCCACTCATTTTGTCACTGTGGTTCCCCTGGTTGGTGCCTGGGCAGTTACCATGCTGAACAGCATCATTACCTGAACCCGTGTTTGTTTATCGAGGGATGTGTGGGTGATAAGAGACGGTTCAACCCCGTTGTGTCGGGAGGTATTAAGATTTCTGCCTGCTCGTGTCACGGAGGTGGTCGTATACAGAGCCATAAATAACAGTGTGAGAAGCAGAGACAGGCTTTGACTGCAGCTCGTCTCTTTATCATATGTTATATTGAATTTAAACACAGTTGTTGATTTCCTTTGCGCGGCTAAGTGCTTTTTGATGTCTCCTTCTATTAAAGCTGTAATATTCCTCTTAACCAGAGGGCTGCATGAGAACTCGTTCTTGCTAGGTGTGTTTCTCAAATAATCATAATCTCATTAACGTTGCCAGCAGAACTAATTGGGCTGTCACAGTGAGGTTCAGCACCCAGCTGGAGAATTACGGTGTGAGGCCAAGGGAATTAAGCATATTCTGGTGGTGGAGAAAGTTAATGTGACTCATTAATGAGATGCTCATAAGCTTTGTTCTGTGTGGAAAGGCAGGTGGGTTGAGGTTGCTTTGGCTTTTTTCTTGAAACTCTGGAAATACGAAGGACAAATGCAAGAACTCTTATGAAATTTCAAAGCATTTGTTGACAGTTCAAGGTACAATAAAGGTTTTCTTTATCGGCACAGACGTTGAAAGTGCTGCCAAGAAGCACCTAGACACCATAAATCATTGATGAGAGTGGACAGTTGGAAAATATTATGAAGGAAACACTCTAGGGCATGCAGCGGCGCAGGAAGTCGTCGTGTTGGGCCTGCCCTATTTCAAATGGCCATTTCTGTTTCCATTCATTCACATCTCTAATTAGGAAATGGATTGTTCCTTGCTTAAGGTCTCTGGAGACTGGCTGGTGTCCGTGGCAGATCAAAGTGTGCATACTAATCCATGGTAAAAGTCTCCACTGAGTTTCAGATGGGTGGGGGGTGGATTTTATACCTCTATTTGTAGGTAGCTGTTGTTAGTTATGCTTTGGCTGGTCGTAGGAAACCACAGTTAGCCATGTCTTCTCTGGGCTTCATGGTGGAGAAAAGAGGACTGAAAATCTTCTGTGGAAAAAAAAAATAACCTAAACTGTCTCTTACTGTCTTGTCCTTGATCAGAGCAGCATCTCTGCAGGCAAGTGGCCAGACCTGGTAACCGCCCTGGGGAGCAACAGACAGGAACTGCAGTAACCTTCTGGGGGAAACATCTGAAAGGCCAGTGAAGTTCGTTAGCCAGCATTATAAGCTGTCCATTCGTATATGTACGTATGTATTTATTTCTGTTCATACAGGAGCATCTGCACTCCTCAGCAGAGACGTAGAGGCTGGTCAGAGGACAGACAGGTCTGTGGGAAGAGCAGAGGGCAGACTGACCAGGCTTTTTGACCATAGTTTCTTGCAGAGGAAGTAAAACTTATGGTGGAGAAGACATCCACTCTTGATTGCTCCAAGTGCTTTGCTTGGCATCATCCGGTTGCTCCAAACCTAAAGTTGTGTGGGGTGGGGTTGACCTCTCTAAGTCCCTTCTTTCACAACAGTCTTGGTCTTGTGTGTCTGAATCGATACAGTGCTGCTTACAACAGCAACTGGAGCGTACAAAAGCTCTGATCCGTGATCCTCCTGCTTTCAGAGACACACCAAGGTGTGAGCTTTTAACTCACTCTGAGTCCTCGTGTACATGTTTGCATCCACTCATTTTCGTTTTTCCCCGTGGGTGCCTTCAAGGAGATGCTTTCAATAGCTGGGGTTTCGAGACCAGAAGTTTATTGTTGTGCTTCTGAGCAATAATGTGCTCCCTTGGATGGATAGGGTGGGGTTTTTTTCCCAAACAACATTAAATCATGTGAGGGGGGAGAACCCAGAAACCCCTGGAGTAAGTGTTTGAGATTTTCTTCATTTTCTTCTCGCCTTTTATTATTTTTGCTTAATGATTTCCCTGTGGACCGTCCTGATGAATTCCCTGAGCTTTCAAAGGGAAAGGCAAAGTCATCGTATGCTTTCAACAGATCGATACTAGACTTACTAATCAGTTTTCTTCAGTAATAGGTTGACTCTTTGGGGAATCTTTCAGAATTTCCTTCAAACCGATGAGTTGTTTCGACACCTCAGAAAACGCCTTCGTTTACAAATTGCAGCTTTTTCGTATTGACAGCCAAGTTTCCCTCACCACATACCCATCTGGTGTAAAAACACAGGATTTATTTGTTCTTCAGCTAACTTCTCTGACCCTAGTCACTGGTATTGAGGAGTCTGACACATGATGTAAGCCACGTTAACAAGGCTCTTTCTGGTTTTTCTTATTCTTTATCAGTGGAATACTGGAAGGTGATTTCTACTGGTGAAGGTGGAACGATTTTTGTAGTTGGTTCAGAGGACACTGCTTTGAGATCTTCATAATCTCTTCTGAAGGTGGGATTACTCCTGAGAAATCTCATGGTCCTGGAAGAATTGGTGTCACTCCAAGCATTTCCTTCCTGGTAAGGAGGTGAGTTGTTTCTGGTGGTTGTATTTTTGGAGAAGGATCCTGTTTCTTCATTCTCTGTTTGAGAACTTAGGAAACGGACACCAGTCTCAAGTTTGGCAGCCAGTTTTTACCACTCACCTGTACGTATGTGTGTGGAGATATTTGAGAGCTTCAGTATCCTAATCTAAGACAGACCCTTCTCAATAATTAGAGCCTCTCTAAGCTCTTAAATAGTGATTTTCATGCTCTTGGTTAAGCTGTCATATTCTTAACAGTGTCTGACTTGGAACACGGCTGATGTTTCCATCTCCTGTGGGATCTGTCACTGCAGGTGATCTCCAGCCTCCTGGTGCTTCGCGGAACGTTCCACTGTGTGGGCCAGTCCTGCAGCTACAAGGGAAATTTGTCATTCCCTCCAGTGCACGTTGGTTATAAAGAAACCACAACTGTAAAATTAATCCCTCTCAAGTCCCGTTAAGAGACTGGATCTCCTCTCTGGTAATTTTGGTGTGCTTGGTTTTTTTGGTCTCTGGTTATTACAGGCTGGCAAGAGTTTGTATGAGGCATATGGTTTGGTGAGACACTGGAACAGGTTGGTGAGACACTGGAACAGGTTGGTGAGACACTGGCATAGGTTGCCCAGAGAGGTGGTGGAAGCCCCATCCTTGGCAGTGTTTCAGCCCAGGCTGGATGGGGCTGTGAGCACCCTGCTCTAGTGGGAGGGGTCCCTGCCCATGGCAGGGGGGTTGGAACTGGATGTTCTTTAAGGTCCCTTCCAACCCTGCCCATTCTCTGATTCTATATAAGCGTGTATATGCCTCCAGTGTCCTTTAGAAGTAATTAACTATACCCGTGGGAACACATTTTGCACTGAGTCATCCTATAATTCTGAAGGACATTTGAAACATTAGCTACTCTCAAAAGAGATGTAGAACAAGCATTGGTGCTGCCATGCTATAGGTGGGGACTCAAAAGGCGTAAAGAGTAAATGACTCCTTTAAGGTCAGACCAAATGACAGCTGAGATTCCTGGGATCTAATCGAGGTGCTTCGTGCTGCGACAAGATGCATGCTCTTCTTCACTGTCTCTTCCCTTATTAACCTTTGATAATAAAAAGCTGTCGGGTTGGTTTCACTGCCATTGGGAGCGGATCACCGTCTCACGGCACCCTCTAGTACGTACAAGAGCAGAACTTTAGAAGTCCCATGCTTTTTTTTTCCCCCAAAGTTTAATAAGCTCACTGATGGATATTTTTGAAATAATTATGCACCTCTTGAGTTGCTGAGCCACCTCCAGAGGGAGAAGAGAGACAGCAGGAAGCGGATGTTGAGTTGAAGGATGCTGTGCAGAGGGGATTTCCCTGTCTGTGCAGGAAAGAGGAATTTCAGCGTCAGGGCATCTCACAAACACTGCCAGAGGCAGTTAATGTCTCGTGAGGTGAACGGGAGAGATTTATTCTCTCTCTACTTTAGAAGCCTGATCATAGGCAGAGCATATTGATCCTTGCTGTCAGGAGTTGGGGGATGGAGGGCTCTCGATAATCAACGCGGACGGGAAAGGCAAAAGCAGTGTCTTTGGTTTTGATGCGGTCGCCTGAGGCTCCACAGCCGCTTGTGACGGTGGAGGAAGATGAGAGTCTGATTCCTTGGTGACTCCACACATAGACACGGGCCAGATTTCCAGAGCTGCGTGGTCCCAACCTTCCTCTGGGCGAGAGCTGCGAGCCCCAGCTAGCCACCACAAGGGCCCGTGGACCTTCTTGAACTGCTGAGCTTCTTCCAGCCTGCTTGAGTATCAGAAATGCCCTGAACCGACAGACCTGGCTCAGCCCTGACACGTACTCTGGAGTAAATCATTCTGCCCGTGCCAGTAGACCAGGTCTCCAGCAGAAAATGAACTTGATGATCTGATTCTAATTAGTTTCTTGATTTAATGGCAGTAATTTTACTTTCATGATGGTAGTCATTGCCCCAGCAAGCAGGAATAATAGAATTTGTTTCCTTAAAGGCCCATTTATGATGCATCCTCTATTGAATCTTAAGCAATAACAAGCAGAAACTTACAGTTATTCCAAAATTATGGTATTTATATGGTTAAAAGTGTCAGGCTCTCCTGCCTGAGACTGGTGACTGGGAATTGCCAGTGTAAGAGAATGAACACTCGTAAAGTTAAAATATAGTTTGAATTGGTTCCATTTCACTCCGAGATGATCTGTTTCTTTCATTGCTGATTTAAACACCTGGAAGTTGAAGTCCTCATAAAATTAGGAACAGGCAAACAAAATCTGTAAGGAAATTAAACAGCATGGGATATGATGTGTTTACACCAGTATAAACCCAGAATGACTCCGCAGAAGACAATTAAAAGCAACTGAAACAAATGGGCTGATCTCCTTAATAACCTAATGGGCCAAGTGTCATTAAAGTATCATTCTATTCCCATTACCTCAACTCCAGATGCTTCTGAAAATTATACTTAAGCTGGAGAGCTTTAAAAACTTGCAGCTTAGTTATTTTCCCTTTAAACTTCACAGAATTTATCTCTCCACAGCTAGATTAGAATTGGATTAATCATCTTCCCATTGCAGCGCATCTTGAATTGTGGACCTATCCAGAAAATCGTTGTCTCGCCAGAAAACTGAAGGTTTGGGCTGGTCTCTCAGCTCCTTCTCAAGCTTTATTCCCTTCCTTAAGACTGTCTCTACCCTGTGTCACCCTTCCTTTTGCCCTGCCTTAAAAGGAGTGCTTCGTTGTTATTATTCTTGCACCTTTAGAAATGCTTCATACTAAGCTACACTTCCTACAGCTTGAGACCCTGAGCGTTCACATTTTTCTCTCCCAGAACACCTGCTGGCTCCTGGGACAGCTCGACCTAAAAGGTCTGCTGGATTGTTCCTCAGCTGTGAAAAGGATCGGACACTTCTAGTCCTTTCTCAGGCTATCCAGACTCTGATCCCCTGCACCCTTGCTGCTGTGTTGAGCTGCAGGCACGTGCGGAGTCCCTCGGGAGCTGTTCGTGGAGCAGTGGCTGCAGGGAGCCAATGTTGCATTTTCTGTGTTCACCAGTAAGTGTTTACAGCAAAATCAAGGGAAAGAATGGATGGAAGACGCGTGTTGAATGGAGAGGGGGATGAGTGTATGGAAACTGGGAAAGTCTTACACTGGAACGTGCTGCTGGTTTTGATCGAAAAATAAAGAAGCGTAAAGATGCACTTTGATTCTGTCAGGAATTTGTACTTCAGCGTTCTGAAAGATTCACAAATTGTGCCCGTGGGTGGTGGCAGAGACCCCCCTGCCCTGGGTTTTGATCGTGCACGCTCCCAGATGCGCATCATTTGTCAGGGTGAGGAGGTTTGCCCGGTGCCGTGCGCCTTTATAACCAGCTGAAGTGCCTCTGACAATGTACTTCTCTGAAGTGCAGATCAGAACAACAAGGCACAAATCATAGTCGGGGCAGAGACTGAGATATTAAAACTGTAATTCAGCCACAGAGCTGACAGAGTAAGATGAGTTGGTGAAACTGTGAGACCGTTACCGCGTAGCAGAAGCCGTGACGTGCTTTTAAGTGTACTTTGCCAGAGTAAAATTGCTTGTCCTTACAACAGACTCGTGGCATTTTGGTCCTCTGCAGCATTGGGGAACATTAAACACAAGAGCAGCTTGTGTCTGGAACCAGAGATGTCCAGATAAGGTCACCTTGAGCCAGGCTGATGTAATTTTTATATAAAATAAAGAAGGGTTTCTTTAAAAACTTAACAGGTAGGCTGTTACTTCAACTGCATTCTCTTCCCTCCCCAGATAAATGAAATCTTGACACAATCTCCTTCCCTGGCTGGTGTGACGTGCCAGCTGAAGGGTGCCAGGACCACTGGCTGCCTTCGTGGCAGGGCCCATGCTGGGCCCAACCAGGAGTGTGCTGCTTCCCAACCAGGAGCATTTCAGTTGCCTGCATAAAAAGCTGCTTTTCTCCATTGCTTCATCTCTGCAGAAGGGTGTTCAGAGGAGTTGGTGGGTAATTGTACTCAATCAAGTGTGTGGTTAAGACTTCAATTGCTTCTCTTAGGCAGAGCCCCCTCATTCTCCACTTCACGGTCACTGAAGAACAGTAGGGAACTGAAGATGGGAAATTCAGTTCTTGAAAATGTGCTTTGCAAGTCCTGGTTACTCTCTATTGTCTGAGTGTTTGTCATCCTTTCAAATCACAGAAGAAATGGCAGAGTTAATGAGTGTAATTCATCAAAAAGGTAAGAAAACATTGGGCTCGGAGCTGGCCGTTGACCTGTGTGTTCTGCAGCTTCAACAGCCCCCAACAGAAGAAAAATGCTTGGGATGAAGGTTAAATACCAGGTGCCCTTGGTGAAGTAATCCAATTTCCATGAAACCCCGTGTGGGAGGCCTGACTGCGTCCTGCCTGGAGCAGGAACACTGAGCAGGGACACTGTTCAGTGATGTGAAATGGGGAAGGTGGTACCCCTGCAGCTCCTACCTGAGCTGGGGTTGGGCTCTTCTCCCAAGGAACAAATGACAGGACAAGAAGAACCGGCCTCAAGTTGCCCCAGGAGAGGTTTAGGTTGGAGCTGAGGAACAATTTCTTCCCCTCCAGGGCTGTCCAGGGCTGTCCCAGGCTGCCCAGGGCAGGGGTGGAGTCCCTGTGATCCCTGGAGGGGTTTCCAAGCCCCCCGTGGAGCTGTGGTGCTGAGGGACAGGGGGCAGGGGTGCCCTGGCAGTGCTGGGGGAATGTTTGGACTGGAGCTGAAAGGTCTATTCCCAGCAGAACGATGCTGTGATTCTGCCCTAACAGCGCCTTTCCCTGCCCACCCACCTTCCCCTATGTCAGAGGTCTTTGTGGTTGTTGTCTCTGAATGAAACTCCTCCCTAACCCACCAGGTTACCCTCTTCTGCCCAAAGCTGCCCCTCCACAAACGGGATGCTGTTTACTGTAGTTCTTCCAAAGAAACTTCTGTCCTGACAGCAGGAGCTGAAGCACCAGCAGCACTGTTAGCCTGCCCCCGGCTCTCTGCCCATGTGTGCTCCCGCCGTGAGGGTTCTGTTCTGCCTGCAAGCGCTCGGCCGGATCAGCTCCAGCTCCAGCATCGCTTTCTCTCTCAGATGCAGTGCGGAAGGAATCCTGCCCAGCTCGGGGCAGTGCCCGCTGCTGCTCGGCTGGGGACGATGCTCAGGCCTGAGACTCTCCAGGGCATTGCCATCGAGATGTCATCTGGGGGCTGTGTTTGTGTTGGGAATTATTTCTGTTTATTTCCCAGTAGGGCATGAGAGAGTGTTTATTTATCATTTAGTTGTGCTTGCCACAGACAAAGGACTCTGCGCTCACTGTGAGAAATCGGAAGCGTCTTTTTCAGTAAGGGCCTGGACCTGCCTTCAGGAGGGGAACGATCCTTTGGAAGCTTTCTGATTGTTCAGGCATCAAAGAGAGACTGAAAAGGTTGCTCTTTGTTCCTGCGGCGAGGTTTTACAGCACATAGTCCCTGGGGGAGATGGAGCTCTAGCTGGGTTCCTGACATCAGGGAAGGGGGA
>JANVCC010000073.1:1315009-1339160 GCA_025345505.1 Todiramphus chloris collaris
CCTGACATCAGGGAAGGGGGAGATGGAGCTCTAGCTGTGTTCCTGACATCGGGGAAGGGGCGACGAGCACCATGGATTTGCTGTAGGCCAGGAGCTCTATAATTCCATTAGCATTTTAGATGAACTCTGGCGCTTGCACAGCTTTGCATTCCTGCAAGCACACACTTGCCCATAAATGTTAAAATACCTTCTATTTTCAGCACCAGGAGCTAACCTCCAGTGAGCGAAGCACCAGGGAGCAGAGGCACCACTTAGAATAGATTAAATTCCAGCCGCAAAGAAACATTGTTTGGATGTTTTTTTTTTTTTTTCCTTGCAGGAGACACTGTGCTCTGTTTCTTCAAACCCCAGAGTATGAGTAAAACTTCAATTATTGAGGCAAATAGCTTGGGGAGTTTCAAATAAGGATTAGACAATGATATGAATAAGAATAGGTAGGAGGAAAAGAGAAGGGCTATCAGGCTGCCTGCATCTGCTTACGGATTCATGGCCAGTGTGCAAGTAAGGGACAAATCCCAGCAGCACTGCCATGGGGGAATGTCTCTGCATGAGCAGCACTACCCCCTGCAGCAGGGACCTTGGTCGCTAATTGGACACGTTTTAAAGACACCTTTGTTTTCCAGGGGGTGGTCATTTTGCTCTGACACCCAGATTCCTCTGTGATGTGAAGAGGTGATGCCATAAAGAGTTAAATACTTTTGAGTTCCCGTTTACTCTGAAACAAGAAGTAAGGTGCTGATCACCTGGGACTAACCTGAGCTCCGAATAGATGCTCTTACTCCTCTCTGGAGACATTCCAAACCTACCTGGACAGTGCATTCCTGCATGACCTTCTCTAGGTGAACCTGCCTTGGCAGGGGGCTTGGACCAGGCGATCTCCAGAGGTCCCTTCCGACCCCTACCATGCTGGGACTCTGTTACGTTTTGAGTTCTATCTACAGTAATTATTCCCTAGCACCAGAGAAGAGGGGAACCCAGACCCTTTTGGCCTTTGCACTGTGCAAGTGTTACACGTGCCACAGCATCTGGGGGGAAGAGATTCATCTTTAGGTTTATCTTGGCTTACCCTAAGTGCCTGCCTTTGTGGAATACCAGGCTGCTCTTATGAGATGTGCGGATCTCTGAGGGCTACTCACAGTAAAAGCATAACTTGGATGTCCTGAATCATTGCCCGGAGGTTTCTCTGTCCTTGCACTGACTCTGAGGAGACCCGAAGCAGACTGAGTATCTAACTGAAGCCTTGGGTCATCAATGCACAGCCTTTGCTGGCTCTGCCCTCTTTAACCACTTCCCCTTCTCTCACCCCTGTCTGCTTCTTCCCAGGTCTGCTCTACCTCTCAGCTGTGCCAGCCCAGCTCTCTTTGGGACCATGCTGGAATACATCTCACTGGTTTTTAGGATGCTACCCAAATATTTCTGGCCTTACACAGTTCTGTTCTCCTCCTCAAAGTCACAGCGTGCATTGAAACCAATCTGTGGCTTTCTGGATGCTTCACAGATGTCAGCAGCGTGCCCACCGAGGCCAGTCAGAGCTCATCACGCAGAAATTGTCTCCTTCTTCCTAAAATGGGGCTACTTTCCCAATGCACAGGGGAGGCATTTCTGTTCGATTATGTCATTACAGGAGTCGTGACACACAGAGGAACGATGCTGATTCTTTCCAGCAGAAGGAACACGTACACACTCCAGTGAGAATGACATTGTTC
This sequence comes from Todiramphus chloris collaris, assembly GCA_025345505.1. Lineage (NCBI taxonomy): Eukaryota > Metazoa > Chordata > Aves > Coraciiformes > Alcedinidae > Todiramphus > Todiramphus chloris. The sequence goes on from JANVCC010000073.1 coordinate 1,316,716, forward strand.
CCTCTGTGCTTTGTGACATGACAGTTACTGAGAGGATAAACTCAGAAGAATGGCTCTAGATAAATCTTTATCTAAATTATCAACAAAGAGTTTCTCTCTGACTCTTTCCCTCGTTTCATAGACCATTGACCAATATTCCCATGCAGCCATCTTTTAGCAGACAAGAAAGATTTCCTCCTAGGCAAGGGGAAAATAAATGAAAAGATTATTTGCTTGGACAGATCATCTGGAGCAGGAAAATCATTTGGGATTCTTTATTCAGCAGAAGAAGCGGAGGAACCGATGACAGAAAATTGCTTGTAACCCAGGAGACATATCACCCCCTGCTTGACAAAGCACTTCTGGTCCAAACGGGACCTCTGCTCACGCTTTTTGTGGTTGTGATACCGGAATAGATGGCTTTTCCTTTCCAACAGCCAGCTCTGTTCTTACCACCTAGGGAAACTTCTGCTTTCCTTGGGGTTGCTGGGTGGGTTTCTTAGCTCCTGTGATTGAAACCGAGTAACCGTGTGTGATTTATCTCCGAGTAACAGATGCCAGGCACCCGACCGCTGAGTGGATCCCGTAGCGGTGAGGCAAGCCGTGGGCTGCCTGGGACAGGGACTGCTGGGATTCTCCCTTTCCCTCCAAACCTTGGCTGGTGTGACCGGGTAGCTCAGCAGTGCCTTGGCTTTTTTCTCCAGAAGAAGCTTGGAGGAGAAGTGCAATATATGGTTAAATGAACTCGTTTCCAGCAGCACCGTGGAGCTCCAGTGACACGTGGAACAAAGCGCTGAACTAGCGCAAGCTCTCCGCCCGGTTCAAGTCCGTTCAGAATAAATGTTGTGCCCTGACTTTGTCTCGGCAGGTTTTATGACGTATCAGGTACCATTTCTCTTCCCAGGGCTAGCTGAAAGTTAGCACAAGCCACGGGGGCTGCGCTCCGGCGAGTTTGATCAAAGCGTGATCGCGTTGTGCTAATTCAATCACAGCTACACTGCCAGGTTACCTCGTGCTTGGCATAGCTGGCATTAAAGTCAAACCACAGCCACCATGCCTGGGTAGCATTGTCTGAATAAAGGAGACGATGAAGGGCCATTCAAGGGCAGATTTCCTAAGGAATATCTGCTTTGGGAGGCTCTGGAACAGGCACTGGGAGGTGGCTGCGGGCTGCTGGCAGCGGCACAGAGCAGCCTCTGCTCCTGTGTGCTCCTGCTGCAACCGTGGGGCTTCAGTGCATCTGAAATGTAGTTTGTGATTTTTCGAGCTGGACATCCCAAAACCAAAAGCCTCAAATATCAGTGGGCTCCTCTGGAAGGGTTAGACCTTGATCTCCCTGCTCTGATCTCCCTGCCTGTTTGAGTGGGAACATAAACGCTGCAGGCGAGGTAACGGTTGTAGCTGCAGCTACAGCCATTCCCCCCATGTAATACAGGGCTTGTCTCTGCCACTTGGCCCCCTGTGTCCAGGAAACGTCTCTGACAGCAAGAATCACACCGTGTCGTGGTCTGTGTCTGCACCAAGGATGGAAGGTGGGCCTTGAATGAGGAAGAGGAGGGAGATGGTTTCACTGGAGAGGAGCCATCGAGGTGGTGACTGGACTCATTCGAGGAGCTGATGAGCAGGTGCAGCAGCAGTTCCTGCTCTGGCAGAAGGGAAAATCTGCTCGTGTAAGCCCTAGGAGCATTGGACTCCTTTTACAGCACTTTTAGATCATCAGCATTGGCAGCTGCCTTGATTGCTGCTCACAAAGAATTCTGCTCACCTTGCTCCACAGAAAAGCTTTGCAGCCTGATGGATTTATTGGACGACACTGGTGCATATTCTCCCATAACCTACTTCGTGCTCTCTCACCTTCCTTTCTTTTCATCACTGCAGCATGAAAAGTGTATCTCCAGCACAAGATGAATATGACAGTGGGAGAACGTGAATGAAATGCACGGAGAAATTAAGAAAACGTTGTTTGATGCAATTAATTGAAAAATGTTCCTAAATCCTCTCCCAAAAGCAGAAAAAGTTTTTGTTTGTATCTACGGATTATTTTTCAAAGACACAGAAATAAGCGTAGCAGGTTCATTTTTATATCTGGAAGGCAAGGAGATTTCCCTGAAAATAACATGAATTGGTTTCTACATCAGCCCTGATCTTCATTCAGCTCCAAGCCTCTGATACAACAGGATCACAGCAGCGGGAGGTGGAAAGATTTTGGAGTCATTTCCTTAAGGATGAGGCCAAGAGCTCATGCAAAGAGCCTCACATTCTTCCGGTGGAAATACGTATTGTCATCTTTACACAATAGCCAGCTCGAGATCTTCACGGAAATGTGACAGTCAAATTCAGGAGGTGAGGGAACAGAGAGAGAGAGGAAAGCAAACTTTAAATGGTGAACCTGATGACTAGAAAGACCTACCTGCTAAAGAAGGGCTCTGCTACCCAGCACAGCACAGTCAATAACCCAGCATCCCAGGGGAAAACGACCTCATATATTGTCCACTAGTCCTAATCTCCCCCAGAACCTTTTGAATCCAGTGATCAAATCATCACATATGATACAGGAGATGAAAGATGTGAAGTTCCTACAAGTTTCCTGGAAACAGGTGGAAGAGACAAATCTGTGGAGAGGTGATTTACAGGGCTCACCCGGCGTGACTTCCCCAGGACAGTGAGCTGTGAGGAACAGCCAAGCCTCAGGAAAACATCACTCATTTTTCCCCTGATTTAGTCAATCAGAGCACATAAACCTGAGGCAGGTCCCAAGGAAGCCAAGCTCATCAGCGGGTTTGTTGAACTGAGGGAAGAACCGTTGCATTTTTCACCCATACTTGCATCCTTAATCCCTTCAGTGAAGAAATAAGGTAAAAAAAAAAGTGAAATAAGGTCCTCATTAGGAGGAGTATAACATATGTGGCCTTTGTGAGCATTTTTAATGAGCAGAACCGACGGGCTTTTGCAAAGAGGTTCCTCTGAAATGAACAGAAAATCCCACGTGTGTAGGTTACGCTGCAAGCTGTTTGCATCGCTAAAAGTGCAGAACTGGATCCCAGTTCCTCTGAGCCTCAAAATGCATTTGGGTTGGTTATCCTTCTGACTAAAGAGCCCAGAGAAATGAAGATACTCAGCTGCCATAAAGGGATGTAGGTCTCTTTTCCTGCCTGCTTTATGCCAGGCTTTTTCTTGGCGTTTCTATGGTATTCAAAATGCTGCTGCTGCCTGAGTGTCTTAGGAAAAAAACCTGTTCCCTCGTGGAGACTTAGTAAGGAAACACCCTGTGCAGCTGCTCCAGAGCTTGGGTTGTTCTTAGAAGTACTTTTACTGGTACCAAGTGTACGTTTGTCAGTATGACTGCAGCTACACTGGAAGCTCCATCCGTTCCCAGTACCAGTAGGACTGTGTCTGGGGAGTCTTGCTGGTGCTGAGGTGGCCTCAGCAGCTGGGCTGGGCTCACACAGTGCCAGCTGTACTGAGGTCCTGGATCCACAATTAACCTTCTGAGGCATGAATAGATGGTAAAGATGGGCAGGATTCTGAACTTGGGCATCCAAAGTGCCCAACAAACTCATTGTCACCTTATTCTTCCTGGCAAATGAATAACAGGCCTAGCAAACCATGCTGCCTTTTCACCTCCTGCTGAGTCACACCATTCATTCCTCTTGATGCTTTTGGCAAGAAGGGACTAAAGTAATCAGCGGTTGAAGCAGGAGATAACCACAAACAGCAGCGAGCTGGCGTTAGAGCTGTGTCACGAAGCAGGACCAGGGAACTGGCGTTGGTCTGTAGCATGACAGACCCCAGCAGTCTGCTCCTGCTGCTGAGGAACAGGAGGTGGCAGCCCGATTGTGAGAGAGCTCTGTGGGAATTTTCTGTCTGGAAAATAGGGACTGTTAAGGGTTTAAGAGAAGAAAAAAAAAAATAATAATAATATTCTGGCAAAATCCATGTGGAGAGTGAGATGGAAGCACCCAAGTGGGCATCGGGGGGTAGGCAAGAGGCTGCCGGGCACAACTCCATGCCAGGTTTCCTAGGAAAGGAACAACATTTTCAGTTCCATTCTGCACCCTTGCCCAGGACTGCCAGGCTGCTCCCCACCTCTGCTTCTGCCGAGGCAGAGGCTGGAGGTCTGGAATGCAGCAGCAGGGCTGCTCTGCTCAGCATCGCGCGTCGGTGCGCGGCTGGAACCTCCCCGGGTGCTCCTGCTCGGGAGAGCTTGTTCAGTTTAAACCCAGACAGAACATCTGCTGGCCAGAGCCCTCGCTGACAGACACGTGTTGCAGCTCCCAGAGGCTCGAGAGGCAAGGGGGGGCACACAGGGATCTGTTTTTTTCCTAGATGGGCATAGGTTAACTGGAAACAAGACTGCAGCTTCTCCCCTCTCCCGCTGGTGAGGTTTGGAGCAGCAGCACCTTCTTCTCTCACGGCAGTGGCTGTGCAGACACCCATGTCCAGGCAGGACGGGGTCTGCCCCATCATTCCCCACCTTGGGGTGGTAAAAACATCCCGTCTCCCTCGGAGCCTCCTTCACCCCCACGTATCCGTATGCAGACACTGGGATTCCCACGGGCACTTCCCAGCATGTGAGGCTTTGGTTCCGCGCTGTCCTTTCTGCGGGACTAAGATGTAATGCAACATAAAGTGGTGGTGGAAAGACAATCCAACCACTTCCAAAGAAACAGAAATATTTATGCCGTTTTCCACAACAATTTGTAATGATGTTGTAGCTACCTTCAGTTTCCTGGAGGGAGGACTGGCAGAAACTGGTTTAACTTCCATGTGCCTCCTCGCCCTGACATCCTGCACAACTCTCCACATTTGGTGGCCTTTTGTGTTCTGATAATTTTGGGTCCATTTGCCAGAATACCAGAGAATAGCAAATCAGCCTAGCTCAGCTGGAAGGATCGAGGGGGTTCTTGTTGCAGTTCAGAGTTGAATTGGTTTGATTGGAGTGAATCGTTGCCCATCTTTGTGAAACCCTTGGTGTAAACACACGAAAAACCCCAGCGTAGAACATCCCCAGCAGTCAGCTCCAGGTTCACCCCTGGAAAACAGCAGCTCTGCTGAATCAAAGCACAGCTGTCCCTTAGCCAGGCAAATATCCATCACTGTTGCTAGCCAGAGGAAGTCATTGTATTGTTAATCCCAATAGTGGGCTCGTCTAAATTACAGAGCCAGAGATGCTGGAACCTCTTCACAGCTCTGTGCATACACTACAGCCTTGGAAGAGCTGAGGGACCTTGAACAACTTCTCTGTGCCTTAAGGAAACCAGAGGTACCTGTTCAGAAAGGGGGGAGCTTGCTTTTTAGTCAGTACTTTAAAAGTCGCAGCTTTATAGCGTGAGGAGTAAAAGCTCCTTGAGTGGCTCTGGGTTTATTTTCTAGTAGCACAGAGGAGTAAACCAGGAACATTGTGGAGCCACAGTGCGACACAGAAACCTGGGTTAAACCTGTCCCAAAAAAATCTGGACAAAAATCCATTTTGGGTTGTCTGGGATCAACTGGGAACAGGTTGAAGCTGAAGGAAAAGAAACCCAGTGTTCAAACTGGTTGGAGACAAGCCTGAAAGAAACCAGATGGTGACCATTCCTCAGCCTTGTACCAAGCTTGGGAACCTTTGCAACCCTCAGCTCCTAGGGTCTTTCTTTCTAAATCCAAAAGGAATGCATCAAGAACAATTCCCATCCCCTGCCTTGTTACTGAGGATTAAGGACCAAAGAGTGTGAATCATTTCTTAATTAGAAGTGGAGAGGCATGGGATGGGGGCATCATTAGGCAAACAAAGCGTTGAGTAGACTGTTAGCCTCTGCTGAGCTCTCTCTTTAGCCTCAACAAGGAAAAGCAGTTTGGGGGGGGGAGGAAATAAAGGATTTAGCCTGAACATATGCCATCTACCTAAAGATGTGCTAAACTCTGTAGCAAAGCCCCTCAGGTTAGTAAAGGGATGGAATTTACATAACAAATACTCTGTGTTTTTCTCCTTAGTCCCCCCCAGGGAGGTTGAGCTGCTCTGAATGCAGGTGCTAATTGGGACCAAGGTGATCCCGGTTCACAGGGGTGCAAATGCTGCTTTGGAGACCCAGCTCCTGGAGGGCAGCAAATTGGTTCTTGTTTTTCTTTCCCAGTTCTGGAAAGAAATATCGAACCCCTGACATATTTGACCTGGCTTTGCTGCTGCGAGCATTGGTTCTAACTAGATAGAAAATGCTGTGATAGGGATCCAGAAAAATCCTCTTGTTCCCACTGGAATTTTGTCGCTTGGTCTGCTCAGTTGAGCCCTTTGCCTTTTGAGATGTTTTTTTTCCATGTTCAATGAAATCTCTACTGAGAGCTAGAGACCCTTCGAGCTTTCCGAGTGCCACTCAGCACACTGAGGTAGGTGTTTTGCCCCGCACGTTTCAGCGCTGCAGGAGTGGGGTTGGCTGCCTGCCTAGGACCTAATCCTGTAAAGCCATGGGCACCACCTAGAAAATGCTGAGCAACCCCAACACCCTTGAAGAGACAGCCAGAGGTGAGGGATGTGCTGTCTTGGGTTGGACTCTCAAAGCCTGAAGTGATGCTTTAAGCCCCAGGCTGTATTTGCCTTGAGGTGAGTTCTGGTTTCCTCCCAGCCTCAGCACTATTAGGCCAGGCTAAATACTCACTTTTATAACTGGTTGTTAGCGAGGAGCAGCCTGGGGCAGGCACTTGGGTTAAACACAGGTTTAGCACTTGGCAGAGTACATCATCATAAAAGCTGCCTCAGTAGAGATACTGGGATGCACTTATTTCCTCCCATCCCCCTGGTCAGAAGAGCATAAGGGCACCTGCTAAGTCAGGTATTCAAATGCTATGAAATTCCTAAAGCTGTTCCTTGCTGTTAATTGTTCATTAATGCCTCGAGTGAGGGCTGCCCTTCCATGATTTCCTCCCTCTGGAACAACATGCTCATGGATTATTTTTTCCTGCATAGGATTTTACCTCAGCAGGGATAAACTCTTTGAAACTCAATGCAGAGCTCAGGGTCTGTGTGTTTGTCGGGTGTTCCGGGGGGCATTTCCCAGCCCCCAGTTGAACATCTCTCCTCTGTTTTGTCTCAGACTGTTCCGTGCTGTGCTGGCCACTCTCCCCACTGCAGCAGCAGTGAGTGAATGGGATTGTGTATAAAGATTTCAGGGGCTTACATACCGTGAGCCCCGCTTCGAAATTCAACAGGATGGAAAGGGCACCGTGGATACCTTGGGATGCTGGCTGTGAACTGCCAGGGTAGATCATGAATAAGTTTCTCTTCTAATTCCGTCGCTCTCGGCTCTCTTAGTCTTTCATCTGCCAGGGTGAAATTTTTCATACTCCTTTGCCAGCTTTGGGGAAGCTCTAAACAAAAGCAAGCCAGCCTGTTTTGCACGAGAGGACAGTGATGATGCTTCCCCATTATTAACAACAACAAACAATCTTGTTACCTTTCCTGAGCATCCCTGCAGCCAAAACAGCTTCAGCTTTGAATTTACAAGTTACCATGGAAATCGCCCTTAGAGAGAAGGCTTTCCTTCCATGTGAGGCTTGTTTCTCTGATTTAGGGAAATGGACAGTCCCCATCGTGGATTTTATGTAGGCAGCAAGGCAATGAAAAACCCCTGTTATTCTAAGCAGAAAGCACAAACTGGAAACTTCCTGGTTTGCAGCTGCTTTGCCTTCCCTGCAGTACCCGCGTTCAGTGTCTGTATTTCATCATCTTCTATAATGCTGAGGGTTGAACCCTGCCACCAGATTTCAGGTACCAACAGATAATGTGCAGATGAGAATGATGGCAGAGCGGGAGCAGAAGAGCGTTAGGAAGGGAGGGTGCTGGCTGGAGTAGCCAGCTCTCCTTAGGTCTGGAGAGCTTGCCAGTTTACTTCCTTTTTCCTTCTTTTTTTTTTCTTCTTTTCCAAGTGAGCTGCAAATCTGAGTTTCAGTTTCTGAACTGTTCACAAAGCTTCCACCAAAAAAAACCCCAGACATCAACCATATGAGCAATCTGCTTTGAGAGGTGCACAAAGAAGAAGACACCTCTGTCTTGGATCTCTCTGTATGGTTACAGCCGTTGTTGTGTGTACCTCACAGTCCCACACAATCCCCAGGTAATGACTTGCCTGGTCACAAAAGTCTAAAGGGAGCCTCTCTTTTGCATTCTCATTTTCTAGGTTGCCACCTCTTTAAAAAGACAACTAAGAAATATCAAACCAGTCAGAACTCTCCATCCTCCCCAGCAAAGGGAAGGGTACAGAGGTGGCTCATCATGCCAGTGGGTCCGGCAATGTTCCTTGGTTTAGGGGCATTATTTTTTGACTGAACCAGGAACTTCCAACAGACTTTGGTAAAAATCCAGGTATCGAATTTGCCTTGAGCTGGACTTTGGCAGCCCCTTCGCTCCTGCTGATGTTAACCCTGCGCATCTGTTTTCTCCTACCTGAAGAGCCAGCCTCATTTCTGCATTTTTCTACCACGGGCCTTTTGAGAGAGGAAATGAAATGTTCATGTTCATGTTCATGTTCATGTTCATGTGTTCCCCGCTGGGCTCTCCCCTCTGGAATGAGCCCCCTCTTGATGTCAGCCAAAGGCTGGGCAGCCCAATGGCCCTTCAAACTGGGAAAGACAAACTCTGCTCTGCCTATTGCAAGTGGTTACTGGGAAAGAAAATGGCAGAGCTGGTTGAGCTGGTGATTTCCTGAGGTGTGCTTTTTGAACAAGAGCCTGAGTGCTCTTGATTGTTCGAATACAATAAGGCTGATTTTCAAGAGGGGAGTCAGCAGGAGCTGCCGGAGCTCGGGGTGAGCTGTGCCTGGGTGAAGGATGGGCCCGGGCGGTGCTGAGCCGAGCTGCCCTTGCAGATGGAACCCGAGGATCGAACGCAGCAAGAGCTGAGCTGAACTTTCATTGCCAACACAAATCACAATGTGTTTGGAATTCAAACAAATCTGGGTATTTTTCTTTTCCTTTTTTTTTTTTAGTTAGTTTTCAGGTTTTTTCCTTCTTTGAGATGCAGCTGCTTCAGAGTTTAAAGGACAAGAAGCCCGAAATGCTGGAAATCTCAGAGGAAAACCTGCTTCTAAAACCTCCAGCTCTGCACTGGAGGAGTACCTGACCCCTTGGGCCCTTATTATTTTCTGTTGGTTTTTTCTGCAGTAAGCATTTTCTGAGTATAAAAGGCGGCTCTGAGAGGCTTGGCATGTGTGTCTGAAGCCAAGTCACTGAGAGGTATCACGACAGCTTGAATCATGCTTCCTAAGCTTGACTCAAGATCTTCATGGGCATTTGGGAACGTCGGAGCACAGTCAGGAATAAACCCTGCCAGGGTGTGCATTACCCAGCTGTCAGTCGAGGAAACTGTGCAAGAGTTGTATAAAATAATAGAAAAACTGGTTTCTGCCCTATGTTGCTAATGGTCTGAGAATCGTAGAATCCCAGACTGGTTTGGGTGGGAAGGGACCTTTAAAGCTCAGCTAGTCCAACCCCCCTGCAGGGAGCTGGAGGCTCTCCCTGGGCTCAGCAGGGAACTGGAGTTTTTGTAGAGGTGGTAGAAGAGGTAAAGACTAGTTGTGAAGATTTTGGAAACTGGTTGAGGAAGCGGCTGTGAAGGTGCTGAAAATGAAGAAAAGAAACTTGCACTCGATAGGAAAGAGAACAAGGAGTCAGCAGGGAAGGCTCCACGAGAGGGGTAAGCAGACAGAGTAGGGTTATATTTATCAAGGTGATAACCATACCAATATGTTGAAAGTCTGGCAGTTCTTCTGCTAAGAACACTCAAAACACTGAAAATAAAGACATGGAAATGATCGGATAATTTCATGCAGGAACACATCCTTCACAGTTAAATTAAGCAAAGAAGATGGGATCAGGTGGACGCCTTTCTAAATCACTTTCCTTTTTACACGTCCCTAGGAGCAAGGCCATGCAAATGGAGGTTTGGGACCCAGCAGCTGTAAGGTCCAGACCTCAGCCAGTCCCCGAGAACAGAAGATGGACACAGCCAATGTGCGAAGCAGCAAAGAGACGACCCTTCCAAAACCACCGGGTCATCCAGGGGTTTGCAGACGAGAGTTGAGGCGCGTGGTGGCCGAGCTCGAGCAGGTCAGCCCCAGGGCTGTGCTGAGGTGGAAGGTGCTGTCCTGGGGGTCACGGTAAGCAGGGATTTAGGTGTCCCTTGCAAGACTCCTTCTCCCGTTTCTTGGTACCAGTCGTCATAGGGCTTTCTGGTTACTGCTTGTTTCTTTCTTGAAATTACTTTGATGTCTCTTGTGATTGTCTCTCCTGACACTTTCTGCAGACACAAGTTGTGATCTGCTTGGCAGGTCTGCAATTGCTCTGACACTTGAGAGAAACCTTCTCTGCCATCAGTCAGTTACTGCTGCTTTGAATTTGCTGGCAGACCCCGTGCCGCTCGTCCGTGCTGCGCAATTGGCTTCATCTCCGCTGGCTCGTGGCTTGGGGACCACCTGTCACAATGTCTCATTTCATCCTTTTCTCTTTCTTTCTGGTGATTGCTCTGCCAAGATTCATCACGCCGTAGCACGGGGGTAGTCTGCAGCAACCGGTGGGGACGTCTCTGGCTGTGGACCATGAAACTGTGCCTTGAGGATCAAGGGAAGACCCCGGAGGTGTGAGCACAGGCTGCAGACGCCCCTCCTCCAGGGTATCTGTCCAGATTTCTCCCAGAACGATGTGTGAGCGGTCCTGGGGATGCTGAATGCTGTCTGTTTGCCTCGGTGCCAAAGGAGAGCTCTGCCACGCAGACTGCGCTGAAGGTGGAACTCAACGGGATACCAGCCCGTGCGGTACGACAGGGATCCCATCTTTTCCCCATGCCGCTCTCTCCATTTCCCTCGGAGTTACGTAGGGGATGAATTTGGCCCCAGAGATCTGAAATGTCCTGACAGCACCCATGTGAACACAAACCAAGGAGTTCTGCAGGGCGCGGATGGACTGGGGAGGGAAGGCAGCTGGGCAGTGCCCTGAACCACAGGCACCAGCGTGCACAGAGCAGCTGGGCACCTGGAAGGGGGGTGCCAGGGCAAAGATTTGAAGAAGATAAACAGTCAGTGGAACTGTTGCCCTCACAGAACCCAAGCCTTCCGAGAAATTCAGAAAAGTTTGTTCACTTACTGCTTTTACTCTTCCACATTTCTGCTCCATGGCCGTTAAAATAAGAGCCTTCTCTGAATGATTTCAGAGTAACAAAGGAAGCAAAGTGACCACACTTCACTGTCCTCCTCTGGGCAGGGAATGCTGGAGAGACTGGGTGTCCTCCCTGCCCCATTCATTGCCAAGAGGTTCAGATCACTTAAAGAGGTGCTGATCTTTCTGCATACTTAATCAAAGCCAAAGCTCGAGGTGAACATCTGAACCTCTTTCAGCTTGACCATTACTTCTTATAAGTGATGTTTTAATTTTCATCTAATGCCAAGAAAATTCTTTCATTCTCCCCAGCTGGCATCAGAGATAAGGGACTAAATCCCCCAGACATTCAGACACTGAACAGTTCTGTCACGTGTTACTTCAGTCTCCTGGTCAAAGTCTTTCTCTTCCCAACTGATCTCAGATATAATGCAAAATAATCAGTGAGCAGAAAAAAAGGTAGCAATTTAAAGCGTGGCTTTGGAGTTTAGCCTGTGCTTAGGGCTGTTGCCCTTCATTTTCCAGCTGTCTGAGGGATGTCTGTCGTGGTGTCACTGGTTAACTGGGGCTGTTAGATTACATCGGGGAGTATTCCGTGGCTGCGCTCGGAGTCGGCTGTGGGTTACCAAACTGCACTTGCACTAAGACATCTCAGTGCTGATCCTTTTGCCCGGACAAACTACTAAATACCAGGGTGCCATTGGCTCCTGGGCTGCGAGTGCACGGTGCCAGCTCGTGTCCAGCTTTTCACCCCCCAAGTCCTTCTCCACAGGGCTCTCCCCATCCCTTCCCCCCCCAGCTCGTGTTGGGTTGCCCCAACCGAGGTGCAGGACGTTGCACTTGGCCTTGTTGAACCTCAACACCTCTTCTCTCAAAGAATACAAGGGTGATCTTGTGTCCAAGCCATAAAATCCTCCCCGTGCCCTCTCCCACCAGAGGGTGCCAGTGACCGAGAAGCCACCGGCCTTGGCAGCCCCTCCAGGCTGCAGAGACCCCCCTACTCCCGGGGCATCCTGAGGAAAGGCTGGAATACACAGAGCTGGTAGAATTTGCTTTCGCTTTTATCTCCCTCCTTGGAAGGAGAGATATTGCATGTGAGCAGAGCTACGAGACCTGGCCAACAAGCCCCAGGATACGGAGAACAAGAGCCATGTCCAGCCCCGTTTGCTGTTCCAGCCCCACGCTGAGAGGTGCTGAAAAGGGCAGTGGTCCAGCCCCAGGTACTGCTTGTAGCTCTTGGGCAGCTAAAGCATTTCTTTGTGGTTTTAACCATTATTAACATCAAAAATCTTCAAAGGCCTTTTTCAAGATCCTTTATTCCAACCAAGGGAAGATTTAAAGGGCCAGTTCCTCACCTGAAATGAAACTTTTCAACATGATTAATCATCACCTGAAGGTTTGGCTGAAAATTTTTATTGCTTGACCAGAGAAGATAAAAATAGCCCCTTTTTTTTCCACTTGCCATATGTATTCACCTGTCCCGTTAGCAACAATGGCAAATTTTACTGCCTTTCCACCCTGATAGCTGTAGAGAAAGAACAAAGGAAGGCACCACCGAGCTGGAGCCTGGTTTATCTCCCCTGATATCAACATATATATTACATGAATTCCATCTGCAGAACCAGCAGCACGATCCCCTTCTTCGCAGATTAAGCCATCGATCATATTGCCCGAGTGCTACTGAACGTACCAAGGTCACACGTTGGAAATAAAGGGAGACTTGGTCAGTGCATCCTCGTTAGTTATTAATGTGTGGGCTGAGTGTGCAGGAACAGCCGCGGGGAGAGTCCGTCCCGTGCCTTGTTGCCTCGTCGAGTGCCATTTGGGCTGACTGACAATGAAGACAGAGCTCAAGGACGAGGTTTCATTGGTCTGTTTATTTTCCAGAGTCACTTTTCAGCGTTGAGTTCCCCTTTGGTGCCGGAGCAAATTCCTGAGCTCTGCTGTGGTGTTAGGCAGGAAGAACCTGCTTGCTGCACAGACGAGCTGGGGGGACAGGAGCAGGAAGAAGTGGCAGAGACAAGTAGAACTGGAAGGCTAAAGAACCAGTCTTCATCTGCTCAGGAGAGGCATATGTTCCCTGTGAATTAATTTCTTGATCTCAGCTGGGTGACATTTTCCCAAATGCAGGAGTGTCACCGAGCGGAGCGGTTCGCTGTGACTGGCACGCTCCCCAGAAGAGGATGCTGCCAGTCAGGGCTGATGACACGTTAGGCCAGGACTGAGCTGCACTGTTGAGCCTCGAGGATGAAATAAGGGTTGAGTTTGCAAAACCAGGCGTGGGGGCAGCTGGTGCTCTGCATCTGACACAGAGCCTGTTGGGGACACGTTGCTGAAAGGCACCGTTGGCGTTTCTGACACAAACCTCCACTCTGACAGTTCCTCTTTTGATTCAGGTGGTTAAACTGAACTTAGAGAGTCACGGAATCATTTAACTTGGAAAAGACCCTTAAGATCATCGAGTTCAACTGTTAACCCAGCACTGCCAGGGCACCACTAAGCCCTGTACCTGGAATAACTCCAGAGCCCTCTGGAGATGCGGCGAGCCCAGGAGCAGGGAGCTGCTCCCCTACACACATCCCTCCTTGGCCATAGCAGAGGAGAGATGGTTCAGGGAAAGCAAATCATAATAAGATCCAACTACCTTCGAAGAAAAGACACCTGGTAGAACACCCTTCCAGCACATCACTGTTTCCTGTGGCATGATGCCAAGCGCTCCGCTAGTAACCTGGACAATGATAGATGAAGTTTGATATGCGGCGGAGACTGAGAAAAATTGCTGGTTGCCAGAACATCAGTGGCCAGGACAGTAGCTGTGTTTATTGACCTCCAAATTGCAGTTATAATCTTTGTCTCTGCTAATCCCGGTGTTGTCCAACCTGAGAGTCTCTGCAGGAAGCACGGCGAGTGGCTTTTCAGGAAGGGAGGTAACCGTGGGTTTTGTGAATAAAGGTTCAAAAGAGGAGAGCTCCCCAGATCGGGTGCAAAGGGATCGGTTCTCTCTTCTGTTCCCGCACGGTCTTGTGAAAGAGGGGTTCATGAGGAAAGAAAGAAAGATCAGTGTCACACATGATTTTGAACATCTTGGTAAGAGGATTTGAGGTTAATGGTTTTTCTGTCTTCACTCTGTACGGATCACGGCCCTCTCCTCCGGGGCTCGCTCGAGGTGTGTGTGGCAGAGCTGGGGGAGCACAGCGTACCCCGTAGCGTGCCGGCAGTGCCTGCCCCGCGGGCTGCCTGGGGGGAGGCTCTGCTTCGGAGCTCTTCAGGGAAACCAGTGTCAGGGCCCAGCACAATGGAAACTCAAAACCTGCACAAAAGAAAAAACTGCTTCCGTCTCTGTGGGAAGGAACTTTATGGGCTTTTTCCTCAACTTTGGTTTGTTCTTCAGTTAAAATCTTTGTTTGTGGGCTAAAAGGTCTTTTTTTTTTTCTGCTTTGCTGGATCTTTGTGTTTTTCGCTGAAACCTGGCAGAGCACTGACTAAGCTAAGACAGTCTGGGAAAAATAAATGTGAGCTTTAGACTTAGGATTTCTTTTCTGCTGATCAGTGGGATTGCTGTGGCCTTTAAAGTGGCTGGCTTGGGTTCAGCAGAAGAGAGCAAAAGGAGGAAGGATTTCTCCTGAAAACAAACTGGAGAGACTTTGCTTTGCAGCGTGGGGTCAGGTGTGTGCTGCTGGTCTGCCAAGGCTATTTAAGTTTGGAGCCAGCCGTATTTTGTTGACCTAGACTACACTATAGGTTCTGCCTTCTAGTAGGCAGGTGGCCTCATTGCCATGGCAAAGTAGTAGTTGCACAGGTTACATTAAATGTAAAGAAGAAGAATTCTACTTCTCCTAGAAGTGTCAAGGCTAAATCTTTCGTTATGTATCATACTAAGATGAAAAAAAACCCCAAAACCACAAAACAAAATCAAAACCCAAACAAAGGTGAGGACTTTCTTTTGTGACTCGATGTCCAGACTGTTTTCTGTCTGCCTCGGCAGTACCTTACGGGTTCCTTCCGCTGCTGACACCGTAACTGATTTTAGATGTCCTTGAAGTACTTTATGACACAATCAGATATTATTTTTCCAGCTCACTGTAGAGAAACATCCTTGCTTCATCTGCCCACATACCAGCTCTAATAGATGGTCAGTTGGTACTAGGCAGGACTTGGTCATTGGACTGTGTTGTCCAACAGGCTGATCAAGAGATGAATGGGGTGCACCATTCTTCACCACTTCTTCCACTGTTCTTCAGTTAAAACAACCTCCTGGCACTGAAGTTAAAGAGAGGGCTGCAAAGAAACTGAAATTCCCTGCAGCAGCCCCCAAATTAAGATTGTTCCAGAGGAACAAGACAGCCCTGGGTGGATGTGAGGATCGCTCCAGTGCTGGACCACCCTGCCTGGGCTGGCCCTGGTGTTTGCAAATTCTCAGGCATATCCAGGCAAAGGGCAGCGGAGGGTGGAGAGGAGGTTGGAGCCATTGTCATGCCTAGCTCTGGGGAAACTGCTGTTGCTAAGATAGTTATTTCCCTCCCTACCCCTTCTTCACTGTGTTTTCCGGATTATTTCTGGACGCCGTTTTGACCCTGTCAGCCTGGAAGCTCTGGGATGATATTCCTTGGAAATGCAACCTAACAGAGCACATTGCAGCTTAGAACCAGGGCACACTGGGACAGGCAACCATAGCTCATGAGCTTCGGAACGACTGGGGAGCTCCACGGGACGAAGGTACGAGTCAGCTGTCCTTGGAAGGAAAAACATCTCCATCCAGTCTACGTTTGCCTTTGTCCCGATAGATAAAGGCACCAAAGAGTTCACCAGACGGCGCTGCATTGCGAATGTGTAAGTACCAAGTCATCTTGCTGTCATTTGCTGTCACTCAGTGAGTTTGGGCACTCTGCACTCCCCTGGTGACAAATAACCTGCAATTGTTCATCCTTGTTCCCCCGGGCGCGTTCCCTGACAATGGGCTGACTCAACTCAGTGATGCTGACTGGATGAGCACGTGGTTTCACAAGGAAATAATCAGTTGCTTTTTTAAAAAGGGCAAATTTATGCAGCCACTTGGAAGAAAAAAGCCAAGTGCAGCCTAAAATTCCTTTTATTTACAGTGGGAAATGAAGCATGAGTAAGATGATTAGAACTGTAATTAAACAAGAGAGCCAAATGCACAGATATGCCCAACAGACAGAAGGAGGCTGTCATAGAGACAGCACAGAAGAAGCCTAAAGTATTTTTTCCACTTCAAGCCCTAGGGACGTCCCTCCTTAAATTGATCTCTAATAAGAAGCTATCTCCAAAAGCCCCTCTGTTTACCCTCGAATAAAAGCTGGGCTGCAGGAAAAGGTCTAGCTAATTCTGTCACTAAAAACATGCTGCATACACAGTGTGTGCATAGAACCTGAAATCTGAACTTTGTTACAAATAGGGGAAAAAAGCCCCAAATTTCTAAGTCTGGTAGGGGAAAAACCCGGAGGATATTCTGTCTGTGGCCCTGTAAAGCTGGAGTTTGGCTCCAGTCCTGAATTATATCCCTTCCTATCATCTGTCAAACACCGTCTCCGTTCTCCGGCCACTGCTGGCATCCCAGTACCATGCTGCACTGAAGGACCAGCCCTGCTCTCCTGCCCTCTATTACACAGTCCTTGGCATGTTTTCAGCAGCTCTCCTAACAGCACTCGATAGGTTTCAGTAGCTTGCTGAGAGGCAGATAATCCACCCTTTGTCACTCTGGATTGAGTCCTGTCTCAAAAAAAAAAGAACAGCTCCATTTCATCAAAGAAAAATAGGAATAAATGTCACACTGCTAACGAGCTTGGCTGGGTCAGGGCTTTGTGTGCTGGAACAAAGGGTTTCAGACCCTGCAACGTGTTGGTATTGCTAAGAATATTCTAGGCAGTCTCTCCGCCGTACATCCGTTAATGCACTGGCTCACTTGTGTCTTGTGACATCGTGTCTTACGCTAGAGGAAGAGTATCCATCAGATCCCAGAATCCCAGCATGGTGGGATGGGAAGGGCCCTCTGGAGCTGATCTGGTGCCACCCCCCTGCTCCATCCAGCAGGGGCACCCAGAGCAGGGGCCCAGCAGCGCAGGGTCCAGCCGGGGTGGGAATCTCTCCGGAGAAGGAGACTCCACAGCCTCTCTGGGCAGCCTGGCACAGGCTCCCACACCCTCACACCAAACAACTTTCTCCTCCTGCTCAGGTGGAACCTCCTGGGTTCCCCTCTCAGGCTGCTCTTCTCCAGCTGCACAGCCCCAGGGCTCTCAGCCTGGCCCCAGCACAGAGATGCTCCAGCCCCTCAGCATCTTCATAGCCTCCTCTGGGCCCTCTCAAGTATTTCCTTGTCTCTCTTGAACTGGGGAGCCCAGGACTGGGCAGTGTGGCCTCACCAGGGCAGAGTAGAGGTGGAGGAGAACCTCCCTCAACCCCACACTTAGGGAAGACCAGGCTCTGTGGTGTTTGGAGACCGAGGGGCTTTATTCTTCACAAGTGAGGTGGACACGTAATGTAAATCATCATCTACCAAGATTTGTTTTGAAACTGTAAACAGAGCTGCTTTGGCCTTGCTCAGACTTCTCTCATGGTCCCATTCCATGAATGTTCATGCAAGTGAGTTCTCAGCAGCCTGGCTCTGTACAAAAGTCAGCTTTCTGTCTGCTTTCTCAAACTCAGGCGGCAGGCACATTTTGTGCAGCACCACGAGCGTGCCTTGTGGTGCTCAGGGAGAATGGTTCTAGTCGGGAGGTAGAAACAATGTCACGTCATGGCAAGACCATTAAAAACCAACAAGTGCAGCTCAAATGGGAAGGCAACAGGCAAGAAGAATCTTGGCATTTTGAAAAAAAAAAAACAAGGCACCTGAGAAACATCACAGCCTGCTCTGAGCTAGCCACGAGAAGAGAGAAGCAGCATCACTAATTGTGCTGATTCAGTTCAGTGCCAAGAGCAACACATCAGATGAAGCTCCGGGTTCACCAGTTAACTTCCTAAACGCTGCTGGAAGTGGACATAAGCGTCAGGTGAATTCACTGGGGTTGGGATGATGACATTTTGTTCTCTTTCCGTTAAAAGCATCAAGCCACAGCAACTGCAAAGGGAAAAAAACCCAACCCATTCTGCTGATTTTTTCCTTACCTCGCATCTCCTCAGTGATTTTCCATCCCCACAAGTGATGCTTTCCTTACCTAAAAACCCTCTGACTCCAAACAGGTTGGAGGTGCTGTCCCACAGCCCCGTCGCAGCCCCGCCAGCAGATTATTGATCTAAAGCAAAGCAACACAACTGGGGAGTCTAAAATCACCAGGGGCTCCTGAGTAACGCCGTGGGACTGTGCTGAATTCCAGGGGGGAGAGGGATGGTCCCTGCAGGCAGATCACTCAGTGCCTGCTTGCAGTCCAAACCTCTTTAGTGGTGTGAAAGCTTCTGACAGGGAGACTGGGGGCTAGGCTGGATTTCTGAGTGATTTGAGCAGTGTCACCTCAGAGGCAGCACATGTTGTGCGAGTCCTGCGACTCCTCCGGTAGCGTGAGGGTCGAACTGCTGGTGTTTCATCAAAGCACCTCTCTTGATGTCCTGTGACATGGAAGATGTGATGGCAGGACAGCAGCAGCCGCGTGTTAGGAGCCTCTGCCCTTGACCCAGATGCGTGACATGAAGCAGATCATCACCATCCCTGAGGTGCTGGCAGAAAAAGGTGTAAGAAATAGTACAGATTTTTTTTTCCATGAGGTGTTTTCCAAACCTTCAGGGGAAACTCAGTAGTTGCCTAATGGCAGGACCTGCACAGAACCTGGCAGTGCTGGGATAAAGGTTGTACTTGATGATCTTCAAGGTCTCTTCTGACCAAAACGATTCTATAATTCTATGATTCTATAATATTAGAATATATAGAACCCAATATATATAGACCCTAATATATATATAGGAATATATATAGGTTGTAGAATATTAGGGTCTCTTAGCAGAGGCTGTACTTACAATAATGCTGCAACTCATCACATAATGACCCTGACACCACCTCAGAATATCTAAACTCAATTTAAAAACTTTCCACTGTAGGGCCTTTTAGAGGAAGGACAGTTCCAAGGGTTAAAATGAAGTTTGCAGGAGCCCGTACCCAGTTCTGCTTTTGTGCTTCTCAGCAGCCTCATATTCCCTGAATTAAGCTACTTTTAAATTTTTTCTTCTCTGGGAAAGTACTTCAGAATCTATTTGTGACCGTCAAAATTGTAAAATATGGGCAGAGTCTGTGCTCCCTCAGGCTGTTTCTGGAGACAGCAATTTCTTGAGTATCATTAAAGTGAGGAAAACAAACTCTGAAGGCCAAATTCCTGCCTGGGGTCATTCTGCTGGCCAGCAATGGACTTGGCCATGCACATACATTATGCTGCCTGCTTACAAAATGACAGAATCCAGAGTCCGGGCAGCACTGCACACGCGCTGACGGGGAGCTGGTTATTGAATTTATCTTAAACCCACCATCTCGATGTATTTTTGGCACCCTTCTCCTTATACCACTTGTCAACGAGGCTCCCTCCTCAACGGCACTCATATTCCGGGAGCGTAGCAGTGTGGGTGTCTAATAATGCCCCCTCCCATCCTTCACTCAGTAAAAATGTCACAATAAATTGTTTTTATTCTCCGACGTTTCCCAGATGAAATGTAATTTTCACCCGCATTACACAAGATTTCGCTGTTATTTTGATAGAGATTTATTGTGGAAGACTTTTAGCTGCCTGATAAACACCTCCTAAACGGTGAGCGACTAATAAAGACGAGATAACGGGAATTGCTTACCTACAGTTCAGCTTATCTTCCCCTGCAAACTGATGATCTTCAAACTGGCCTCCAGATTGCAGAAATAATTTTAGAAAGCCACTCTTCTATCAGCAGAGAGGCTGTCAGCAACCTGACCCGTTGCGTGTCTGGGGCAGCACCGCTGAAAGCAACTCCAATGGTGGCCTCTGTCTGAATGGGAGAGTCGATGGTGATGGGAGGGATGCGGAGCAAGATCAAAAGAATTACAGGTTCCTGTAGAACAGGGGGATTTCTGTTACAAATGTGACTTCAAATGACAGGAGAAGAAGAAAAAAAAGAAGAGATCTGTAGTCTGAAGATGCTTTGAGCTGCACTTTGAAGTTCAGCCAAGGCTGTGACATTGTCTCGGTGGCCTCGTAACGAGACGCTCGCCGCTCTGCGTCGGTTGGCTCATCCATCAAATGGGGGTTTAACACCCTTACTGCCCCTTGTGATCAGCTGGAGAACATTCACAAGCCTCTGTGCTGAAAGCACTCTCCTAACAGGGCAGGGCTGGTCTCTTCGGACGTGCCCACCGAGCACACCAGCACCAGAAGCAGCGTGCCCAGCTTTGGTGGGGCTCTGCATGGCTCCGTAGACACCTGAAGCACTTCAGCAGCAACCGGCGCTGCTGTGAGACATGTGGGTGCATTTACAACGAACGTGGTAAATGAGAGGCCTTCAGGAACGCAGGCTGAGGTCAAATCACAGAATCATTTAGCTTGGAAAAAACCTTTAAGGTCACTGAGTCCAACCCAGCACTGCTAGGTCTCGAGATGCTGCAGCCCCTGAAGGGAAGGTGCTGCATTGCAGCGACATGTCCGCTTGTTCCACCTCAACACAACAGCTCTGTTGCAAGCAGGAGTTCCTGATGACCCCTCCTCAGACTGTAAAAAGGCTTTCCTGGTACCTAGAAAATCCAGCTGCTTCTTTCACTGCTCTGCCTCCAGTTTACCCCAGCAGCCGTGTTCTTTCCCACAATGGACTGCACGCTCTGGTGGAGCTGATGCAGTGGGGTTTGATTTATTTTTTTTTTTCAGTCTAAAACAGTACAAGTTGTTTTTTTTTTTTAAAGCTAATGCAGTACAGTTTGATTTTATTTTTAAAGCCTTCCAGCCGCTTCCAGTTCTGATGAATTGTATGAAACACAGCTCAACCTCTCAGTGCAGCCCGGTCAAATCTAGGGATCAGCTTTGAAAACAGGCAAGCAGAGCAGCACAGAACAGAGCAGCTGGAGGAGAGGAGGAGCAGCCCCTTTGTAAATCCTGCTCATCGTTGGGCTGGGTGGTTGTAAAGATCCTTTTTTTATCATTTCACCCTGATCACCAGATACGCTCAAAATCTATTAGCTCAGCTCAGCTCTGCGGCCTTGCTCTCTGCCGATTGCTTTCTTCTGATACTTTCTTTTGCT
Source organism: Todiramphus chloris collaris (assembly GCA_025345505.1). Taxonomy (NCBI): domain Eukaryota; kingdom Metazoa; phylum Chordata; class Aves; order Coraciiformes; family Alcedinidae; genus Todiramphus; species Todiramphus chloris. Next base: position 1,338,014 of record JANVCC010000073.1, read on the forward strand.
TCACCTCCTCGGGTGCAGTAAATGCAGAGCTCTGGTAGATAGGGACACGGAATTGAAAGGTCCAGGAAGGAGCAGCGAACTTGCTGGTGCCAGGAGAGAGGGAGCAAGCCCCGTGTCATCAGCATCTCGCCCCTCCACAGCGTACCTGTGATAAAGGTGCCTTACGATTGCCTTCACTTTTTTTTTTCACTTTTTTTTTGGTTTTCTCTCACAGATTTAAGCTGAATCAATAGGTTTCTCCACTACGAGCATTTGTTAGCCTCAGCTGCTCTGCTCTGCTCTGCACTTTGCCCACGGCTCCATCTATTCCTTGAGAAAAGCTCCCTGGAAGAAGTGGGGACCCTTTAACCTTTGGGATTCCAGCTCAGAACTGGGCTCTGTGGCATCATGATTAGTTTGACCGTAAGCTGAGGGTGACAGTGTCTGGCTGAGGAATGGCTCTGTTACTCCATATCTTCTCCCCCTCAATGTGCTTCTTTCTTTCCTGATTTCTTCCCCTTTTAATTCTTGCCTAATGTGTGAACCTTCCTGTGGGAGGAAGAGGTGTTGCTGTTACAACTGTGCACGGTGCAGAGCTGCAGAATCCCCTCAAACCTCCTCGCTCAGATTTATTATTAATTTTGTAAGCTATCACCATCCTTCTCCAAACCCGCGGCGGGCGGAACGACTTGGGATCGATGCTCGGCACAAATGCAAAGCTCTGAATAACGAGCCTTATCTCTAATTAAACTATATTTTAATCAGCATCTGGCAGAGTCTGAGCGGCTTTCTTGCCGGGATCCCTAACAAACACTTCACCGGCGCGCTGCGCTAATCACCAGGCGCTCCGTAACAATTAAAAACCTCTAAATTCCCAGGCTTGGTACCAGATCATCTTGCTGTGATAAATTCCTCAGCAAATTAGGGGGTCGGGGCCAAGACCTGGGGGAGGCCTCCTGAATATTCATCGCAGCAGGCAAAGGGCAATCGCAGCTGCTCCTCAGGAGCCAGCTGGGGACCCCCAGGGACAGCGGGATGCTTTGGGATCAAAATGCAGGGGAGAAGGGATAAAGTGGGTTGTGGAGTTCCGTGCTGGGCCCACGCTGAGTGTTGGGGGGGCCCCACACACCTCCAGCCCCTTCTTGGGAGCAACGCTGGTGCCACCACT
>JANVCC010000073.1:1344160-1376390 GCA_025345505.1 Todiramphus chloris collaris
GGTAGCGGCTGGGACCGCCATGGAGCACATCACCACGCCGAAGGTAAGGTGACCGGGGGGCTCCGGGAGCTTGGCCGCTGGCCCCTCGGGCTTACCCTGGGAGGGAGCCGGGCCGGGGCTGCGCTCGCCTGAGGTGAAGCCCCCCCGGGGGTTGTGTCTTGGCCGGGGCTGTCGGCAAGGCCGGGCTCTTTCAGCGACTTGGGCTTTCTGTTCTCTTGATTCATTTCGGTAAACAAGCCCTTTTTTTTTTTTACTTTCCTTCAAGGCATCCCCATCCCCGAGCGCCCCTTAAAGAGAGAGACCCTTAAAGCTCTTTACCCTGGGCTTTAGGTGCCTCTTCCCCTCCCGCCCAGGGGGAAAGGAGATTTTTGGTAAGGAAGCTGAGCAAAAGGTGCTTTGAGTAGGATTAAGACAGCCCTTCCTGCCCCAGTAAGGGAATCAGAACCTGTGGGCTGGTTGGGTTTTATTTCAGGGAAATAAAGAGAAATGGGACCCGGCTGTGCTGTGCTCGCCACAGTGAAGAAACAAGTGATGCTCTTTGTAGGTAGCTGGGGCTTGATTTAAGAAAAAAAAAATGTCTTTATTGGATACCGTGAAGGTTGTGTGTGCTCTGGTGTTCTTCTCTAGGGTGTAGTTTGGGGGATGCTGCTCAGCCACCCTGCCTGAGGTGCCTTGCTGGGCCTGCTTGTTTCGAGTGGCCTGGAAAAGGGCAATAATAACTATAATAATTACACATGCTGGAAAACACGACGTGCTGAGGAGACCTACAGCCGAGATTTCTTCTCTTCTAATGTCTTTGCTGGTGTTTTTCATGGCTTGTTTCAGATCGATAACCCTGTCGGGAAGCTTACATATCCAATACTCAGAACCAATTTATCATATACTCTTAAAACTGTTTGTTTTCATTGCCTTTCCACTTACTAGTACATTTTTTTTTTCCCCCACATTATATTTGCTTAATGATGGAAGAAAAAAGTTCCTTCTATGTTCATTAAGAAGCAAATAGGCCAGGAGAAAACTCAATCAAATAATGCAAAACACTTCAATATTTTATTATGGCTGCACTAAGCTGATGCTTTTTAATGCTGTTTTTTTGTTGATTAGTTTAGTGTGGTTTATGAAACATGCTTACAAGCCCAGCAAGTGTGTTACCAGAAGTAATGATTAATACTTTATTTTTTTTTATAGTGCTCAAGGAGCTGGAAGTTGGGCTGGAAAGAGCTGTTTCTTTCCCAGCAGCACTTTGATCGTACTGCACACGGACAGTCTTTTCCGTGGCAGTTGCTTGTCTGACTATTTCTGCAGCCTTGCACAGTAATAAACTGTGAGCATCTTGCCTAGAAATCCAATAATCCTGTTACTCACAGTGGTGCTAAATCATGGCTGTTTGTTTAACCTTTTTTTTGGCTTTAAGTGGTGGAGAAATCCTTTGAATTTATAGTCTAAAGCCGAGACGTGAATTCTGAGATTCTTTTTCTGTCTTTCTTCCCAACTTGTGCATTAGCAGTTAACATGTCTGGGGCTCAGCAGGTGCTGAGAGATTTCCTCCATCAAAGCTAAATTCATTTTTTTTCATACTCTTTTTATTTTTTTTATGTTGCAGGTTGAAAATGTAAAGCTACTGGATCGCTATACAAACAGGAAGGCAGCAAATGGGACGTTATACCTGACGGCGACCCACCTGATCTACGTAGAGGCCTCTGCTGAAGTCAGGAAAGAAACATGGGTATGTCGTGACACCTGGAGCCTGTTTAAATGCAGGAATAACCGTTATTGTATAGCTTCGAACTTCTGGGTGGTTTCTGGAGTTTTGATACCAAATGCTGAACAGAACTGGCTGGTTTGGAAGGAAACGAACCAAGTGTGACTTGAGAGAGGTTACTTGCTGAATTAATGGTAGTTTCAGGCCCGTAAAAACCTTGTCTCAAACTCGATGCACCAAGTCACCAACTGTGAACTTTCATTAGGAGTGCAAAATTAGCTCCAAAATGAACCTTATTTTTATTAATTCTAGTAGAAAACATTGCATATGGGAGCGGAGGGAAGGCAAAGTGAACCTGGTAAGCCGAGCTGCACGTCGGTCTCTGAAAGCAATCTATGTGCCTCTGGATTTTGCCAGTCTTGCTTTTAATAACCTGGCCTTTGGGTGCGCTGTCTGGGTGTTTATTATCTTTGGTTGGTGTAAATATGCACAATTAAACTCACTTTCTGCCACGCGTTAGATGCAGGAAGCAGAAATAGCTGATGGAATCATAGAATCATTAAGGTTGTAAATGACCTTTCAAGATCATCAAGTCCAGTCACCTACTGAATATTATCGGGGCCACTAAACCATGTCTAGATGTGGCACTTCAGGACATTTTTTGAGCACCTCCAGGGATGGTGATTGCCCCCTCCATCCCTGGGCAGCCTGTTCCAAGGCCTCACCACCCTTTCAGTAAAAAACTTTTCCCTGATATCCAACCTAATCCTCCCCTGGGGCACCTTCAGCCCATTTCCTCTTGTCCTATCACTAGTCACCTGGGAGAAGTGATCAACACCCAGCTCACTGCAACCTTCCTTCAGGTAGTTGTAGAGAGCAACAGCTAGGTAGTACCAGAGAAACTTCATGTCTGCTTGTACTGCTCACAAGCTTCTCAGTGCCTTCTGGAAGGTGGTGTTTATTTCCTGGGTTTTTTCGGGTGTTTTTTTCCCCCAGATTCTGCATCACCATATTGCAACCGTGGAGAAGTTGCCTCTGACCACGGCTGGGTATCCGCTCCTCATCCACTGCAAGAACTTCCACGTGGCTCACTTCGTCATCGGGCAGGAACGGGACTGTCAGGAAGCGTACGCCTCGCTGCTGAAGCTTTCGCAGCCAGGTACGGAGCGCGGGGAGTCGCGTTTGGGAGCGGGCGAATCCTTGCCCTCCTGGTGTCGGCAGGAGGGGCAGGGCGCGAAACCGGCGTGGGTTTCCACCACCAGAGACCATCTGCGTGGGTCGGCCCTGTAAGTAGAGTACTGCTCAGTGGAGGTGGGGGGGGTTTGCTTCCAAAGTAAATGCGGATCCCTTGGGAATGAGGTGGTTTCCCATGAGGTGGTTTCCCCCCGAGGAGCTTCTGAAGACCCCTTCCAGGTTGATTTGCCCCACTGAGGCTGTTTTGGGCCCTGGCTGTCCTGCTGAGTGTTGCATCCTGTACCTGGCTGTTGTCAGTCATTTCTGTGACTTGGCTCCTGGCCAGGTGTAGTTGTGCCCTTTCCAGTTGATCCAGATGTTCACAGAATTCTGGAATGCCACAAATAAAGCTTTAGGCGTTGGCATTCCCCATTTGTTTCCCAGTAGTGTTTTGAGGCTGCTCTTCAGTGTTTTGTCTTCTTTCAGCTGTGAAACCTTGTGCTGCCCTGGTCACTCTTCAAGAGTGGAAGCAAAGCATTCTCAAAAGCCTGAGCTTTCATCTGGCTTCAGCTTTTTAGTCCACCATGGATAAATCTTCAGACTCCTCGTCCTTCTTGCAGGACAGCATTCCAGCCAGGTTTCTACCTGGCGGCTGTTGGTGGCATCTTCTGGGCTGGGGTGTTCTTCAGTGAGCCACTCTTTGCAGTTTGGAGTTATTATACAGGTGCCATTTCTAATTGCATTTTGTAATTATGTCACCAGTCGAAGGGAAGGGAATTGTTTGCACCCGTCTGCTTCCTGCTGGCCATCGTGTAGGATAGAATAGAGGTACAATCCCAGACTGGTTTGGGTGGGCAGGGACCTTGCAAGCTCATCTGGTCCAACCCCCTGCAGGGAGCAGGGCCATCTGCACCTAGAGCAGGGTGCTCAGAGCCCCGGGCAACCTCCCCTGCAATGGTGCCAGGGATGGGGCAGCCACCACCTCTCTGGGCAGCCTGGCACAGGCTCTCACCACCCTCAGCACCAACAATTTCTTCCTTTTCTCCAGTCTAAATCTCCCTTTTTTAGTTTAAACCATCCCCCCTTGTCCTGTCCCAACAGGCCCTGCTCCAAAGTCTGTCCCCATCTTTCTGCCAGACCCCTTGAAGCCCTGCAAGGCCCCCAGAAGGTCTCCTCACAGACTGTGGGTTTTGCTGAATTTCTGTGGTTGCTTTTTGTTTGGTGTGGGGTTTTTTAAATTATTATTTATATTAAAGCTGGTGCCTATTCCCAGCATCTCCCTTGTGCTCTGAGCTTCGGAGTGCTCTGGGTTCTGAAGTTCTAACCCTGTGTCTGGCCAGTTTCTGGCGCGGCCTTTCAAAGCTGTCACTGTTCTTTCAGTCCTGAAAATTAGAGGCTATGGCAGCCTCTTGAAGCATGGGAGCTGTTGCTGTGGGGGTGACATCAGTTTCTTTTGTCTGCTGGTTATTTGTGTAATACGCTGCAGTTCTTGCCTTTTGTTCTATTTATGGATTTTAACACTTCTCCTTTTTTTTTTTCTGTTGTTGGTGGTTTAAAATTGCTGTATGTGTGCTTCCTTCCTGAGTTTTTTGGCAGAGCACGCGATTATTTATGACTTGCTGGTGCCTGACTGACAGCTGTGGGTTACCTGGCTGGTAACCTGGCTGCTTTATCAGACTCTGACAGGTTTCACTCTGCCTCTGGAGCGCTGGCTGCCTTGGGAATCAGCTGAATGAGTGATTGCTTGGATTTGCATTTTAGGAAGAGAGGGAAGGAAATCGGGGCGGTGGAGATGGAGGGAAGGAGAAATTACCATTTGTCAGACACAGCCCAAAGCTTTTGTGGGGCTGATAATACTGAAGGCATCTACCAGGTTTTCCACGTGGCTCGGAACTCGCTGTTGACCGGTGAACTTGGTAAATCATTTGTGTGCCCCCTGATCTTTCTTGCCTGAGGAATTTTTTTCCAGCCCTTGTATCACTCGTGGCAGACGTGGGGCCGGTTGGCGTGCACGGTGAGCTTGTTCCAAAGGTGGCCTTCAGGAAGAAGTGTTGACCTCTCCCTATTTCTTTGTATCTTTCTCTTAAGGAGCTAATTTCTTTCCTTCTTCTTCCCAGTGAAAGCAGAGGAACTTTATGCTTTCTCTTACAATCCTAAAACATCCAAAGAGAACCGGGAGATTGGATGGAAGCTGATTGACTTAAAAGTTGATTACCAGCGTATGGGAATTCCGAACAACTACTGGGAAATAACGGATGTTAATAAAGACTATGAGGTAATTCCTGCCCAAAGTAGCCATTTAATGCAGCATCTCTTCTTTGTATTAATGACATACAGCAGTTTGCTGCTGCATAAGCAATGCCTCCAGGGAGGAGTGAGCTCAGTCGGTTGTAATCGAAGCAGCATCGTCTTGATGTGAAGCTGCAGATAATGATGCTATGGAAGAACAGAACAGAGCTGCAGAGTCACCTTGGTTTGCTTTGATCCCCCTGGCAAAGCACCAGATACTTGTTTTGGTGTTGTTTTTTTTTTTTTTTCCTAGAGAAATGTAAAACCATCTGTTAGAAAATAAAAACCAAACCAAACCCTAAAGTACCCTCAGCTGCTTTTGGTATTTCCAAAGCCTGTCCCACCAGGCTGGTGACAGATGTGTAAAAGAGAAAGAAATGGCAGTGGTTTGGCTTGGTGGGGAATGAAGCAGGGTGGAAAGGGAGTAAACAGTAACAGAAAACAGACGTGGTTTTTGTTGTTTGTTTGGATCTGCTGCTGAAGAAGGGCTTTCTGTCACTTCAGTCCTACCTGGCTGCTGCTGTCACTCTCTTTTGCCCCTGTAAGGCCAGGTTGGATCTAAACAATGTTAAACAAAAGCACTTTTCAGCAAGCTTGCTCTTATTTCTGCTTTGGATTATTTATCTTTTTTTTTTTATTCCTTCTGATGTTGTGAACACTCAGACCTTTCTGTCTAAAAGGTGAACAACTCCGAGGAAGACAGCAAAGCACTGAGTCTTGAATCCCTCCCCCTGCTCTCCGCTGCCTTTCCCCACTAGTCTTCTCTACTGTTACTCTCTGGGTTGAAGAAATACAAGCCTGTGCTGTCAGAAGTGACTGGTAATCTTAAATGCCTGTATCTCTGGATGCCTGAATTGAGATACTATACAAGAGCTGCTTTTTCCTTTAGCTCACGAGGGCATCTGAATGTGGGCATCTAAAATCATTAATCACTTGGAAGCTTTGCTTGCTGGTATGTGACTAAAGTGATAGTGCTTCATAATTTCCAGCTTCTGTGTTCAAATTGTCAAGGCTAAACTAAAGCCAGGCTTGGAGAACAGCTCACCTGTGGAGTACGTGCTGAAAAAGCTGTACTTGTTTGAGGATAAAAGGGTAAAGCTGGTCTCTGAAGATTCTGCCTGATCCCTGGGGAACCTCAAGTTCAATAAGATTTAGAGGGATATTTTAAAAGCCTAATTGTCCTTAACTTCTCTTCTTGCAACTAATCAGAAGCTTTCATAAAACTGATGGGTTTAAAGAGCAGCTTTTCGGTACGTGGGGTGTATTGTGCAGATTGGGGGTTTGCTCAGTTCAGTTACAGCATCGATTGTTTCCTCCCCATGTTGTTTGTTTTTTATTTCACTGCTATTCCTGTGTTGCTTCTCTAAATGCATCTTAATGGCTGGAGACTCCAGCTGCAGACTGTGGTGGCAAGCAGCCTGCCCGGCGCTTTATAGACGCTGCATCAGAAGCTAAAGAGGAATTTTTCATGGATTTTGAATTGCCAAGTAGTAATATCTGGGGTATATAGTAATATATGATTTTTTTTCATTTTTTTCTTTCCTCTCTCTTAGGTTTGCAACACGTACCCTCCAGAAATAGTGGTGCCTAGAGCTGCTAACAAGGCTGTGGTGATCGGAAGTTCGAGGTTCAGAAGCAGAGGGCGGATTCCTGTGCTTTCTTATTTATATAAAGAAAACAATGTTAGTGATTCATTTTCTGCTGCTTTTGTGGGGAGTAAGGGTTCCTCTTCTTGTCCAGTCCCCTCTCGGGGAAAGGAAAGAGCGAGAGAATTGTTAGAGTGTGTTAAGCTCACGCCTGAGAGATGCACTTCTCTTAACAGCTTTAATATTGCTTTATTCTGAGTTACAGAAGAACCTAGCTGAAGACAATCGCTTGGGATTCCTCCAGAGCTGTGCAAAAGGCACACGTTTTCCAAGCTTCCTGTCTGGAGTTTTACCAGCTTTCAGCAGTGCTTTGTTATATGTTTTTGGGGCAGCTATATTGAATGTTTTAACAAGTCACGTGTGAACCCAGCTACATTTTTTTTTTTTTTTATTTTTTGAAGAGGAGAAACTACCCTGAAATAAATCTCCCTTGGTTCGAAAATGTAAAGGTTTTACTTTTTTTTTTTTTTTTTTTTTTTTTTTTTCCTTTTCCACTGAAGACCAGAATGTAAATTTTTAACTTTGCTGTCTCAGCAGCATTTTAGCTGCAGATGTCAGGAAAACGCTGTCGCAGTCAAATTGTTGTTTTCCTGAGGAAGCATCACTTGACCTGGGCAACTGTGTGGAGTTGTGCTGGCAGCTCATGAGCATGCTCCGTGCAGTTTGGGGTGTGGGATGGTAACAACTGATATGCAGATTTGTGGAAAAGAATGTGGTTTTTTTTTTTTTTATTTCTTAAGAATGTTTGGGTTTGGTTTTGTTTTGTTTTTTTCTTAAGAATGTTTTGTTCATAAGATTCCCAAACCTCTAGCTTTGAGCAATATTCCAGTAATATTTCTATATGTCCATTTAAGTAGCTGGGTTTTTTTTGGTGACACAGCAAATAAGCCTCTTAAACCCCACAAATTAACTGGTTTTAGGGGGCAGTGTGGCTGTGATGACCTGGAAGCAGCTAACTGTGTGCTGTTGTGTGTTGCAGGCTGCCATATGTCGCTGTAGCCAACCCCTCTCCGGGTTCAGCGCCCGCTGCCTGGAGGATGAGCAAATGCTGCAGGCCATCAGAGAAGCCAACCCTGGGAGCCCCTTCATGTATGTTGTAGACACGAGGCCAAAGGTATCTTCCCAGGGTTTGTGGCTACGTTTAAAGCTTGCGTCTGAATTAGTAATGTTTCCAGTTCACTGTCTCCCAGCTCTGCTGGTGTTTTCTTTATGCTGCATTAGGTTAAACGGTGTCAGTCTGGAATCAGGATTTCGGTGTCAGGGTCCTGGGTCACTGTCTTAGCATGACAAATGCTTGTGCACATTAAACTGCAATGTTAAGTGCTGTTCAGAATCCTGGAGTCTTCTGCGTTGAGGGTTGTGTTCAGGGTGGCCCGAAGCAACTGGGAGTCTGGAAGCTGAGAGAGTGAAGCATTTTCCTGCAGAGAGCTTGGTCCTTAACATCTTGAATTGGAGAGAAACCATTGGCTTCAGCTGTGGAGCTGTGGTGCTGAGGGCCATGGGTCAGTGGTGCCCTGGCAGTGCTGGGGGGGTGATTGGACATAATGAACTGAAAGGGCTTTTCCAACCAAAACAATTCTGTGATTCAGTTCCACTATTTCCATACCACCCTGCATGTATGGTGCCTGTACAAATGCCTTTCCTCGTTTCACTTTGATATGCTTCTGTTGGAATCTTTTTGCGTTGCTTCACAGTTAAGGCAGACTCAAAGTCTCTGGTTTGGTGACAGCAATATTCTGAAACTGGGCACGGTTTGGATACTGCCTACCCTAAGAAATTCTATCCAGAGTCTTAATGAGCCTTTGCATGTGACTAACAGACTGGAGACACTGGTGACATTTTAGTGGAACAGCTGGAAGTGATGTCTGGGAGGTGGGAAGTACATCCCAGTGCCACCTCTTCAGCGTGTTTTCTGGGAGGCTTTAGAGAAAAGCAGGACTTGTAGAACAGACTCATTTCTCTCTGTGTGCTGTTTGTTGTAATTTTCTCTCTTTCTTTTCTATTCCTCTTCCTGTTCCCTTGAATTTGGCAGTTAAATGCCATGGCCAACCGAGCTGCTGGGAAGGGTTATGAGAATGAAGATAATTACAATAACATTCGCTTCAAATTCATCGGCATAGAAAACATCCACGTGATGCGGAACAGCCTGCAGAAGCTTCTGGAAGGTAGGTATGGTCCCTGCAGGTGACCAGTCTTCATTCCCTTGGCTGATTTTTGGACAGAACCTTTTGCTCAATATATAAATCCTAAGTGGACTTGGCTGTTGTGATGGCAGCAGATAGCAAAGTCAATATCTTTGCACGCTCTGTTGAAGCGGCTGAAAGTATTGATGTGGTTAAAATGCTTTCCTTTTATTTATTGTTGTGCTTAGTTTTACAGTGGGGCAAAAATAGCAACTAACAGCATTCCTCAATCCCGCCAGCTACGTGGAATCTGAATTGCTTAAATGTGCCATATCAAAGGAAGAAGGCCAGAGCAATACTGCATTTTACCATTAAGATAGTTTTGTGGTTACCTTCTGAGTTACTGAGAGGAAACTACCGTAGGTTGTTGAGGAAATAGTTTCCTGGGGCTTGCTGGGTTTAGTTTGGAGTATTTCAGTGTTAAACAGTGTTTCTGATTTGAAATAAAATTTTTGGCGTAATCTTTCAAAGACCTGAATCTCATACATATGTAGGTCTTATTTTGCATTTATTTCTGATGGGGGTTTTTTAACTGAAGGTGTTTTTAAGACATTAACATGTATTAAAAACTGATGGTGTAATATATTAAACAGCAGAGTAGCTCAGACTAATGGTGTAATATATTAAACAGCAGAGTAGCTCAGGTAGTGAAGCCACTCTGTGAAATTGTGATCTTAGGGAGAAATGAAGAGCAGGGCAGCAGAAATACCTGAGCCAGTGGAGATCTAGAGTTGAATCGGGCACATTTTCACTAAAGTAATTTTGGAGAAGTTCCATTAAAGGTGAGGGCATAGCTTGGATCAAACCAGTATGCTCTGCTAGCTGATTTACAGCATGGTTACCATCCTCCTGTGGAATGGGGGGGAATAGATGCTGCAAATTGCTCTGCTTGGTCCCTGTGCTTAGTTTTCTAAGCTGTAATACAAGTGCTGTCATTCAAAATATGAGCCTAATGTTTAAGTGACCAGTGTAATAGTCACCTTGCTTTGAAATAGTTGAATAATTGATGCTACCAATTCCCTGGCCAGGCAGCGCTGCAGGATCCGTGGTGACCTTGGAGAAACACAGGCTGTTCATGCAACCAAGAGATTGGCCTGACCACGGGTCTAAAGTCATAGAATCATAGAACTGTCAGGGTTGGAAGGGACCTCAAAGATCGTCCAGTTCCAACCCCCCTGCCATGGGCAGGGACCCCTCCCACTAGAGCAGGTTGCTCACAGCCCGAGCCAGCCTGGGCTTCAACACTTCCAAGGATGGGGCTTCCACCACCTCTCTGGGCAACCTGTGCCAGTGTCTCACCACCCTCATGGGGAAGAAATTCTTCCCAATGTCCAACCTGAATCGACCTCTCTCTAGCTTTAACCCATTCCCTCCAGTCCTATCGCTGCTTGACAGCCTAACAAGTCCCTCCCCAGCTTTCTTGTAGCCCCCTTCAGATACTGGAAGGCCACAAGAAGGTCTCCCAAGTCCTCGTTTGCCTGTTGCTGTCAGATTTATTTTGTGGTGAATAAATACTTGTTTACTTCCATATTCTTCTTCCACAGCGATAAGAGGGGAGAATATTTTTCAGATGCTCAAGTTCTCTCAGAGATCAATATTATTGGTTTGTATATCTAAGGACACACCAGTAGTTTCTGTCCTTCAGACAGGATAGTGCAGCCCATGCTTCAGCTTGGAAATGTTAGCTTGTAGGATCCATCCTCTCCATTGCTGTGAGAACATAATGAGGAGGTGGGGAAAAAGAAACTTGTATTGTTAGCGGAGCACCAGCTAATTCCTTTGTTTGTGTTCTCAGTGTGTGAAATGAAGTCCCCCTCAATGAGCGACTTCCTCACTGGGCTGGAGAACTCAGGTTGGTTACGGCACATTAAGGCTGTGATGGATGCAGGTGTCTTTCTTGCCAAGGTAAAAGTGTGCTCCAGCCTGCAGGAGAATTAAGATATGTGCTTGTCTGTTTGGGCTGCTCCAAGGTGGGGGAGTTGGCTCTGGAGAGCAGGTGGGACAACATTGCTGTTCAGCTTGGCCTCAGCTCTCGAAACCAAGCCTGCAGTTGGAGAACCTCCAGTGGCTTACCCAGCTGGTTCTCTCCTAGACACCTCCTGTGACTCGGGGAATGCCGCAGGGCTTGGGACCTTCTCTTCTTCACGGTGTTGGAAGAATCAGCTCTCTAAGTTTATTGAACTCATTTGAAACAAAGAGAATGTGGATCAATGACCCTTGTAACCATCTCCACATAACGTGCACTTAGGGGTGCAAGCAGCTCGTAGCCTTGTGCTCGCTGGTCGTTGATCTGCTCTGCTGTAGGTGAGGGATCCTTTAGACCGGATTACTGCTCTCTTGGTTCTGTGTGATGCTAAATTTGACAATTCATCGCAGGCCTCATTTCTGCAGAGCTTGTGATTTTGCAGCTCAGGCAGAAGGAGAAAAGTCCCCAGGGCACAGGGCCCTTCAGCAATAGTAAATGGTGCACGGGCAACACGTGGCGAGGGGAGTGCCCGTGGGTAAATGTTGCCTTTTCTCTCTTAAAATCTTCCCGTGTAGCAAGCAAGCGGCTAATTTGTGTTTCTCTTCTGCCACCAGTACAAGGGGAAGAAGATGAATCCATATGGGGGGAACCTGGGATGAGCTCTTCTAATTTTCCTTGAAGTTCCTACTCCCCATGTGTCCAGTTATTATTCTTACTCACCCACCAAATATTTCCTCAAGGCAAGGGGGCTGAGAATTCGTGGTCTTTCAGAAGCCCGAGGGTTTTGAGAGCAGAGGGTCTTTGCTTCTTGGCAGTCTGTGTTGCTGACAAGATGTGCTGCAGCATTTTATTCTGGCTGGGGCTGCCAACAGAGCCAGAAACGGTGCATTTCCATGGTCCAGATGAGAAATGGCAAATTCTCCTCTTAGTTTTTAGGCCAGTCAGGTAAATGAGAATGAAGGAAGCACTTAATTACAGTAAGCAACCTAGAAAAGTGCTGAACTGTTCTGTCTGTCCCTCCTCCCAGGCTGTGAAGGATGAAAAAGCCAGTGTGCTAGTCCACTGCTCGGACGGCTGGGATCGCACGGCGCAGGTCTGCTCCCTGGCCAGCCTCCTCCTGGATCCCTTCTACAGGACTTTTAAAGGCTTCATGGTAAGGCCGCGAACGTTGGGATTTCAAAACTAAGAAGTGAAATGTAAACAGGCCCTAATTAAATGTTTTAGGCCGTTTCCTGGAACAAACAGTAGGTGACCTATATACACCCAGCGTTGAGTCCATAAACAAGCTTTAATTGCTCAGAACAGCACGGGCACAAAACCGCAGCGGTTGATTTACAATTCCCAAATCTTTGTCTCCTTGAACATCCACATGAGAGCCGCTAATGAGACGTCCTGGACAGAGACAGTGAGCAAAGGATGCAACTCTGGCAGCAATCCACAAAAAAAAGCAGTGAAAAGTTATCATTTCAGCCTGTTTCAGCAAATGCTCCCTTATCTGCTAGGACTTCAAATGGGGTTTGCTCTCTCTTGTGCCCAGGGCAGTGTCTAACCTGTGTATCTTGTGAAATTCATGCATCATTTAAGACCATTTTAAAGCCATTACACGTGAATTTGGCCTTTGCTGCAGGATTGTTCTTCCTTGAAGCCCTGTTAAATACCTGACAGGCAGCCTGCTGCCCTTTTGCAGAAGAGCTCCTTCAAGGAAACTGAAATCAGAATAATGCCAGATTATCCCATGACAGCAGTTACTCCAAAGTGAATGCAATGGAAGTGTAAAGAACAGCAACATCTGAAATGCAGTAGAACTTTTCAAAGGACCTCTGTGAATTTCTGCCTTCCTTTTGTTCTTAAAGTCTGGATGATGATGTCAGGAATTGATCTTTAAACATGATCCAGCAAGACAAGTAATAGTGGATTGAGCATCAGTCATGTGGTTCCTTACGAGATGTGTTTAAAAGAAATGCTGTTTCCTCTGTGTTTTCTGTATAGCACAGACATTCTACTTAAATAATCACCTAGTTTTTTCTGATTTCATCCTGAGTGCCTCAGTGCACAACTGTACTTCTCACCTGCCAGTTGGTGTGTTCAACATTTGCTGAATTCCAGTTCCTGGTTTATTTTGCTGAGTGATTTGCAAAAGAGTATCATGCTAAATAGCACATAGTGTAATATTAAGCTGTTAATTCTCAGTGGGTTTATATATTAACATTAACAACGTACAAACTCCCCCAAAATAGTACCAGACTCGCTTGAAAGAACTTCAGATTCCAGCAGTGGCATTGTACTGGTCACTGTGGACAACTCCAATCTATAAATCACTGTTACTCTTCATGGGCTCCTGCAGATGTGCTCAGATATATCAGTTGGTTGTAAGCTGCTTAGAGCTTAACATCTAAAGCTTCGTTTTGCTTTTTCTAAATAAAGTAATGCTCTTTTTTTTTAATCTCTGTTTTGAAATGGAAGATCCTGATAGAAAAGGAGTGGATTGCAATGGGCCACAAGTTCTCTCACAGGTAGGAAAAGCTTGTTACCACGGGTGTAGTGACTGGCTGGGAAACTAATGCAGTGTTTTCAGGTTCATGTACTCATTAAAAATGCAAATGAAGATACAGGACAGAGGAAAGAAGATTTGGAAAATACATAAAGCCAGTGTCTTCTGGGGTGGTTACTCTTACAGCTTTTATGACTTGACAAAACAGTCTTGAACAAACTGAATTCCAAGTGATTTGCTCCCTGTAAAATCCCATTTGTGCTCTGTGAGGAGTGCTGATGTTCTGGCAAGGCCTGTTAATTCTTCTGCACTCATCTCCTGGAAGCAAACCTCAGCTGATGTTTTTCAGGACTTTTACCAAGCTCAAAGCATAAACTTGAGGCCGGTATAGTGCTAAACCCCAATCTGACTGCAGATTAAAATGCTGTCACTCCTGCAGTTGGTAGCCTGCTCTCAGTAGGGTTATTACCTGCAATGACTTCAGGATGTATTTACCATTAAAAACTGGAAACTGAGATGGTCCAAAAGAGTGTGAGGAGGGAAGGGACGGGTCTGTTCAGTGATGCCAGCTTAACCCTGCTTTGTTTGCATCTCTCTAGGTGTGGCCATTTGGATGGTGACCCCAAAGAAGTGTCCCCAGTCTTCACGCAGTTTGTTGAATGTGTCTGGCAGCTCATGCAGCAGTTCCCCTGCGCCTTCGAGTTTAACGAGCGTTTCCTCCTGGAAATCCATGACCATGTCTACTCCTGCCAGTTTGGCAACTTCCTGGGGACCTGTCATAAGGAGCGTGAGGATCTGAAGTGAGTTGACAGCCAACAGCAGACAAGTCACTTGAAATGTCAGAAAAAGGGCAGGCTGTTTGCCTGTATGTTTTTAATGTAATTGTAGATTGGTTAAGGGTGACATTGTCTTAAGAGATGCTTATTTGCTACAGTGTGGAAAAAAAAAATTTAGATTAATTGTATCCCCAATGTCAGATGTTTTAATTTGGACCCCAGTAATAACTTGCAGATACCCCTTTTGGACTGGGTAGTTCCTGTTTTAAATGGTTCTGTATTCCTCAGTGATGTATCTAGATAGAAGGGAGAAACTTTTGGTGCTGAGGGTGTCAGAGCCTGTGCCAGGCTGCCCAGAGAGGTGGTGGCTGCCCCATCCCTGGCACCATTGCAGGGGAGGTTGCCCGGGGCTCTGAGCACCCTGCTCTAGGTGCAGATGGCCCTGCTCCCTGCAGGGGGTTGGATCAGATGACCTTTCAAGGTCCCTTCCCACCCAAACCAGGCTGTGATTCTGTGTTTATGAAATTAATCAGATACTGTGTAAAAACAATTTTCTCTCCCTTAATCTAATTCTCCTCAGAGCAGCCAGCGATATTAACCCACTGAACTTGATTCTTTATTTTAGTGATTAGATGTTATTTGTAATTGACAGAATCTTTGAGAAGACCCATTCCCTGTGGCCTTTCCTCTTACAGAAGAAACAGGAATTCAGAAATCCTTTGTACAGAGGATTTACAGCTTACAAAGAGCTTCAACCAAACACCCTACCTTTCAGTTTCCAGTAAGTTGCTTGTTTAAGAAGGGGGGGGCATTTCTTCCCCTGTAATACAGACTGGTAATCCCTATTTAATACATTTTCACTGATTAACATGGTTTGTTTCATCTTCCTCCTCCATTCCTGATACATAAACTGAGAGTCTTAGTGCACAGGGAATTGCTAAATAAGTGTGGGTACTGTAATATGTATTTTATTATTACTTTTTTTTTTCCTTTGAATGAGACAAGGAGAAAAAGAACTTCAGACACATAGACAGACCTGACGCACACAATCTGACTACATGCCCTGTCAGATTTACCTGACAGGACAGGCAGTTGTTAAAGAAAGTTCCCCCCTTTTCTTCTTAATCTCTATTAAGGAAGCCTTTCCAGCAGGAATTTCAGTGCCCAGTCACACCGAGGCTTGTGCAGTCCAGGCGGTTTGCACAGGAGGGATTTCTTGTTGCCCTGCCTGGGCTGTTAGGGCTGAAGTGGTTTGTTTTTCTTTGTTTCTGGCTCGTTCCTGCTCCCTGATGAGAGAGGGAGGGATGCAAATGTGGGTTTAAATGCCGTGTGTGGTTACTGGTGGGCAGAGGGTGTTAATGAAAGCAGGGAGCTTGGCAAGCTGAGGACCTGCAGGTGAAGTGCCCAGGCTGCCCGTGAGCCTGCTACAGGAGAAAAGAACATGTATTTTTGTCTTAATACCTGCTGCCATTGCCTGGGGGTCACAAGGCAGAAGCATTTCAACCCTCAGAAGGTTTTTTCTTTGAACTTGATAAAAATTTTCCCATTGATACTGAATTTTATAATCCAAGGCTATGGCAATTTTCTGAAGTCAACGACGAATCTCAATTTGTTGAGTTGGTTGGGGTGTTTTTTTTTTTTTCTTAAATGCCCTCTAGTTTGTTGGCCAGTAATGCACGATTGGGCAGCTAATTCTCTTTCTTTGCCCCGCTCCGGAGGTTCTGGTGTGGGATGTACAATCGCTTCGACAAAGGAATGCATCCGAAACAGTGCACGCTGGATCGTCTGCTGAGCTGCGTGAGCCAGAAGCTGCAGCTGGAGGACAGTGCATCTGAGCTGGAAAATGTGAGTCCTGCAGCTCCACACTTAAAAGCGTGCGATGGTTTTGGCAAATACAGCTGGGATTGAACGTCGGCACTGAACAGTTGTTTCAGCATGCTTGGCAAACTGAGGGATTAAATGCTGCTGCTGTGAGAAAGAGGTTTGATGTACCCCAAATTCTTGTCTGCAGGGGAAAAACTGTTGGGTCAAGTTCTGTTGCACGCTTGTGAGGTTTTAATTCTCTGAACAAAGCAGGTGCTAAGAGAACATCTGGGTTTCAACTCGCAACAAACTTTGAAGGACAGACGAAAAGAATTGGCCAACTTCCCCAGCTGACCCTTAATAATAGGAGTGTGGCTTTTTGTTTTGCTTATGCATGGAAAGGACATTGCCTTATTAAAACCAAAACAAACAAAACCCCAAAAAAAGGCACAACAACAACAACAAAAACCCTTAAAATACAATAATGGGAGAGTCATCTAAAAATATATTAGGGAGAAGGCATCTTGGTGTCCTTCACTAGGTTAATGGGAGCACTGAAAATCTTTTATTGAACGATGTTTGTAGCAGACACGTGGGGATCTCTGCCCCTGTGCTTTCAACTCTAGCCCAGCATCAAGAAGAGGTGCTGGTACAGGATTATTATGGTGATAGTGGGTTGAGGGTGGGGTTTTTTGTATATCCCCGACGTCTGGGAATAATACCTGTCTTTTTTTTTTTTTTAATTTATTTTATTAATGTCTTTTTATCTGTGCAGAAACTTCCTTTCCTTGATGGCCCTTTGCCCCCTGAAGCCTGCTCGGTATCGAAAGCAGGATGTGCTGCTTCTCAACCCCCAGTGCTCAACACCCCGCAGGATTACCAAGGGGACCCACCTCCCGTGCTGAGCAACGGTGCCTCGGCAGCCGACGCGGCCCTTGCGCCCGCTGGGGACCCAGAGCCCGGGGAGAACCCGTCTCCTCACCGCCACCTCCACCGTCTCAATGCCGGTTTGGACTCGGAAGCCAAGGATCTAAAGCCTCAGCACCACTGACCAGCTCTGGGAACTGTGTCCAGTGACCCGTTGTCCCCGCGGGGGTGGAGACCCCGCAGCCACTGGCAGGGGAGTGTGAGTACCTCCGTGAGCTGCGCAGAAGAGGCTGCCTCTGGGTCGCTGCGCGTCCTTCCGCGGCTAAAATGACGGTGGTGCCCGCGGAGCTGCGCAGAAGGCTGCCCTGAGCTCCTGTCAACGCTCCTCGGTGGGAACGTGATGTGTGTTTAAGGTTTGCCTGCCAGGACTTGCCTTTCAGGCTGAAAGGAATCTTGGCCAGTTAACACTGGGCTTAGGAGTTGCACAGTGTAGCTGGAGGTGGGAATACACTGTCCATTTATTCTCAGTGGTGGTGCAAGGTAATCTTAAAATGATAAAAAATTCCAGTTCCTCTTAAAATGACAAAAAAAAAAAACCCCAAACCTTTTCTTAGCTGTGAATGAATCTGTGCATGCACCCTCACCTCGTGGCAGAACTGGTTCAGTTTTTGTTTCCTATGCATATTTGTGACAAAACCAAACCCCCCCTGTGCCTTTTAATGGAGACCATTTTAACGTCTAGCCACGCAACCTACTGTTTTTATTAGTGTAGTGTGTAGAATCCAGTGTTTGGTCTTCTCCATAGTCAGTATTTTTAAACAAGGGGTTTTATCTGCTGCCAGCTTCCCCGGGACCTTTGCCAAGCCCCTCAGTTCAGTAGCTTCTTTCTATGCCCACCTTCCCAAGCATAGGTTTCTATCAACCTCGTTTACTGATTGCCAGAGTGCAGGAAGCCAGAAGGCAGCCTGTAGCACAGGAATTTTGGACAGAGGGAGGATTAGGAATGAGGTAACAGGAAAAAAAAAAGGGAATTTTTCTCTCTTACTTCATGGTCTGGGTTAAATTGAAGCGAGAGAGTCTGTTCTGAGCTGGAATCGATGCGCTTTGCTCGCGTCCGTCGATGAGGCAATAATTACAACCAGTGATTAGGGTGCATTCTGCTACTGAAATGGGGCCTGAACTGAGGATTTCACATCACGTGCTGATTGATTGTGCTGAATATTGTCTTGGGTGTTAAAATTACGTGACTGTTAGAGATGTTTTGTCTGTACTGTCAAAGACGTGGTGTCTCTCGTGGCAATGACCTTTGTCAGTCTGTGCAGCTGGTGGCAGAACGTAAGCAGGGATGAGACCCCAGAGGAGTGGACATCCCAGCTTGTGGCTGTGTCCCCAGCTTGGACCTGCTCCAGTGCTTCTTAACAACTACTTGGTTTCTTTAAACCTCAGAGATCTCAGCTGGAGATGCTAGTTCCGAGCAGCAGGATTAAAGCAGAGACGTATGCTCCGTTTATACAGGAGCTGCGTGAAGGAACGAGGGCTTTTCCCCTCTGGGCTGTGGGTGCCCAGGAAAGCTGTCCCACAGTGCTTGTTCTGGACAAGCTTCTGTAGATGTGAGAGCCCCTCTGTGCAGCTTGATGCACGGTGCTTCTCTGCTTTCGTTTGAATCCTACTGTTTAAATTAGATGCTGCCATTAGGTGTTAAAATCAGGTTTTCTTTTATATATACTTTTTTTTTCTAAGTTAGCCCTTCTGGATCTACAGTGTCAAGAAGAAACATTCCATTACGGCATCGCGAAGTGCAGTGGCTGTTGTTTGTGGGCTTGTCACCGGTGGGGAAACGACAGGCTTGGTTTCAGTCTCTGAGACAAAGTAGGAAAGAAAACCAAAACCCAAAAACAACTGCCCTGAGTGTCTTTCTTTGGCTAAGAAAATAGATCTTTGTTTTTTATTAAACATCTCAAAAGACCCAGGGGAAAATGGCAGTACCTGAGAACAGAGTTTCTTCACTGCCTAGAATGGCAAAGAGAAACTTTTTAATGTTGCAGGTTTTTCAGTGTCAAAACAAGCACCGTGGTTGTTTTCAGAGGTGTAGGAAGCTGAGAACTATGATGTGCCATTGATTTGAAAGCGAAGTGCATGAAGCACTGAACTATATGGGGTTAAGCAGAAGATGTGTGACGTTGGATTCGAAATAATCGAAACCCCTGCATGGTGCAGCAGCTGGGTATTTATGGCGAAGGATGCGCGTTTCCAAACGCACCTTCTCTTCATCTCCAGACAAGCCTCTGCTGCTGTGTCTCTTTGCCCCTAACCAGGGATGTGCTAAGCTCCCGTCGTTCAGTTGGATAGTCTGCCAGCCTTTTAATTTTGCCATATCCACTTACTCCTCAAGCCAAGAAATTGCACCCTGAGACTTAACCCGTCCGCTCGAGATAGCCGGGGTTTGGAATCTGCTGTCGGGTGCTGGGGAGGCTTTTTCCCTTGGCCTCTTTCTAGTGCAAAAGCTCGATTTCACATGTGCACTTGGCAGCTTGAAGCCAGTTTCCTATGGACCCATGGGTCTGTCCTTCCAGATGGGGCCTCTAGATGGAGAACCCTAACGTGGTAAACGAGCCCAAGGCAGGCACTTTGTAGGACCAGTTACTCTGGATGCCCTCACTTCTTTCAACGTGGAGATAGAGAATGGTAGAGAAATTTTGGCTGCCCACTGAGGGCTTTAGACACTCTGTCAGTTAATCACTGTATACAAACATTGTGCAGAAGGCTTCTCTACATGTTTACACATTGCCTAGTCCTTTGAAGGGCTGTAGCTTACCTTGGCAAAAGTACAACTGTCCTTGCTTGTCACTAAAACGCGACGCTGACGTCTCCACAAATCCTTCCTGGCAGGGAACCATGGAAGGATCCCTTCAGCCACTGAAAGTATTACTAGTAAGCTTTTGGTGATCTTGCTGCTTTTGACTCCAATGACAAAACAACAGACACCTTTATACTTTGAAATGCAAATCTTAGCAAAACAAAAACTAATAGAAGGGTGATGGTCTGTCTTTGTAAACCGGGGTTTAATGTGTACAAACTGGGTCAGAATTGACAAATCATTTACACTGGTGCTGTAAATTCAGAGCTGGAAATGATTCCAGGGATTCCTGGCTTTCCATGAGATTATTTTATTGAAAACTGATTAGCTGGAAGTTTTTCGGTTCTGCCAGTAACTCTGGTGTGTCTCGAGACCAAAAAGGAGAAGCTGTTGGGAGCACTGCAGCGAGTCCTTGGCTCTCTGCTCCGAGAGGCTTGGCTTCCCAGAGCCTCGCAGGAAGCCCCTCGTTACCGAGCCCCCTGATCGGAGTGACTGGATTATGTGCTCCCCAAAAGTCTTAAAGGAAATCCAAAAGCTGTTCCATAGGAATCTTCTTTTGCGTAGGTGAGAAGTTACTAGAACTTTATTCCTCACGGAGCATCCCCGCCTTGTGAAGTCGCCGGTGCTGTGGTTTATGTGGAGCTGTTAAGGGAATAATGCAGCCTGCTGTTTTCCACCTGGATCCCTCTGGCTGGGAGGGAGGAGGGATCTTATTTTGCTGTGGGTGGGCTCTGTTTGTGTAAAACTTTTCCTGTCGTGGAGCTTCTCCAAGAGAACCCCTCGGTAGTGCAGGTTTGGTGTATCCAGCCCAGATGGGTCTGGCAGTGCCATGGGCAAGTGCCTCCAGCCCTCCACGGTCAGGCGACTACCTTGAAGCAGAAGAGGGGCTCGTGTAGCTGTGCCTCTCTGTGGAGAGGTCTTAATGGGAACTTCACAACACTGGATTCTTCAATTGCTTTTTTTGTTCTGCCGTTGCCGCTTGCGGTAGGGAAATCCAATCTGTGCTGTTTGGGGGGAAAAAAAAGGGAATTGTTGGTTTCCTGTTGATGATGGTGACCCTCTGATGGGAGAGCAGCTGCTGCTTGAAGCCTATGGGTGTGATGCACTTCTAGCTGCATGTTCTGTTCCTGCTCTAGGGGAATGCCTGTTGTTTAAGGGCTGAGAAGGAAAAATCCACCTGCTAGGTGGGTGCTAGCTGGTACTTGGAGCTGCCCTGACCAGGATGGAGGAGGATGCTTGCTGGTAGATAGCTGGGTTGCTTCAGTTGGCCTCAGTAAGCTGCTTGTGTCCTGGTTGGGAGATCTGCTAGGAGCTGAAGGTGCACAGAGCTTCACAGGACCTTTGCTGGACCGAGACCCCGTTGGATTACGTGGGGAGACCTCCGTGCTGGCAAAGTGCCCCGTGTCTGTTGTTGGGTTTGGAGGGGCCGAGCCCTACCAAGAGTTCAGGGAGCACCCTGGGATGTAACAAAGCTGCAGCACTGGCAGGGAAAGCCCTTTGAAGGGCTCCTGTGCCAGATGTGGCCGCTCCTGTGCCAGATGTGGCCCCCATTCCCTTTCTGGCAGGACTGCTCTCTGGGTAGGTCAGTGCCAGAGGTTTCCTCCCCCAAGGGGCTCATTCCTCAGCACTGTTTTGGGACCAAGGGAACTCCAGGTGTCTCTGCCACTTGCTCCTCTCCCCTTCCCACTGCTCCGCGTTGAGTGTGGGGCCGTTCTCTGCACGGACCCACCACAGTTACTCCTTGTTTACACGCTGTCCCTCTTGCACATAGAGGCGCTTCTTGTGCCATGGGGGGAAAGAACCTGTTCTGAATGTAGTAGTTTTGTTTTAATTAATACACAGCCCTTGATAAATAGGGGGGGGGGGCATGTCTTGGACCAGGTGATGATGAAGTTTGTGCTCTTTCAAAAGCACCTTCAGCAGTGAGAGCAGCCACGCAGGAGCAGGGGAGGGGAGCGTGGTGACCTACATCTCTTCATCCCTGTGTCTGCACGGCTGGACTGCACGGGGCAGAGTGCCACCGGAATAACTCGTAGCGCTGGATCCAGTCCCCCCCTAACCGGGCCCGGCGCTTCTCCCGTCGCCCACGAACTGCTCATGGTGGGAACCCACACAAACTCCGTGCAGTCCTCGCCTGGAACTCGTGGTGTTGTTGCTGTCCTCGTGGGTTGTAGCTGTGGAGGGGCGGCTGTAGAAGTGGAGGGTGGTGACACCGCGATGGTTGTGTACGCCTCTGCCCCGTGGCTGCCGCGCTGCTTACAACAAGGTGTGCCGTGGTTAGAGGAGCACTGTGTCTTCTTCCTCAAAGTGTATGTGTTCCATCAGGTTTTACTTGTGTTACAGTTTACTTTTATTCCTGACCAAAAAAAAAAAAAATAAACACCTTGCCTTTTTAAAGTCAGCGACTGCTCTGTTTTCTGGTTCATTAATCTCAAAGCAGAGCTTTGTGCTTGGAAATGGGAGGGTAGTGGAGCTTGTCTTAAACTGAGCCTTGATTCCACGTCCCCTTCTTCTCCAGAATGGAAACTGTGGGCCCTCCCTGATTTTGGAGGGGCTGCCAAATGCGGTGTCAGTGCCTTAAGAATCAAACGACCAACAACACAACCCAGAACAATGACAAAAAAACCCAACCCTCACACACACAGCAATATGGGGGGGAAGAAAAAAGAAACCATATTAAATCTTACCATCTTCTCTATGCTTTGTTGCTATTTTTAGTTTTTAATTAAATTTTTCTTTGTATATTAGAAACAAATACCCTCTCGGGCTTTTCTTCCTCCAGGAAAGCTGTCTGTCCCTCACGCGTGGGTAAGTCTGTCTGCAGGTGCCTCCAGCCTGGCTTCAGAAGCTTTCTGAGAAGCAACTCAACCTTTCTTCAGCCTTGCTGTGAGGAATTGGGTCTGACCTACTGTGGTACCAGGTGAAGAGATCCCTTCTGCTAGTTGGGGTGAAGAACCCCAGTCCATCTGCTGCTGGTATCATTTAAAAATGCTCTTCTATCTCATTCCTTCGCCTCGCTACTGAAGGTACAATTAAAGGTGGGGTGGTTTTTGTGAGGGCAAACTCAAGTGAGGTGGGAGAATCCTGAAGGAAGAGGGGGAGTCCAGCTGCAAAACCTGTCTCGTGTTCATACCCGAGGTCGCTGCTTCAATAACTTGGAGCTGTGCAGCAACAGTCAAATCCCCCAGTTAAATACAGACCTCCAAGGTGGAGAGGAAGGAGGTGATGGGAGTGAGTTTGGTGGTGCCAAGGCTGCACAAAGTGCTTCAGAGTGCAGTTTGAAGGGGGGAACCCTGTCAGCGTCCTTTAAATCTCTGCCTGGCAAAGCGAGGTTAGGCTGTTGTAGTGATTAATGGCAGAGTAAGCGTTTGGAGGGGTTTAATACCTCGGGTGGGAGGTGGGGGAGCTGAGTGACGGGGATGTGACTTCCTAGAAGATACTTTAAGTTCCCGTGCACCCCAAACCCCTCTGTGGCTCTATGACTTGCAGCAGGAGACACGGAGGAACCGTTTTCCCCAGGTCAGTCCAGCACCAGACCCTGACAGAGTCCAGCTCTACTCAGGATGCCTTGAAATACTTCATTTTTGTTCTGAATCTGTGCGTTCTTTGGAGTAGACCAAGAATACTTGGATTTTTTTGGTAGCCATCTACCTTTGTACTCGACTTCTGTTCAGTTACCCAGCAGTTAAACATGCTGGTGATGATTTACCAGGGAGATACTGGTGTGTGTACGTAAAATGGATAAACTCCTCTGGTGTTAACAGCGTTGGCTACAGATTTTTGGTCTGATGACTTTTAAAAGAGGAGGAAAAAAAAAAAAAGGAAAAATCCTACCCAGACTAGCAGCAGAAAGAGCATCTCTCGATCTGTTTCCACGAGCCAGGCTGTGAGATGCTCTCGGGATACTTGGTGCAGGAAAGGATTAAACTGCTGACTGCTGCCAGGGGAGATGTTCCCGCTCCTTGCCGTGGGGCTGCTGCAGATCTCCTCACTTCAAACCCAGAAATAAAGTGAGAGTTTGTCCCAAGTAATGACAGATCAGCATCTAGATTCACGTGTTCTACTATCGTTGACATTTTAGAATCATTCTGCTTGGAAGAGACCTCCAAGATCAAGTGCCACCGCTCCCCCAGCACTGCCAGGTCCCCACTGCCCCCTGCCCCTCAGCACCACAGCTCCAGGGCTTGGAAACCCCTCCAGGGATTAAAAGAGCTAATTATCAGAGTTTTACTAACTCCTCAGGGCTTTGGAGTGAACCCCTCATGTAAAATAAAAGCAGAGCTGTCCTCCAGGTTCTCCCAGGAATAACCTTGAGGAGTGGCCAGCCCTGGAGCACGCTGGGCCCAACGGGCAGCCTTCTGTGAGCGATTCAGGGCCGTGCAGATCACTCGTGTCACGAGGAGCGGGCACGTGCTGAGTCGGGCTTCTGCGGTCCAGGGATCATCTTCCCGCATCAGTTCCCAGCTGCCGGCTCCAGCGCATCCTTGGATCTAAAAGGACAGGGTCTCCTGGAAGGTGTTGGAAGCAGTGAGCCATCCTGCACCTCTGATGAACTTCTGGGGCTCCAGCACTGCTTAAATTCCTTGAGGAACTATGGGAGAAGGTGAAGAAACAGCTTCGGGATTCCTTCTTCCATCTCTACCAACCTGTTTCGTGTGGTGAGGGACGCACCAGGGCCGTGTCCTGGGAGCTGCTGGGGATGGTCCCCAGCAGTTCCTGCCCTCTCCTGGTTGACATCTGAACAACGTTGCTGCTGGAGCCACCTCCAAGCTGGCTGCTGAGAAGGTGGCCCGTGGAATAGAGGGGTGGAAGTGCCGGGGAGCTGTGAGGAGATGTTTTGATGGGCACAGAGGGAAAATCCCAAGGTGAAAGGCTCGGCTGCCGCTTTGCAGCGAGTGGCAGTTCAGAGGCAGGAGCAGCCCCATGCTGCCGACCTCGAGGGCTGTCCGGAAACCCTTAATCCCTCCTGGATGGCTTCGCTTGCTGCTGTTCAGCAGTAAACTTTTAAACCGGAACGCTTAGCGGTGCTGACTCGGAAAGCTCATTACCCCGTCTCAGCCGCGCTAATAACTATAATCTCTTTAATGGGAGCAACTTCTCTGGACAGGATTTACCTTCCCAAAAACCTTCTCGACGGGCATTAAATATACTTCTGCTCTTTAATTCTCCCCCAGCGAGTGGAGAGCTGACAAAGGACCTGCTGCGCCTGGAGCACATCTCGGGGCTGCCGGCCGGAGCAGAAGGCTCCTCCCGACTCCAGCCTTCCCTCGGGCGTCGGGAGCTTATCCCAACCGGGTCAGCCTTGTCGGTCGCCTCTCCCGGGGCTCCTCTCCGGGCTTTATCCCCGAGGCTGCCGCTGGAAATGATGCAGGATGCGATCCCAAGGCGTCCCTTTGGCGGAGGCAGCGCAGCCCGTGTCCCCCCAGCTGGGGGGGGGGATTTGTCAGCGAGTGCTTCGTGCTTTTTGCTTCATTACTATTCGGTTTAATCTCTGTTCCTTGCCAAGGCTTCTTGTCTTGGTTAACAACCAAACAACGGCAGCGACAGCGCAGGAATACGCCGTTTATCATTACATTTTTCATTCAAGGGGTTTCCTTTCATCTCTAAGTTCCCTACTTTTCACATTTCCTAACGTGTATTCGTGTTGTTGTCTGCATCCCCTTCTTTCCTGTGACAAATCACTGTCTTCTTCATCTCTGCTTTTAGTTCTGCATTTTGCCAGAGAGGTTTCCAGCCAGGCTTGGCTTTTCTGCCTCCAGCGTCCCAGCTGCAGCTCCCTGGCACCCAGTAAACCCTCCCCTTCCTCACTTCTTCTCCGATGTCTATCCACGTTTCTCCTACTCCGTAATTCCATTCATAGCATCAGCTTTGTTCCTTCAAAAAGGTGGGGTTCCCAATCTGTTTGTGAGTGAATTTGGAGAGGGTGAAGCTACGAGGAAACCAGAACTCTACAGCTCTCGGTGCTTTCCAGTGTGCCCGCAGCCCATGAGCAGGGTGCTCACAGCGGGCACACCCGCAGCGTTCTGCAGACCCCCCTGGCTTTAATTCTGGCAGCAGTGGAGAGGTTTTTTTTGTTTTTTCCCCCTGCAGGATAATTAGGTTCCCCTCTCGTTATCTGGTACCCCTGATAGCATCACCTCAAACTGCCAGCCCCGTCCTGCTCCACCACCCGAAATGTCTGGCAAGGCTTTAAAAGGGGACTGGGAAAATACGATGACACTTCCCAGCTGACAGCTCTGATAAGACAGCCCCAAGGCCTCTCCCTGCTTGTTGTGCTTGCCCCTGGAATGTTTCCTGCCTCGCTGGGCGCTGCTTTGGGCTGGATGAAGCCGGAGGAAGTGGTTTAGTCTGGAGGGAAGCCTGAGGAGCAGCCCAGGTGAGAGATCGGGATGGTCTCCGGCGCCTTCTCCTCTCCTTGTGTTTAATAAATGCTTCTGGATGTTGCAAACGGTTGTCTGTGTTGCTCTGAAAGAGGAAGAGGTGGTCGGGAGAGGGGTTGAGAGGGATGCTGTGTGGGACAGTGGCAGCAACAGAGAGAAGGGAGAGGCTGGGGCTGTGCTGCCCTGCCCGGGGGCTCAAAACCGCCCGGCACTCTGCGATTTCCACGAGGAAACGGTGAAGCAAACGCCTTGTGTCGGCTCGGATGGGGGGAGCAGCCTCCAGCACCTGTCCCAGCCTCCCCCTCTCTATATTTACCCAGGGGGACCTTTCCAAGAATGGAAGTGGTAAGATAAAACCCCTCGAGGGGCTAAAATTAGCCCCAGTGCCCTGGCCCCTTCTCCCGGCCGTGGCATTTCAGCTGTGAGCGTGACAGCGTTCCGGTCGCAGAGAGCCGACCTCCAGCCCTGGCACAGCAAGATCCTCTCTCTTTCTCTCCTTTTTGGTTTAAACCGAGGGAGAACTCACCATGGGACTGCTGCTGCCTCGTCCACCCTGGCCGTGAGCACCAAAGGTAAGGCAGCAGCCTGGGCAGCATCGGGCGGTCGAAGGGACTTGGTAACCGGTTGTAAAAGCCAGCGTGGATCTTCTGTCACCCTTAGCTCGAGCCAGAACCTCTTTTTCAGGGAGTCTGCAGGAGTTTTCTTCGGGTGACAACTCTGTTTTGGGCTTTTCTGGTTGAAGAACATCTGTGAGCTCCCCATGGGTGAAAGGAACATCCCTTTGGAGATGTTTCTTTGTGTGTTCGGGAACCACTACAGCTGGATTTTGGCTTTTCCAGACCAGTTCCCTTGGGTTTTCTTTTTGAATCGAGTCTGTAATAAACCTCCCACCTTCTTACCCATAGAGGGGGGGTGTGTGTGTGTGTCCAAAGCTCCACAATTCATTCTTTGCACATCTAAAGCATAAGAGTGAGGTCATAATTTCTACAGAACCTGTCCAGGTTGGTGCCACGGGCAGAAGCAGCAGAGCTTTGCCATCGCTCGCTGCCCTCAGAGCCGCTGTGCCAAGCCAAGCTGCGCAGGTGGCCCTTGCACGGGGGGTTCCTCGGAGCTCACACGTCTGCCACCTCGGGCAGCTGGGGTCCGAGCCTCCCGTGGCTGCCCCGTCACCATCGGGCTCGTTTGCAGGAAGAGGCTAATTGCCCCTTGCCTCCTCAAAGGCAGGATTGGAGGAGTCGCTTGGGGAGACCAAGCTCCGCCGCCTCTCCCCGAGGAAATCCGAGATGCTACATGGTGAGAAATTCCTCCTCCCTCCCCAGCTGGGCCATCGCATTCCTCTGCTTTGGCCCTGCTGAGGCCAGACCCCGCTCCGGGGCTCGGTGCCTGTTCGGGCATGATCAGCTCAGCATCCCCCTCACCTTCCTCCCACCTCCCCGCGCCCCCCGTTATAAAAATCCCAGGCCCTTCCTGCAGCCACACTCCTGGGGCTCCAGAAGGCAGGAGAGAGGAGAGGGTTTGAGTTCCACCACTGACATCGCTTTGGGAAGGCTGATGCTGAAAGTCCTCAGACCGGCCTCCTTCCCATTCGCTTTGTCTCCTATTTTCAGGTCATAGAATGATGGGATGGTCTGGGCTGGAAGGGACCTTCAGGATTGCTTTGTTCCAACAGGGGCTGGCAGGACCGTGTTAAATAATAAAAAAAAAAAAAGATAAAATAAAAGCCCATGAGCTCCCCCGTGCAGCATTTGAGCTCCAACAACAGTTTCAGTTATCTCGGCGTGTTCTTGGTCACTACATTTTAAGGGGAGGTGGCCCACGTAGGTGCTACAGCAACGACCTCCGTCTTTGCCTTAGCCCTTCAGCAGCAGGGCGAGGGGCGATCAGTGTGTCACAGCATCACCATCCCATGTTATCAACCTTTTCCTTCCGAGAATTTCCTTGAAATCGTGTATAAAAAAGGAAAAAGATGGTGTTGGTGTCGGGAAGGGGAGGCTGGTTCTAACCCAGTGGTGGCGCTGGTTTTGTTGCCCCGTAGATCTTTGGCTTTACCATTTATGATGAAAGCGGCACGTGGAAGACAGACCAACAATGAGCCTCATGGATATCACCAAAATGTTCTCTATGCTCCAGCCCGGAGAAGATGAAGATGACAACGGCGAAAGCGAGGAGCTGAGCCGAGCGGTGTCCGAGGACAATTACCAAACCCTAGATAAGCTCTTGTCCCAAGACAGGTACAAGAGGTTCATCAACCGCCGGAGCGGCTGGGGCGTTCCCAGCACCCCGCTGCGCCTGGCTGCCACGTGGGGCCGGGTCAGGAGCATGAAGGTCCTCTTGGCCCATGGGGCAGAGGTGGACAGCCTGGACGTGAAGGCTCAAACCCCGCTCTTCACGGCCGTCAGCAACGGGCACAGGGAATGCGTGAAGGTCCTCCTGGATGCGGGGGCCAACCCCATCGGCAGCATCTACAACAACTGCTCGCCGGTGCTCATCGCCGCCAGGGATGGGAACGCGGGCATCCTGCAGCAGCTGTTGGACCACGGCGCGGAAACCAACGTCCAAGCGAGGTTGCCCGCGTGGGCTGCCAACTCGGTGGCTTGCTCCGGTCCCCTCTACCTCGCTGCCGCCTACGGGCACCTCGAGTGCTTTAAGATGCTGCTGCTTTACGGCGCCGATCCCGACTATAACTGCACCGACGAGAGGGTGATCGCCCAGATCAAGGAGCCCAAGACTCTGCTGGAAACCTGCCTGAGGCACGGCTGCAGGAGCAAGTTCATCGAGCTGCTCATTGACTTTGGAGCCAACGTGTACTTGCCCAACCTCAAGGCGGACGAGATGGCACCTCGCAGCGAGGGTCTGGAGCTGCTGCTACAGGCAAGAGGTAATCGGGGTGTGTAGCCCTGGGGTTGGGTGCAGGTTGCTTCAGATTCCCCTTCCCTTCTGCTTCCCCTTACCCAGGCTGTCCTACAAGCTTTGTGCTGAGGGACACGGGTCAGTGGTGCCCTGGAAGTGCTGGGGGAGTGGTTGGACTC
Source organism: Todiramphus chloris collaris (assembly GCA_025345505.1). Lineage (NCBI taxonomy): Eukaryota > Metazoa > Chordata > Aves > Coraciiformes > Alcedinidae > Todiramphus > Todiramphus chloris. Next base: position 1,373,323 of record JANVCC010000073.1, read on the forward strand.
CATGAGCTGAAAGGGCTCTTCCAACAATTCCAAGCAACAATTGTATGATCCATCTCCCTTTGCAGCATCGCTTGAGTGCATGAACCTCTTTAGTCTAAAACCCTTGACTATTATCACTATCTTACTCTGAACTCTTATTCCTCCCCTCCCCCAAGAACGGCTGTGTTCAGCCCCACAAACCAAGTCTCCAGCACCAAACACAGCCAGAGGAGGTTATGGAGAATAGGTCCACTGCTGCTGCTGAAGCCGGAGGGCTTGGATGCACGTGCTACCCCAGGAAACTCCTAAACCACATTGCTAGGATTTGGAGGAGAGGGTCACAGGAGGGCTTGTTTCTGATCAACACCCACCAAATGCCCCCAGTTCCCACAGCTGGAGCTTGTTTTGGGGCTGGGGTGTGACCCGGTGCAGCCACCACAGACATTTACCTGCTCATCTTTCCTCTCGGGCTCACTGCAGCGCCTGCTCCTCCTGACTATTCCTAAAAGCAGCTTCTTCAGCAAGTATCCAGCGAGGGTCCTCGCTGCAGTGGCAAAGACATTCAGCTTTGATCAGTGTCCGTTGCTTAGGAGGGTGCCACAGCTGGAGGAGAGCAGGGTTGTGTGAATTACAACCCTAGAGCCACTCAGGTTGGAAGAGACCTTTAAGATCCTCGAGTCCAACCCTTTCCCCAGCGCTGCCAAGAAGGTGACCATCTCAGGTTTTTTTTTTTCCCTCCCTTTCCCTACGCAGCCTATCCCAGGTCCTTGCTGTCCCAGTCCAGGCTGGCGATGAGACGTCTCCTGAGGCATGCCGGCCGCCCGCCCACCATCGTGGATCTGGAGATCCCGGCGGTCCTGGCGAAGTACCTCCGACACCAGCCCTGACCCACCCCCGCCGCCAGAGACGCCCGCCCCGGACCCGGGTCCAGCACCCGCATTAAAAGCCGCTCTGGCACCGGCGGGGTGAGGAACCCCCGGGGATTTGTGATCCCAACGTCAGTTTTTGCTTGCGAGGCGTCTCCCGAAAGCGGTGCCTGTGCGAGGAGATGGTGGGGGAACGGGGGGAGAAAACAGGGGAGACCTCAGCTCCTGCTCCGCATCAGGGATGGTAGAGCAGGGTCTGGTTTCACTGGGTTTGGCTGCAAACCCTCCTTACAGAAAGATTCGACGCCTTTGACTGATGCTGGTTGGGGAAGGGGTTGGGAAAAGGCGTGGAGGGCAGAGGAGCAGAGGCTGCCCCGATCTCCTTCACTGCTGGAGAAGAGCGGGGAGGAGGGAGCCACGACCAGGCTGCGTGGCAGCGGGTTCCTCCGGCAGCATGGCCTCGGCCGCCTCCAAACTCCAAGCGTGGTCTGCAGGAGCCTCCTCCCTTCGGCCAGGGCAGGAGGGACCTGGACCTGGCTGTAGGTGCCCAGCCCATCGCTGTAGGTGCCCAGCCCATCGCTGTAGGTGCCCAGCCCATCGCTGCTGCGTCGCTGGGCCTGGGGCCAACAGACCCTGAGGAGATGTTCGTGCAAAGCACAGGCAGGGGTTGGGGTTGGCCTCTGGGGAGACCTTCTGGTGGGCTTTCAGCGGCCTGTCAGAGATGTGCCAGGCTGCCCAGAGAGGTGGTGGCTGCCCCATCCCTGGCACCATTGCAGGGGAGGTTGCCCGGGGCTCTGAGCACCCTGCTCTAGGTGCAGATGGCCCTGCTCCCTGCAGGGGGTTGGACCAGATGACCTTGAAAGGTCCCTGCCCACCCAAACCATTCGATGATGTGATGATAGGGGTGATAAGGATCCAGAGGCTGCAGCCCCCAGACTCCCCAGCCCTTGTCTCCCTGCCCCAGCTCTGTCTCTAAACACCATCTTACCTTGGGGTCACGTTACGGCCGAGGGGTCTTTGTGATTGGTCAGGTGTGGGGTTTTATTTCATTAAAAACATGTCTGCTATCGTTACTGAACGGCGGTGACCCATCTGGTGAGACACCCTTTACTGGGACCAGCCCAGCAGCCCAGTCGTTGTCATCTGGAGGGGACACAGCGGGGGGACGTCAGGCTGAGCCTGGAGTAGGACATCCCAGCAGAGGCGCTGCCCCTCACATCCCCCGGCGGGTCCCTCCATCCCTGCGGTGCCCAGTGATGGGGACAACACACAGAGCCTTGGGCACCAGGGATCACCCTCCCTGGAAGAGCTCTTCCCACAGCCAGGACCGGAGGGATGAACTGTGCAGCTCCTCAGCAGCTCGGCGTGCTCTGCCCAGCGATGCTCTGGGTCGGTTTGGGGTGGCAGCAGAACACGTCCCCTACGGCTGCGTCCACCCTAGCCCATCGCATCCCAAAGGCAAGAGCTGCCGGGGCAGAGGGATGCGGCCTTTGGGAGCTCTGAGGAGCGGTCTGTACAGAACACGGGCACATCTTCACCTCATTGACGGGCTTGTGTCAAGTGTTGTGGCATCTACTGACCAGCAGCTGCTCGCTGGGACCTGGGGCATCTCCTGAGGGCAGCGTTTGGGCTTCGGATTAGGTTGGGAATTGCTCCGTGGGGAATGGGCTCAGAAAGGGAGGTGGTGGATCTAACGGGCTTCATAGATCTAACAGGCTTCAAAGATCTAATGGGTATCGTGGATCTAATGGACTTTGTGGATCTAATGAGCCTCAAGGATCTAATGGTCCTCGTGGATCTAACAGGCCTCCCTCTTCTCCGTGGGGAGGTGGGTTAAGGGCAGAGGACCCAGGGTGGCAGCGGGTGGGCAGTGATGCTGTCGGCGTCTCCTGCTGCTGTAGCTGGGTCAGGGCACTAAACTGGTGCCAGGAGCTTGATGTCTCAGTCTGAAAGGAGCAGCTTCACCGGGTGGGGGCTTCACGGACCAACTGGCAAACGCTGGCTGCATCTCCTCCAACAGAGCAGCGCCAGGCCAGCCTCCGAGGGAGAACTGGGTGTGCACTGGGTGTGAACTGGGTGTGAACTGGGTGCGACCTGAGTGTGCAATGGGTGGGTGTGAGCTGGAGGTGCAGCGCGTGTGAGCTGGGGGTGAACTGGGTGTGAGCTGGGGTTGCTGGGGGTGCGAGCTGGGGTTCCTGGGGGTGCAGAGGGTGTGAGCTGGAG
>JANVCC010000073.1:1381390-1396086 GCA_025345505.1 Todiramphus chloris collaris
TCGCCGGCGGCCTGGGCTGGCCCGGCCGGGCCGCGCACCCGCCGCCACCGGCCCCCGCGGGAAGCCGCCGCCGGTGGGTGAGTGCCGGGGAGCGGGGAGCACGGGGAGGGGCGGCGGCGGCGGCGGCACCGGCACCGTCCGCAGGTTACCGGCGAGAGGGCCCGGCCCCGGCGGGCCCCCGCCTGTGCAGCCTGGTCGGGGGCGGGGGGAGCTGGGGGCTGGCCCGGGGGGGCCTTCCTCCTCCTCCTCCTCCTCCTCCTCGTCCCGTGCCGCGGGACCCCGCGTTCCCGGGGGTGCCGTGCAAAGTTCGGGGAGCCGGGCTCCGCCCGCCCGCCCTCTCCGGGGGCTGTGGGCTCGGCGGGACCCGGGCCGCGCACCCTCCCGAGCGGGGCCGCCCGCCCGTGCCCTGCCCGGAGCCGCCTCCGCGGCTGGGAACGGAGCCACCGGCCCCCCGCGGGGCGCGCAGATCCCGCCCTGACCCCCCGGCTGCCCCCCGGGGAGCCGGGCGCGGATTTGGGCGCTGCCTTTCCTCGTTGTGCCGGGTTTTTCTGTGGCTGAAACCCCGCTCGGGTGCTCCCTCGGCACCGCTGCTTGCTCTCCGTGCCTTTATTTTCCTATAAATAGCCGCGTGGCCGCAGCAGTGGCTCCCGGTGCCAGCGCTGACGTGGAGCCAGGGACAAATAATCTCCGAATTGAATTTCTGAAATCTCCTTTTTGTTCCTTTGCACGCCCCTCCGATACTTTCAGCCTGTGGATGCACGCCGGGGATTTGCTTTCAGGCCTCCCTAACCAGAGAGGCTTTGGAGGCACCTGGGACCCCCAGCATAGCCCAGTTTGTTGCTGGGAAGGAGGGTTTGCCTCCCAGCCGCTGGTTTGAGCAGGGCAGGTGAGCGCCGGGGGGTTGTCATTAATCCCAGAGGCAAAGCAGCGCTGCGATGCTCCCCGGACTCGAGGAGGGGAGGGGAAAACCCTAAACCTTAAATTGTAGGTTTGCCGTCGGGTTGCAGGAGCTGGAGGCCATCGTTTGGAGGCGTTTTTAATTGGGGATCTCTGGCTAAACACCGCGGGAAAGCTGCTCCGGCCTCCCACCGCTCAGAGCTGAGCCCCGGGTGTCCCAGCATCGCAGCGCGTTACCCTTTTCATTGCATTTGCTTTCCCCGACCTCCCCCCTGCAATCAGGGTGTTATTATTTTAGTTCTCTTACCAGTGTTAATCCAGGACCGCGTCTAAAAGCTGCCATTCTGCTTTTGGGATAATGTGGTCAGGGTGCTTCGCAGTGGGTGTTTTTACGGCCGTTCTGTCTCGCCAGACAGATGATTGTAAAAACAACTGAAATCTCCTTAAAAATATAAATAAATAAATCTAGTAAACGGCTTTCCTCCTGGACACGTGCTCAGCGTAAGGGCTGCGTCCCGGTTGGACTCTCCATCCAAACGCTCCCGGTAGCTCGGTGATGGGTGTGGGAGAGCTGGGGGTGCTTGGCTGGGGCCAAGCCAAACACCATCACCCTGCTGGCAAAAAGGCTGGGAAGCCAGAGGGGTTGGAGCGAGGTGACTCTGAATGGAGACACAGGGTTCTACTGCGCTTGCAGACTGGGGAATGGAAGTGTTTTGATGTTTTCGCGCGTGGTTTGAAGGAGCAGAGGGAGTCGAGCCCTTGTCGGAGGCTTTTGCCGCGCCAGTCGCAGCTGGTGACGAAGCTCGTTGCTTCGTGACTCCGATTGCCCCGTCAGCCGCCATCTCCTCACCTCTCTCCCCTTTCTCTTTGCTTTAGGTCATCTGGGATGCTCCGACCTCTGCACCCAGAGAAGGACTCTGCCACCAAGGCCACCGTTTCCCGCTAGGTGCACCCAAACCGACCGGCTGCCATGGAAACGGGCTGCACGGAGGAGCCCGCCCGCTCCGGGTCGCTGTCGGCAGCCTGCGGGCAGCCGGAGGGAAGCGGCCGGTGCCAGGAGGAGAACGGGGAGCCGCTGCCTGAGCAGAGCGACTCCGTCGCAGCCGTGGAGCCCCAGCCGCCTCAGCCGCCCCCCGGCAAGCTGAAGAAAACGGCTTTCAAACTGTTTGGAGGGAAGAGGAGCATCTGCACCCTGCCCAGTTTCTTTGGAGGCCGAAGCAAAGGCCAAGGGAAAGCAGCCTCTAAAAAGGGCCTCATTAAATGTAAGACCCACGACGGGCTCAGTGGCGCCGCGTACGACAAGGGCGATGGGGCGCAGCTGGAAAGCCCCTCGGAGGGGAGCAGGGACTCGCATCCCCCCGGCCCTTTGCCGAGCTCCCAAAGCGCTCACTTGGCCGTCGACACCAGTGCCAAGTCTGAGTTTGGCCAGGGGGACAACTCTCCACCCGGGAGCATCGAGGGCTGTGAGAAAAAGCCCAACGGAGAGAAGTCCTCCTTCCCCAGACACAAAAAAGGCCTGAAAGGGTTCTTTAACAGCATCCGGCGTCACCGGAAGAGCAAAGTTGCCGAGTGTGAGAAAGCGGAGCTCCCCGAGTGGAATGGGGATGCGGAGGAGACCAGCAAAGCTCCTGGGGCGGGAGTGGAGAGCCGAGGGGCCGTGGAGGGAAGGGGGCTGGGACCCGTCCCCCTGGCCACGGCCGGCCCGGGGAGCTCGGAGGGTGACCGCTCAGCAGGGTCAGCGGCTGCCGGCGGGGAGGCTGCGGAGCCCGGCTGCCTGGCGGCCGCTGAAAACAGCTCAGAGAGTGACGTGGTGGCTGTGCTGGGGGAGAGGGACCTTCCGGATCCCAAATCAGAGCCCGATGCTGCTGTCTGCTCAGAGTTTGATGATGGCAACCTGCTGCTGGCCTTCCATCCGGACTTCATGGACAACGACCCTCCCTGCCTCCACTCTGGGGACCTGCTAAGCCTCATCCTGGGAGACGTCACCTCCCTCAAGAGCTTTGACTCGCTGACGGGGTGCGGAGACGACATCGCCGAGCCCGACATCACCGAGAGCACCATCTCTGTGGAGCGCAGCAGAGATGCTGCTAAACGGAGCTCCTGCCTGGTCACCTACCAGGGCGGTGGGGAGGAGATGGCCATACCCGAGGAGGCAGAGGAGTACCTCCACCAGATGTGGGACAGCAACGGGGCAGGGGACAGGAGCTACGGAGCCCAGGTGTCGAGTAGCAGTCTGGAGACGCATGCCTCGCACGAGGCGGAAGCCCACCCCTACCTGGGGGATGCCATGGATGGTGTTGACCTCCTGACCCCGCAGAGCGACCAGCAGGAGTCCGCCCCTAATAGCGACGAAGGTTATTACGACTCCACCACGCCGGGGCCGGAGGATGAAGGTGGAGACGGGCTCGGGGAGCTCAAGAAGGACCGCCTCCCCAGGGACAGCTACAGCGGTGACGCGCTCTACGAGTTCGACGCGCTGATGAGTCCCTCCCACGGGGAGGAATCCCTGTTTGAGAGCAAAATCTCACGCCCGGGGATCTTCAGCTACTTCTTGGACTTCTGCCTCCCTGCTGAGAAGAGCCTGATCCAGATGATGGATCAGAAAAGAGGGGTGATGGAAACGGAAGAAGAGCGGCTGGCGGCCATTCAGAAAGAGCTGCTCTACTGGGAGCTGCAACGGGAGCCAGTCTTGAAACGGCTCGATGTTCCCAGCAAGGAGAAGTGTCCCCGGGAAAAGCCGTGCGTGGAATGTAAAAGCAGAGCAGCTGGCTCGGCTGGCAAGAATCAGAGTGGCCTTGGTAGCGAGCAGGCGACCTCACATGCCCCGACCAGGGGTGTGAGTAGCGGGGTTTCGGTGGCTAGAGCTGAAAATCCAGAGTGGAGGGATTTTACAGCGACTCTGTGTCCAGAAAACTGTTACAACGGCCAAAAAGCCCAAGGAAGTTGCCTTATTCAGCTCACGAAGAGCAACTCGGGGTTCAATTTGGACCCGGATTGTGGGTTGTTTGCGGGCTCCATCCACGGCAGCGTAGCCCCAGCCAAAGCAGGGGTGTTCCCTGGCTACAGACTGCCGGAGCACGAGCACGCTGGAGCCGAGACCGCCGCCGGCAAGCCCCAGGCGGACGGCGAATGTGAGCCTGAGCACGCCGTGAACTTCTCGCAAGCGCTGGTGGAGTTTGCCAGCAGCGGGACCCTCTTCTCCAGCCTCTCTGAGAGCCTGGGGAGCTCTGCCTCCGGCTCTTCCTTCACTCAGAACCTCCCTGCCCTCCCCACCATGGTCACCTTTGACGTCGTGGACGTGGAGCAGGAAGGAGAAGGGGAGTGCGAGCAGCACCCCGAGATGAACGCCGGCGAGGACATCGCCGACGAATTTGACGACGGCTACGGACGGAAAGAGTCGTTGGCTGAATGTGACGAGAGAATGTCCCCGGGGTACCCCCTGGGCTCCTTCCAGAGCTGCAACTGGGGGGTTGCCAGCCTGCCCCGCCACCTCCGCCTCCACGGCCTGAGCCCCTCCATGCCCGCACCGCTCTCCGTCGACCGGAGGAGCCGCTCGCTTGACACGGAGAGCCTGGAGTTTGAGCTTGCCGACTCGCAGGTCACCAGGGGCGGCCCCCAGCCCAGCCGGCTCTGGCCCAAGCGGGAGGGTGGCAAAAAGGACCCGGGCGGGGCGAGGAGGAGCAGGAGCAAGGAGGAAGGCGAGCTCCTGGCTCCCGAAGGTGGGTTGAGCTGGCCGGGCTTGCAGCACCTCCAGCACGGCACTGACACGGCTGCCGGGGGGCTGGAGCACTGGGGTTTTGCTCCAATGGAGAGTGCCTGGGAGCCACCGGAGCCGCCGGGCACCGCGTCCCCCCCTTTCCTGCCTCTCTCCCGCAGTGTTGCCGGAGAGACTCCGGACAGGCGGCCCCCAGAGCCGGAGCTGAACCGGCACCCGCTCAGACCCTCCAATTTACCCCTGCAGACCGAGGCCAGGCGCTCCCGGCAGGCGGTCGGTTCCTACAGGTACCACGGAGAAGCCGCTGCCCAAAAGCTGTCCCGCTTGTTACCCCTGGGGGAAACGGAGCCCGAGCTGCCCCCCAGCTTCGCCTTCGCCTGCTCCCCGGAGAAACGCGCCAAGGCCAAACCCGTCGGCATCGCCCAGGGCGTTCCGCAGCATCCCAGCACCGACGCCCTCAGAAGCCCGGAGCGCTGCGGGGAGCCCCTGAAAGGCAGGGCGGCCCCCGGCCACGCGCTGCCAGCCGCCGCCGGCGTCGCCCAAGCCGAGTAGCCGCCGGAAAGGGTCACGAAGGACGGGGAGGGGGGAAAAGAACCGTTAACGGAGAAGTTTGTGAGTGACTCGAGTTGAACCCCGGGCCGCGGGTGGTTCGGAGCCGCCTCCGGGACTTGGGCGTTAGCGGCACGGCGCGTTCTCGGCGCGAGCTGCCGGGTGCCACAGCAGCCCCCGCGGGGTCTGCGCTCACCCTGCTGCTGGATGAGAGCCGGGCGGGCACCCGTCGCTGCCCGGGCGGGTCTGGGGGTTGGAGCTGGGGGAGCGAGCCTTGGGGAAACCTTAGAGCAAATGATGGGTTGGGTTGTTGCTTTTTTCTTCCTCTTTCCGGTAACATCTTTTGGTCCAGACCCACGTCGAACGTCTTCCATCTCAGTCTGGGTGTGGGGAGGCTGGGAGGGGAAGGGCGCTGGGTGTTTCCAGCGCGAGGACGGGAGGTGACTCAACTCGAAGGGAGGACTTTGCAGTGCTCTTTATTTATTGTTTTATTTTACCTCACGCCCCAGGGGAAAGCAGGGGGTTTTGTGCGCGTGCTGATGGCGTTTCCCGGGTCTCGTTTTCATCCACTCCGAGATGCCGCGCTCGGGGAGATGAGCTGTTGACAGCGTCCCTTTATAGAACAAGGTGTCACGGTCGGTCCGCACCGCGCGGAATTCCCAGTTGGAACCTTTCCCGAGCTCTGTCCCACGCTCCTCGCCTCTCCCGGGCCGCGGGCACACGGCTGAGGTGTTTGAAATCAGCTCAGTTTGCATCGTGCCCGTAGCTGCGAAGCTCAAGAGGCGGTTGCTTTCTTCAGAGGGAAGTTTTGTGGGTTGGTTGTTGGTGTGGTGGTGGTGGGGTTTTTTAGTATTTTACGTTTTCTTTGCATAAACTCCTAGGAGGGATGTCTCCCGTGAGTTGGAATACTGGATGGCACGCAGCCTGAGTTAGGCTTCGTGACTTCTCCCCCCTCGCTGGAGGGAACAAAAAAGCTGAAGGTTGCTGCAGGTTTGAGATTTCTTCTTCCTCTTGGAAGGAGCGTGGAGGAGGGACCTGAGCTAAGGAGACGGGCTTTTCTCCGGGGAGGTCGTACGAGCTCCTGGAAACATCCGTTTCAGGCCACTGGTCCCTGAGGTGTCTCCTGTGTCTTCTGTGACCTCAGACACGCTTGTCTCCAAACCAAACCTCCCTGCCCATGACTTACAAAGCTCCTCTCCTCCTCCTCCTCCTCTCCATGCTTCGTATCCTGATCTCAATTCATCTACTGATGATTTTTGTGTTTCCCCCCAAGCTGCCCCTTTGCTGCTTTTCTAAGCAGCACGGTCTGTCGCGTTGGCAAGAAATAATCACAAACTGGAAGGATCAGCTTTCTCTCCCATCTCCAGAGCAGAGCGTGGGGCGAGGGGTGGCTCTGCCCAGCCCCAACCCGCTCTTCCTGCCAACCCCGGCCCGCAGCTCTGCTTGGGAATGGGCGCAGCTCCCTGGCATCGCTGCAGCTCCAGGCACAAGCACCTGCTTTGGGTTTGGGCTTTGGTTGCTGGGTTTTTTCGTCCCCTCAAGCAAAATGAGGTCCTGATTTTTCTTTTGAAGGAGAGACCCCCTACTGCCCTGTCCTTGGGCGCCCGTGAAGGAGCAGGGCGGGCAAAGCCAGGCTCTGCTTGCCCGCATTTCGGCTCCTTCGTGTGCTTTGTCCTTTCCCGAGCAGACCACTGAGGCTCCAGTAGACCCACCAGTGCATCCACGGGCTTCACATTTCATTCTTCAGTGCTTTCCTCCCAGTATGGCTTCAGGAACCCACTGTGCCCTGGGTCGCTTTCTCCCGTCCCTCGGGAGGACTTCATGGGACAAACCCAGCTCTCCGTCCCGCTCCGCGTCCCCCGCGTGACGAAGAGAATGCGGTCGGACAGCAAAAGGTCCCCTCGTTAGCCCAGTGCCTGCTAACGAACGTTGCCCAATTGGAACAGGCTCCCCTCGTGCTGGGAGCAAGGAGAGGGTCAGGTCTGGGCGCTGCACCTCTCGCCACCGCTTGCGAAAGGAAAACCACAGGTGAATCCCGCCGGAGACGTCGTGGTGCCGACCGGCGCTCGTGCGGATCGCTCGGCCCGCGCAGCCCCTCGCTGTGGTTTTCTCGTTTTTTATTAATTACTCTTTAATTTCAGCGTGTCACCAAAGGCATTAAGAGGGTTTTGCGTAGCCTTTTGGTCCGTGGGACGCGGTGCGGCCTCTGCCAGAGTCTCGGCGAGGTGTGGAAGCGTCCCGGTGCTGCGATGAATGTTCGGTTGCAGATGCATGTCTCGTTCTTCGGTCATAGGTACGTTGTGCAAGGGCTTAGTGAGGAACAGCTTCTAGACCCGAATGTGTGAAAGCAATACAGCCAAGGCTTGATAATCTGACTTCATACCAAAGCTTTCTCCTCTTTAATTTGACGGGGGCTAAACGAAGCGAGTGTCTATGCATTCAAAATGAGTTTTCTAACCACGTTCTTGGAGATAATTTGCTGGATTCTTGGCGTATTCCGCCCCATTAACCCAAAGAAATAAGAGTTTTCAATGTGCTAAAGCCAGCCTGGAAATTCAGCCTGCCGTAGAGAGATTGGATTTTGCTGCCTCGTGTACCGCCCTTCCCAAAACCCCTGCCTGCCCCGGGAGGAACACGAGCAGCTCTTCTGATCCTGAGCTGGATCGAGGTGTTAGTCAAATACTGCCTGACCTGAGGAGCTCCAGTCTCAGAGGGGTAGAATTAGAGTCATGGAATGGGTTGGGTTGGAAGGGACCTTCAAGATCATCTCATTCCCACCCCATGGCCATGGGCAGGGACACCTCCCACTAGAGCAGGGTGCTCACAGCCCCAGCCAGCCTGGATCTGAGGTTGGAGAAGCCTGTGGTAGTTGAGGCTTCCTACGAAAAAGGGCTTCAGAATCAAAACCCGAGTCATGAGAGTCAGGAACAGCAGATTGTCTCGCCAAGATCCTAAGGGAAAACTCCCCTCAAAGAACTCAGCTGATGACGTCCCTTCCAGGGAAGGTCTTGCCTCAAAGTGTGGAGTTTATGGCTCTTAACTCGCGGTGAAGCAGCCGACGTTCGGGTCAGTCTACCAAGTACTTCTGTATTGCATTTTGGGGACTTGTCCATTCGTTTGTTTTTATACGCCTAAGAAAACGGTCGATTTTTCTCTATTTTTGTATAGTTTTGCATTTTATATTCCAAGGCAAGGGGCTGGGGGGGGGGTGGGGGGATGGAGGGGTGCGTGGAACTTCACGGACTGTCCTTTATAGCGGCGCGCGTCGCCCGTTGCCGTGGTCGTAAGCGCCCTGGTGGAGAGCAGGCGATCGCTGCCGCTGCTGCTGTCACCGCCCGTGCAACGCGAGGGCCCCGCCGCTCCCCTCGTCCCCTCCGGCCGCATCTTCTCCCTCTCCGTGCCCGGGGCTGGCTCTGGAGCCCTCCCGCCGGTGCCGGTCCCGTTCCGACGCGCGCCTTCTGTCTTGGCACACGCCGCCGAGCCGTCTGCGTTCGACTGCTGCTTCCTCGCGCTCGTCGATTCTTTGTTCTCACTGTTCTGGGTTTTTTGTTAATTATTTCCTTTTTTTTTTTTTTTTTTTTGAAGCTTTTGAATCTGAATTTGTGGATTTTGGTGACTTCTTGAAAATATCCTTGGCCGTCTTTAAACCAGAAACCCGCAGATTTCAGCCAGGGCTTTCCCGTCTGCGTGGCTTGAAATATTTTATCCAAAATTGGGGCTTTTCTTACATCCCCGGGCAGGTGGTGCTGCTGGGGCAGTGAGTGGCAATGCTCTTGAGCCTGGTGATGAATTTCCTCTCCCCTTGGTGCTCCCCAGCCGGGCTGGGAGCTCTGCTTTGGTCTGCTCTGTGGTTGAGGATTCCTCTCTAAATAATCCCAGGATGCTCACGGGATTACTGGGGTTTTCCACCTTCTCCTCCCCTCCCGCCACTCGAGGACCTCCAACCCCATGCCACCCGTGTTGCTGGTGTCAGGAAAGCACCTTCCTGGATTAACACTGCCTTGAATTTGGGGATCAGAAATGTGAGGAGAGCTGCTGGTAAGCTGAGACCCGCCTGTCGTTGTGGCTCTTCTTGCTTTTGGGTGGTTTGGATAACGTGGTACTTTGCTTGGCTCCGTAGCTGCAGTGCCCCTACGCCGGGGTGTAAGGGCTGAAATCACTTCTCTGCAGCAGGCCCTGGTGATTCACTGAGCAGCCAGGAACAGTGTCAAACGGTGGCGTGCAAGAAGAAAACTCAGTGCTGGGAAGCTAAAAGATCAGAGCCGAAAGCACATTTTTCTCCCCTTCTTCCCCACCGGTGCCAGCAGAGATGGCAACAGCCACGGAGACATTGGGCTCTGTGTAGGGTTTTGGTCTTTAATTAAATAACTCTTCACCTAGCGGTGTTTTTTTACTTTTTTTTTTTTTTTTTTCCTTAAATTCTTCCCAGACTTGCTCCCGTTCCCGGGGGATGGAGGGGCCGGGGGCTCAGCAAACATTCCTGGGGCGCTCAGACGTCTCGCATTCCCTCCGCCCCTTAATTCTGCCGCTCCCTCCTCTCCCCCCGGGCCCCCCTGGTCCTGACTCAGCCTGAAAGCTACGCTCGGGCAAAGTGTTAAATTAAAAAGAAAGAAATAAATAAAAATCTGGAAAAGCCTCTTGGTTGTAAAGAAAAATAATCAATAATTGTCCCTGGTGGCCCTGCCCTGCGAGCGCGGGCGGCTCCTCCCCGCTCACCGACCGGTCTGAAGTTTGGGGGTTCCTCTTCGTTTTCTTTCCGGTCCCCTCGCTCCGAGTCCTTTCAACTTTTTAATGTATTGATTGTGTTTTAAAATGAATGTTCCTTTCACTGAAAAAAGCTGATGAATAAACAGATTTTTAGAGAACGTCAGGTTGCGCTTGTGGTTTGGGGTTTTTTATCCCTGCTTATTTTATCACAGGATGATAGGGGTTGGAAGGGACCTCTGAAGACCATCAAGTCCAACTAATCTCTCTCTCTTTCCCTCCCTCCCTCCCTCTCTTGGCTGTTTGCAAGCGAAGCGACTTTTTCCACGGGAGAAGGCAACGGGAAAGATGGTTTGGAGAGCACAGCACCTCTGCTCCGTACCGCAAGCTCCTTGGCCAAGCCTGGTGCTGTTCAGCGAGCCCTGCAGAATATCCATCGTTTAACACTTTCCTTCTTCTCCTCCTCCGCTGTCACGGGGCTGGAGCAGTGGCCAGGGCTGAACGTGGGTGATGGGGAGCAGAGATCACAGGGTCCCAGTTGGTGCCAGTGGCTGCAGGTGGGCCGGGCTGGGCTTGCTGGGATCCTTCCTTCTCAGCAAAATTCCTAACACCGGGGGATTTTCAGTGGTGTCCATGGGAGCGGGAGAACCAGCGCCGGCTGTGCCTCTCCCACTGCCACCCCGCTGGTCTCACCGGTAGGTTCCTCGGTAGAGACGAGAAGGAGTTGATGGGATGGGTTCAGTGTGGGGTTTTATTGTGCAGCCTGCATTTCTAAGGGAATTTCTCGGCGTTTGGTCTTTAGCAGCTTTAGGTTCCTGGTCTGTTAGCTTCCGTGTGCTGTGTTCTTGCTGCAGACCTGTCATCCCACTTCCCGGGGGCTTTGGGAATAAACAGATACCTGCTCACGGGCACCGTGGAGCACACCTTGCCCCAGCTAAGGTGAATACCCCTCCGATGGGTTTTGATGAACGGGCTCTCCAGCCTCACCCTGGGCCATGGGGTGCGAGGAAGCGGGTGGCTGAGCGAGGGATGGGGCAGGGGACGGGGGAGCTGAGGCAGCTGCTCTTCCTTATGCTCTGGTGGCTCAGTTTTCTGCATTCCTCCTGCTTCACCTTCCTCTTGCTCTTCAGCGCCCGGCCCTGGCTGATTTCGCTGCTGGATTTCTTTGGGAAGCTGAAATTGGATTTGCTAGAACTCCCTGAGCCGAGCGGTAGCTCTGAGTGGACAGAAGCGCTGGCCCCGGAGCGATGGGGGATGTGTCACCCCCTGTTCAGTCGGGGCTTGGGGGCCTCTCCCACTGTTGCTGGAGCTGTCCCAGTGCACCTTTTCTCAGGAAGGTTGCAGAGCAGAGGCAGGGTGATGGGCAGGGGCAGGGGCAGCGTGAGGTGCTGGCTCGGGGCTCAGCTCCCTTCAGGGCCTCTTAAATGAGGCAGCCACAGGAGATGGGGCTTTGGCCCTGGCCGAGCACTTGTATTTCCTATGGCACCTTCTCCAGTCGCCGTGGCAGCGATGGTGGCATCTCCCTAAGGTCGCTGCAGGTCCCAGGAGCATCCTCCCCACCCAGCCAGCCAGCTCCGAGCATCGTCCGTGAGCTCACCTTCCGTCCTGGCTCAGATGCTGCTCCTCAGGCACCTCCCAAGGTTCCAAACTGCACTGAAAGGCCCGGGAGATGAGTCCTGCTTCCCCTTCCCCCCTTCCTCAGGCACAAATTGAATTTGTAGAAAGCTGTAATTAGCTGTAGCGCCTGACGAGCTGCTGCCTTAATGAGTCCGGAGCGGCTGCCGTGGGAGCCCCAGCTGCCAGGCGGCTGCCCTGGGGAGGCTCTGTCTCTTCTGACCCTGTCCACCGGTGATTCCTGGCCATCCATCAGGCTGGAGGGGAGGGCAAACCTCTGCTGCAGGGTTCAGGGTCTGTGAGCAACGGGGGGTGCGGATCTCCTCTCCTCCTCTTCCTCCCCGTGCTGCCCCAAACCTCGGGCAGGAGCATCCCCTCTGAAAACGGAGACTTCTCGCTGGGCTCTCTGCTGCCTGCGCCTCGCCGTGCTGCTCCTCAGAGGACTTTCCCCGGGCCAAGCCTGAATCCTTCAGTGTTTCTCTTTTTGGATACAAAGCGGCTGTATCACGGCCACTGATTCCACTCGTGGGCCACCAGACGTGGCCGAGCATGGGCTAGCAGGGAAACAATAGCAGAGGGTGGCTCAGCACGGCCACCATCCCCTGTCCCACCCGGGCTGGAGGTGCTGTAGCCGATGAAAACCTTCACCACCAGACCTTGCACGGCTTTGTGCAGATTTCCCCCATCCCATTTGCACTGGATGCCTTTACTGGGAGGCAGCTGGAAACCAGTGGTGTGATGTTAAAACCTGCTGTCTGTTGTAATAAGGGTGTGAAATAGGGGGTGGAGAGGGTCTTGAGGGGGTAGGATTTGGGGAGGATAAAAAGAATACCCAGGCAGGGGAAAGGGCAGAGGGCTGCTGTTGGATGAGCTCCCACTGTTTTCCTTCGTTTTAAACCTGGGCAGAGGACAGGAAGGTGATCAGCTGGGGAAGATGAAATGCAAGGCTGGGCCAGCGCTGCCAAGGGGCTCTTCCCTGCCCAGGATGGAAACCTCATCCAGAGAGGCTGAAAGAAAGGATGGGCACGGGCGAAGGTTGCGTGTCTGGTGGTGCTTGATGGTTCCTGGGTCATCAGCTCAACTCTCATCTGTCTTCAAAGTCTCCCTCCGGAGCTGTGATCCTGTCCAACCTCCTTACAGCCGCCGGGCTGTTATTCCAAGCATCCCTCCCACTCCCCACACTCTTCTTGGCTTAAAACACATTCCCCAAAGCGTTCGGGTCTCCTTTCCCCATCCCCTTTTCAAGGTCTAAGCCCGCAAAAGCTGCTGCGGCGTTTTCCCCCCGAAGGCGATGGCAAAACCAGCTGCACGGGCCGGGGGTCCCCGGCAGGGACTGGGGTTACTGGGGGGCTGCTGGCAGCGCTGGCAGCTCCTGGTGTTTGATCACCGCTGTCAGTGGTGCCCGGGAGCGCTCTCCTTGGCTTCACCCGTGGCGAGCAGCAGCTCGCTGAGGGCTGGGCCCAGGCACCGGAGAAGATGCTCGAAGGCACCCGCTGGAGCGCGGATCTGCAGAGGGAGGCTGTGGGAGATGGACTGCACCTTGCCCCTGTTACCTTTTTCCCCCTCCCACCGCTTTCCATGGAGAGGACGGCGCTGGAGCAGCGGCTCGGGGTGGCCCATCCCGCCGGGGATGCTGCGGTTGCCCCTTAGTAACGACAGAGCGACTCGGTGCCTGCAGACACGGCCCCCGCTGAAGGAACGCACGGGAAGTCAGCTGTCACCGTGCAAATGTATGTCTCCCTTTGAAGTGTTTCTTTTTTTGTGTGTGTGTGTTTCTTTTTATTTATTTATTTATTTATTTATTCTCCTCCAGAGTCATTTCAAAAGCTCTGGCAGAAGAACTCCACGGAGGAAGACACGGGAGCCTGGAACACTTGCAGGTTTCCTCACAGACTCCTGATCCCAGAGGCTGGAGTGAAATGTGTCCTCCTGGGGCTGAACGGGGCTCTGGTGGAGTCTCGGCTGAAAAAAACCACCCAAAACCAAAACAATGAAGGAATTGTGAACTTCACCTTGGCAGGGGAAGGGGTGGGATGGGTAGGGCAGCTCTGGAGCTTCAGGGCTCAGCCGTAACGCGGGTGCTGGGGGGACTGGTGAGGACACAGCTGGAGCTCCCTGGGGGCTGGCATCTCTGCATCCCGCTGAGATCCCAGCTCAGACCAGGCTGCCAGGCAAAGCACAGCCTGACCCGGTTTCTTAAGCTGTGTGTGATAATTAGCAGCCAGCTCATTAATCAAGGCAGTTGTTGGGGATTCGTGGCCACGAAGCTGGTCTGACTCCACTCTGCTGCACTACTCAGCCAGGTGAGCGTTGCTGTACATTTAATTTCACCTTTCTCTCTCTAAATCCTCACTTCAAGCAGAACCCTCTGCTCTCACGGAGAGGCGCCAGGAGAAGTCAATCCCTTTTCAAAGGCGGACAAAGCTGGTGGGGTCAGGAAGGACACAGGATCACAGGAGAAAATATTTCAGGCAGGCAAAACCCCTTGTGTCCCTCTGAAGTCTGCAGAGATGGGGAAAAATAACTGAAAACAACGTTTCACCTCAGAAATGGGCAATGCTGCAGAGAGGTGGGGCTGGGGGCTGGGATGTTGCAGGCTCCTTGCTGCTTAATTGGCATCTTATCCCAGAGGGCTGGATCACACCCCAAGCATCACCCGGCACAGCGTAGAGCTGCTCTGAGGATCACTCCCTCCAGCCAAGCTTTTCCCCCTGACCCCCCCCAGTCTGACACGTATCAGGCAGAGCTGCCGACCCGAGGGCTGGGGAAAGCAGCAGCAGCATCATCATCATCATCATCATCAGCAGCAGCAGCAGCAGCAGCACATTCACTTTTATTTCTAAACCCCCCTTCCCTTCCCCAGCCATGGGCACTGCCGAGCAAGGGATCCGACAAAGAGCTGCCCGAGCCTCAAACCCACCAACGCTCTGTGCTCTTTGTCGAGCTTTCTTGCTTTGGTTTGTTTTGTTTTTCTAAATGAGGGGGAAAGTTGAGTTGGTTTTATTTGCTTTTTATCGGTGCCTCTTTTAGGTCACCTTCAGTTTGCATTTTCTGGCTTCACTTGAGCTCCTCTAAGTAAGGAAAAGGAGGAGGGCAAGCTCTGGGTGGGACAGAAGGAAGGGAAAGGGAAAAGGAAAGGGGAAAGAGGAAAGGAGAGGAAAGGAAAGGAGAGGAAAGGAAAGGAAAGGAAAGGAAAGGAAAGGAAAGGAAAGGAAAG
>JANVCC010000073.1:1396096-1408800 GCA_025345505.1 Todiramphus chloris collaris
AGGAAAGGAAAGGAAAGGAAAGGAAAGGAAAGGAAAGGAAAGGAAAGGAAAGGAAAGGAAAGGAAAGGAAAGGAAAGGAAAGGAAAGGAAAGGAAAGGAAAGGAAAGGAAAGGAGTTTTCTCTCTGACACAGGAGCTGTCAGTGAAGGGGGTTTTTTTTATTAATTTTTTTAATGGGGGAGATATTTTTGTTAAACCATATTTGTCAGAAAGGAGAAGAAAAGAGGGAACTGGGGAAATTAAGCCAAAAGAAAACCACAGAATCACAGAATTACTGAGGCTGGAAAAGACCTTTGAGATCAGCAAGTGCAGCCTCTGACCCAACATCAGCACATTGGCCAGACCATGGCACTCGGTGCCAAGCTGAGCGGATGCCCCTGCCACTCGGGGTGTGGAAAGGACCACAGCAAGAGCAGCCTCTGGGGCTCCTGCTCCCCAAAATCCCTCGGCCGGAGCTGGGCAGGGCTGCCCCTCACCCGGGACAGACACGGGGTCTGGAGCAGGCAGTGCCCGGAGCTGGAAGCGGGCAGCAGAGCTCAGCTGTTGGCACTGCTCTTTGGCAACAGCCAAGCCAGGGGCTGCAGGCGGTGGGGACCGTGCCCGGAACGGGATTTTTTTAACCGAATTCCGGCTCTTTGCAGGGACCGCATCCGCCCGTGGGGATCTGGGGACCAGTTTTGATGCTGGGCTGACCTCTAAGGGAGAGCTCAGTTACTGCAGCTGCGGGGCTGGGGCGCTGCGGGGCTGGGGCTCCTCCGAAGTCCCCCTGCGAGTCCTTCCCGCTTGGGCTTGGAGCTCCTGCTGGGGACATCACCGGGGATGGGGAGCGGAGAGGAGCTGGAGCTCCAGGGCTTCCACGGGCCTGGCCTTGCTGGGTCCCCTGCATCCCTGAGTGATGCTGAGCAAGAGATAAAGGGCCCTGGGGAGGCAAGAGGATGGGGCCAGACTCTGCTCAGGGGTGCCCAGCGACAGGACAAGGGGCACTGGGCACAAACTGGAACCCAGGAGGTTCCAGCTGAGCAGGAGGAGAAAGTTGTTTGGTGTGAGGGTGGTGGAGCCTGTGCCAGGCTGCCCAGAGAGGCTGTGGAGTCTCCTTGTCTGGAGAGATTCCCACCCCGGCTGGACCCTGCGCTGCTGGGCCCCTGCTCTGGGTGCCCCTGCTGGATGGAGCAGGGGGGTGGCACCAGAGCATCTCCAGAGGGCCCTTCCCACCCCCCCACCACACTGGGGTTCTGTGAAAAGCCAAGGAACCATGGCACTGGTGTGACACAGCTTCTTGGTGGCACATGAGAACCACCAGTTCTGGTTTCATTAGCCAAAGGCAGCTCTTGCACGTGGAACAGCAACTGGGGAATGATGATTCTCTGCCCGTGCATCGCTCTCCTAGCAAGGAGGATTTCTCTGTGATTTGGGACACATTTTGATCTTTTCAATCAGCTCTTTTGTTTCTCACTGTGCCTGGGCTTTGCTTGCTGCTCCATGGATGCTGTGCACAGATTTGGCCCAAAGGGGCAGAGCAAAGCGGGTGGTGGTGGTGGCTTGTGCTCCCCATCTGTTGTCGTCTCTGGGGTTCTGAGATGCCACAATGGCCCCAACGATTGCTGGGCTCTCCCTGGGCCCCAACTCCTGCTGCAGCTACTTATCCTTTTTTAGCCACAGCATCTCTCTCTTCCCACTCTCCCCCGGGAGAGCTTTGGAGCCAGGCTGGCAGGGTCCTGAAGGCACTAATAGCCCTTAACACCCCGAGCAGCCTCACCTGAGACCCACACCCACTGGCCCAGTAGCCCATTTAAGCTCAGTTCTGGTTTCCCCACCTTCCTTGGGTGTCTCACAGGGATGCAGGGCTGCAGCTTGGTCCCAGCACAGCCCATCCCTGGCCGTGGGCTTCATTGACCCAGACCTTGACACCTTGGTGAGTCCCCAGCCTGATGTGGAGCTCCCTCAACACCATGGACGTGCCTCGGCCACCATCCTTGTCCCCCTCACCTCGCTCAGGTACCATGGGGTTCAGCGCCCACCCTGCCGGGTGGGTTATTGCTGCTGGCAGCTGGTGTCATCCCTGGTGACCTCAAACGTCCCCAAAGACCTCCAAAGGATGCTCTGGGGCCAGGCGAGGGCAGCCAGGTTTGGAGAAGGGATGTTAAAAGGGCAGGGTGCCAGAGACCCGCCAACGTATAAATAAACCAGCTCTTTATAAAGCCACACAAGGCTGGCTGTGTTTGTTCTCGCGCCAAGAGCTGGCTGAGGAAGGCTCCCTCCTCTTCCTAGCGCTTCGGAAATGCATGGGAAGGTTTCCAGGACATGACTTAGTGTCTCCAAAGGGTGGGCGTGGATGGGGGAGTGAGGCTGTACTGCTTCAACCAGACCTGCAGAGAAGGTGCTGCTGTTTGTGTTTGGTCTTCTGCTCGCTCCGTGGTTAAGCCCCTTCCAGCGATGGGGAGAACCCCCCCTCCCTGCAGTGCTGGGGCAGCTCGGGAGTGCTCAGCACAGCAGAGACAGGGACCTGGTGGAGCGGGGCTAGAGGAGCCCCAGCGATGCTGGGAGGGCTGGAACCCCTCTGCTGGGAGCCAGGCTGGGAGAGCTGGGGGGGTTCAGCCTGCAGAGGAGAAGGCTCCCCAAGGGGAGACCTTCTGGGGACCTGGCAGAAAGATGGGGACAGACTTTGGAGCAGGGCCTGTTGGGACAGGACAAGGAGGGATGGGTTTAAGCTGAAAGAGGGAGATTTAGACCAGAGAGAAGGATGAAACTGCTGATGCTGAGCATGATGAAAGCCTGTGCCAGGCTGCCCAGAGAGGTGGTGGCTGCCCCATCCCTGGCACCATTGCAGGGGAGGTTGCCCGGGGCTCTGAGCACCCTGCTCTAGGTGCAGATGGCCCTGCTCCCTGCAGGGGAGTTGGACCAGGTGACCTTGAACGGTCCCTGTCCACCCAAACCATCCCACGATTCTATGGAAGAAGTGGGGATTTGCTGCCTCCCTCCTGCTCACCTCTGATTTCTCTTGCAACTTTCACATCTGCAACTCCACCCTGTTTTTTTTTTTTTATTTTTAATTGCCTATTTTTCCCCCGGGGAGCACATCACCCAGCACAATGGAGCTCTGTACCAGCCCCTCCCCTGGGAGCCGCAGTGATGCCTCCCCAGCCCCCCGGGCATCATCCTGCCCGGCTGTGGGTGCAGAGCTCTCAGCAGTGGGAAGGGCTGGTGCTGGCTGGCACGAGGCCCGGGGACAGAAGGCAGCAGCTCGCAGGTTGGCACCCGCTCGAGCTCCCGGCGCGGCTGAGGACCTTCCCCCAGCGCCTCGGGTCCACACGCAAGGTCGTGCCAGCTTTGGTGGGGAGGTTGGTTCCTCTTGGGCTGACCTCGTCCCACCTCCCCATCCAGCTCTGCTGCAGCTTTCCCAACGCCTTTTTGCGGCGTGGGGACGTGGGATTCCACGCCGTGCCAAGGATGGGCTGTTACCTGCCACGGGCTGCTCTTCCATTCGGGATAGATCAGTTCTTTGCAGTAATAAAGTGCCTCTCTGTGTGAATCTAGGGGGGGAAGTGAAACGTGGAAGCAAGCCAGACGCAGGGAGGGAGGAGTTGCTCTTTTCTCCTATTGTTTCTTCCAAAAACCCCCACGAACTTGTCTGAAAAAGAAAACTCCCCGGCGTGTGCCCGTAGCTTGTTCTCGACCACGGCGCTACCGGCTGCGGGGACCTGCCAAGGGTCGAGGCTGGAGCGAAACCAAGCCTTGCTGCTGGCATTCCACACCCAGAATGTCCCTCCTGGCCCCGCAGCGTGGTACTTTAGCTCGGCTCCTCCAGGCTCCCACCTGCCTCAGCTGGGAGTCCCCATCAGGATGTGGCCATCCCATTCTGCTGCGCGATCCAGCGCCAGCTCCGGGGCTTCTCTCCGCTGCCGCTCTGCAGGCGATGCCAGAGCTCGCCCGTCGGTGATGCGCGGTGAGTAACCAAGTGCCAGGGAGCGGGGTGGGTTCGGGCGCTGGGATCTTGGTGTTTTATTGCCACACGTCAAGTGCCAGCCCTGATTTAGGGCCTTTTTTTTCCCTCCTTTTGAATACTCTTGTGACACTGAACCCTCCTGGGAATAGTTCTGGTTGCTGCACAGCATCCTCAGTGCCTCGTTTTGGAGGCTTTGAGGCTAGCAAGAGCTGTGCTAAGGAGGAAAGGAGGCTGTGGTGAGACCCCCAGAAGGAGAGGATCCCACGGGTTTGTTAGCTCAGGCTCATCCAGGGGATGCTCCCCTCTGGTTTTCCGTGAAACAGAGCAAAACCAGTCCTGCACTTTGCTAGCATCTAGGCAAGGTGCTGGCATCTGGATCTAGGCGGGATGCTGGCATGTGGATCTAGCAGAGACACAGCTCCTCGAAGTGAGAGAGCTGTGGTGAGCAAGGCACCACGCAACAGAGGGAAACGGGGTCACAAACAGGCAATTTTGGGGACTGGCTTTAAACCTGGGATAAACTGACCTCAGTGTCTGCACCACAGGCACAGCATCGCACGCTTGGCAGCCCACCCCAGAAGGGCTGCTGCAAAGCTGATGCACTTTCCCCACAGAGGATTTGGCAGGGAATTTTTCTTTGGTTGAAGCGACCGAAGCTGCTTCTGGTTTTGCTGGAGCCATTCCTCAGGCAGGGCTGGGCCAGCTGTGTCGGGATGCACGGGGATGCTGGTCTGGAGAAGCATCACCAAGGCTGCCTCGGAAAGGAGGGTAACCCAGTTGCTGGTGCCATCAGGTGTAGGGAAGAAAAGGCAAATAATAGTGATTTTATCAAAGGCAATGGGTTTGGCAGCTGAGCAGAAGCCTGTAGGAAACAGAGCTGGCTGAGTGTTTCTGAGGTGAGGTGAGGTGAGCAAATTAACACAGCCTGACAAATAAACCACCAGCTTCCAGCCCCAGAATGAATGCCCGTTTGGAGTGAGACTGACGCCGTTGCGTGTGACGTGCCTGGTAACGTTTGCAGTCAGCAGCCGGCCGGTTTTGGGCTATGAAGGTCTCTGGCTGACTGGGATGGACGAGAGCACTCTCACCCCAGGACCTGTAACACCATTTTCCTGACCTTCCCGCACCCATGGTTTTCCAGGATGAGGACTGTGCCACCCCAAGCAGGAGCACAGTGCCCGCGGGTGGCACCTGCAAGGGCTGTAGCTGGGGTCCCTGCCTGCACCTCCTGTGCCAAGGATGAAAAGCAGGTCGTTATCTTTTATTTTCCTTTTTTCCTGGTGCAAAACGCTCTCGGGCACGTGGGATTTCGCATAGCTGGTGGTGGTTTTGCTCAGTGCCTGAAGCCAGGGCAGAGCCAACGTGGGTCTGAACAGCAAAGGGTGGCAGCGGTGGCTTCCAAAGGGGATAAGGTCTGAGCGGGTGTGCACCCGAGTGAGGGGTGTGGAAAGACTGATCGGCTTTGCTATCAAAAGCTCTCTTCTGAGCTTTTGTGTTCCCTTGTTGGGAACAAGGGCCTTCAGTTGGCTCGAAGTATGGAGCGTGAGGTGGGGGGGATGACCCAGAACTGTGTGCTGAGCAAATGCGTATAAATAACAAAACAGCAGCCAAAATAATACATGTATTTAATGTTTTTCACCTAGTGAGCTACGCTGGCAGCAGAGCCCCGTACTTCTGCCTGTCATTTTAACCCTCTACTGACCTGTCCTACGCATTCCTCCTCCCTGTTTACTGCTAAAAATTACACTACACCAAGATGCTGAATCATGAAGCTGATGCTTCCAAGGGTGTTATTTGTGCAGCGGCAGCCAGAGCATGTTAGTCACTGAAGCTCTGTGCTGGAGGAGCTGGATATCCCCTCTGGCCGGGGTTTCGGAGGGGAGCTGGAGGGATGGGACTGCAGAAGCCATCCTGCTGCGATGCTGCGTCAGCGTTCGGACGGTGGTGCTGGGTGAAGTCGCTCCTTCCACCTCCTCCAGCCACCCCAGATGGTCCCAGGCAGCAGCTCAGCAGTTTGCTTCCTAACAAGCCTTCCCCAGGGAACGCTGGCTCCCTCTTCAACATCCCGGGAGGAGCTAGTAGGACTCCAGAAAACCCTTCCAAGGTCGGGGTGGGGGTGGGGGTGGGATGCCACCACTGTGGTTGTATTCAACCATTAAATGCCAGTTTGTAGAAACCCGTGGGGACACAGCAGCAGGGGAGGCCAGCACCATATACCATGTAGACAAGGTGGGGGAGTCCGTGTTGAGGTCAGGGCAGTTGGGTTTAGGATCTTCCCATGTTCAAAACTGCTTTGGGGAAAGCCAGGGCTGGAAGCTGTGGGTCGGTAACCTCCCAGAAAACACAAGCTCTGGGGTTTTCAGAGCTTATTTGGCACCTGGAGGAGGTTTGCAAGGCAGGTGGCAAATTCTCCATCACTCTGAAGGCTTTTGTTTCAAATGAGATCTTTTCTCCAAGGTGGGTTTTCCCTCCAAGTCAGCAGGTGAAGCTCCCTGGATTCGGGACAGGCTGGATAAATACAACTTTTTCTTCCAGGCTTAAAATCAACTGCAATACCTTGCCCAGCTGCTGGGGTCCTCCACTTTGTGCTTGTTTGCTTTTCCCTGCTGAAGCAGCAATACCGGAGAGCCTGAGAAAGAGCTGGGTCCTTGGGGGTTATTTCTGGAGGATCTGGAGATGCGAAGGGTCCCTGTTGGGTCTCCTTTCTTTTCCAGCTCTTCTGCAGCTTCGCTGGAGTTTGGCTGTGCCCTTCCCCTGAGCCCAGCAAGGGCCGGGTGGCAGCTCTGCGGGTCCCCGCACGGCTCTGCCCGGGTCCCCGAGCTGCTCGGGCACCGGGCGAGTCTGAGTCACCCTGCAGAAATCTCCCCGGGGCTGCTCCTGGCTCCTGCCTTTGGAGATCGTGCCCATCTCCAGCGTGCAGCACGTTTGGACTGGTTCGAGCAGAGCTGCTGTAACTGGGTTAGTGGCTTGGCCACCCCCGTGATGGGGGGAGCTGGGCTGGGGCAGCAGCATCGCTCCTCTCCCGGGGAGAGACCAGCAGGCCCTGGCAGCCGGAGGGGAAACGGGGCTTTTGGTCCCAGCTATGTCACCGAGGGGGTCCCAGGGGGATCCCCCTTCCCTTTTCCCCCGTGCCCCGGGCGGCACATCAAAGCAGGGCGATCCCGAAAGTGCTGCCGGGGCGAAGCACCCATCAGATGGGACCCAGAACCTCCCTGCCTGCCTTGCAAGCATCCAGCTTTGTTCTGTCTCGTCCGCTGCTCGCTCAGAAGGCCACCCCTTGAGATAAAGCACAGCGACGTGCTGTTAGAAGCCTGCAAATTCTCGTGTCCTTGCTGGGAATGAGGGAGCTATTGGGGATTTTGCTTTTGTGGGTGCTGCCGGGGCACGCTCCCGGCTTGGGCAGCAGCCTTGCCTTTGGTTGCCTCCCCTCTGCTCCTTCTGCTGCGCTGGATTCTTCTGCCATTTGCTTTGCAAATGCAGGAGACCATCGTTTCCTCCTCCACAAACAGAAATTAAGGAGACTGCAGGAGGTTTGATGTTAAAAAGGTGGTTTCCAGCATCCCAAGTCGGGAAAGCAGCGAAAGTTTGGCTATTTCCCAGATCTTTCCTCGGTGGTTTTCCTGCCAGGTATTTGCAAGGCAATTGCAAGGGATGTGATTTTTTTTTTCTCCACGTGCTTAGTGAGCAGATCCCACCGGCAGCATCCCTCCCCAGGCACAGAGGGGTGTCAGGAGAGGTGGCTGCTGAGGTGAGTGCTGGGAGCCTGGGCCGGATCCAGCCCTGGTGTTCATCGGCAACATGCTATTAATAACCCAGCAGTGGGGCCGTCGGGCCAGAGGAAACGAAGGAAATGAAGTTAATACGTGGAAATGTCTCCTTGTTTTCCTACTTGGTGCTTGGGGCCCTGCCCGTTGCTCCCTGCCCTGCTCACCCAGGCCAGGCTGTGGCTGGAGGAGAGCTCTGGTTTGGGGAAAAGTGTTTAAAAAACGGAGGCTCTGGGGATGAGAAGAGAGCAAAGGACTGCTAAGGTGCTTCTGAGCTGCTTAGGAAGAGGGAGAGGGGTTTAGGGGGCTGTTCCTTACGGGTGAAGGTGAGAAAGGGCATCCTTTTTTGTGGATTTTGGGGCAGCATTTATAGAATCCCAGGCTGGTTTGGGTGGGCAGGGACCTTTCCAGCTCCTCTGGTCCAACCCCTGGCAGGAAGCAGGGCCATCTGCACCTAGAGCAGGGTGCTCAGAGCCCCGGGCAACCTCCCCTGCAATGGTGCCAGGGATGGGGCAGCCACCCCCTCTCTGGGCAGCCTGGCACAGGCTCTCCCCACCCTCAGCACCAACAATTTCTTCCGTAGATCCCCTCTAAATCCCCCTCTTTCCTGGGAGAACCGGTGCGGTGCCTGGGGTGCCGCGAGGTGCCGAGCAGCGGTGTCCGGAGGTACGTGCTAACCCTTGTTCTTTGTTGTTTGCCTCTCTGGTGGTTGGTTTCTTGTCGAGACAAGATCCTCCTGAAGGTGTTCCTGGCTGGAGCCCAGCCTGCTGCAGGGCAGCGCCGTAACCTACGGAGCTGAAGTCGACGCCAGGCTTCGGGGGGAGCAGAAACGGGGGCGTGAGGAGACCCGTGCGGCAGATTCTCCAGCAAGCGCCGTATCTACAACCGGAGCCGCGAGACGACGGGACCTTCCCCACGAGGGACCAGCCCTGGGGGAGGACGACAAGAAATACCCCTTGCAAACTTCCTACTGAGTTAACGGAGCAGCCACCGAGGACTGGAGCGGGGAAGGGTTTGTGAAAACCAGCTGAGGTCCCACAGAGGCAGCAGCATGCTCGGAGCTCTTGGGGCGTGGGCGATGCTGTGAGGGCTCCTGCGTAGGTCCAGGAACATATTCCCAGGCTCTCTTTCCCCTCCCTGAAAAATTACACTTGCAGATGAGGAATAAGCAAAGCCCAGGGCAAGAACAGGAGTCACCGGTGAATAAACCCATCAGGGTTGGTGAAAGGGGGACAAGGAGTACAAAGGAACCCTCCTTACGGCTTGAATCAGGAGTTAATGAGTGTGGTTTGGTGACACAGGTCTCTGCCCCATCCTCCAGCCATGAAAACTCTAAACGCAGGGGGGAAAAACCCATCACAAGTTGTTCTAGGTGGGCTGCCTTATCTCGGATGTGCCCTGGAACCTGAAAGAAACCCAAACCTTCCAGTGATAAGGTGCTAACTCCAGCGATGCTGGGAGGGCTGGGGGGTTCAGCCTGGAGAGGAGAAGGCTCCACGGAGACCTTCTGGGGGCCTTGCAGGGCTTCAAGGGGCCTGGCAGAAAGATGGGGACAGACTTTGGAGCAGGGCCTGTTGGGACCTGTTTTTTAGGAGGCTGTATTTGGATTTGACTCCCAAGTGCAGGGTGGTTGGGTGCTGCTCCCCTGCACAAACCCCTGGGTACACCGGGCTGCAAGGCAGAGGATGAGTGAGGAGAAGAGAAGCTGGTGCAGCTGAGCTGCCCCACGGGCTCTTGGCAGGGGCTTAGGGGGTGTTTTGGGAAGCTGGGCAGTGCCTGGGATTCGCCATCCTGGGTCAGGACATGGTGTAAGATGCTAACTATCACCTATCCCTGCCTGTGAGCTCTCTTGTTCGCTCCCCAGCTTTGGTGGAAGGATGCTGGGGTCAAGCAACATCATTTCAGATGAATTAAATGTCATAGAAAATGAACTAAATTTGAACTGAACGTAATAGAAAACGCAAGGAGACAATGAACCCAAAGGAATAAAATAGGAGCATGGAAGCACTTACGCCTTCTAGGAGGGAGAAGGAGCCTGTAACGCCTGGTCGAGGTGTCTGAATTAAAAAATGAGGATCTGTGACTCTGCAATCTCGTGTTTTTATTGATTTCAGTGCAGGCATCACCTCTGGAGAGATATGAGACTGACGGTGGATTGGCTACGGAGAGTGGAAAGGCCAGTAGGTTATGGGATGGAGTAACACCATGGTGACTGGGCATCCCACCACCGGGCACCTACTAGAAGAGGTGGCTGAGCTGGCCCATTTCTTTGCAAACGGGGGCTTTTGTAACCCGCCTCCTGACCCAACTCAGTCCATAAGACCCAGCTGCAAATCTGAACCCTTGCAGATGCTCAAGGTCTCCGTTACAAGGATGGAGCTTCCTGAGCTGCTTTGGCATCGCTGTGGGGCTGAGCCCCCAAGGGGTGTCCCAGCAGGAAGCAGCTTGGCACCATTTCTGATGCCTGTCTTGCTACAGAAACTCTGCCTGGCTTGCTAAGAAGCTGTTAATTCCTTATCGCCTGCTTTCTTTTGTTTTTCACTCCCTTCAGGGTTATTGAAGGAGCTGGTGTTTGGGTGGCCCCAGAGCTGCTATGACCTTGATGGTATTTGAAGTGAGCTGTGGGGGAGATGAGGAGGGAGGAAAGGGATGGTGACTGGGGAGGCCCCCACATCACCTCTGGCCCCACCTGAGCCACCTTAAGCTGCCAACTTTTGCTGGAAAAGTAATAAGCTCAGCATTTTCTGGACTTGCCTTCACCATCATCGATCCTTGTGGTCCCTTAAGTTTGGTCATCTGTTGTTGGGTCTAAGGTAATATTCAAAGGAAAGCCCATTCGAGTCTGTCATTTCTCACCCGGGCTCCATCACCTCCTATTTGAGATAAGAATTAACCACCTTCACCACAAGCAATTTCAGGCTTTCAGTTCTTTGTAGAGCTGCGAGCAGGATTTTAGGTCTTTCTGCCAGCTTTAATATTCCCTGGGTTTTCTGTGGCCTTTAGGTTTTTCCTTGTATGACCCCAGTTATGGTTTTGCTGCTTCTGCCTCCAAGCAAAGCCCAGGAGCAGAAGCCAGCGGGGAGCACAGCCAAGGGCCATCCAGAGCTCAGCCACTGCAGGAAAGTCTCCTGCCCTTGAGGTGGAAGAGGCTGCTGCTGGGCTGCTCCTGTGCCTAATTAGGGGCAGGGATCTTAACGAGGTCTAGAGGGAGGCGAAGGATAGCAAGCTGGCTTGGGGATGAGCAGTGGTGGCACTCCTGTGCTGGGTGAGAGGGGTTTTTTTTAGAGGGTCTTTGTAAAGGGGAACCTAGAGATGCCACGGTGATAGTCCTGAGGAGCTGGAGAGATGGTGTGGTTTGGCCTCCTCCTCCCCAGGCAAGGTAGGGGGACACTGGGATGCTGAAGCTGATGATCTTTCTGGAAGGGTATGTGGTGAGACAGCTGCTGTGTCCATATAGCTATAGGTTTATCCTCTCACAGGCATGCAACAAGCCTCCTGGGACTATCACCCTCACCTTAACTCTCCATGGCTGGCTCAGTGGCGTAAAAAGTTAAGGGGCTTTTTGCCGCCCGCACCCAAAGCCGTGGAAAACATTTGCAATTCGACGCATCACCGAAACGGTTGGAAAAACCAGGTAGAAAGCTCTGAGCTTGTGCTGCTCCACGGAGTGATTGATATGATGACCCCAATTACACGTAGTTGTGGTTACCCTCTCCATAAACACCCTCGTTCCGCGGCACGCACCCGCCTCTCCATGGGAAACACCACAAATATTGCTTAAAACACCAGCTCCGTGCAACGGAAAAGCAGCAATTAAACCCCCTAAGCATTGCCCAAATAACAATTTTGTTGGCTTGCGGTATTTTTAACATTAGAAAGGTAGGGGGTTTTTTTAAGCAAACCCAATTGTTTTACTTGTGTGATCTCCCAGTTCCCCGGACAGAAACAGCTCCAGACCGGGCGGTGATGGAAAGCACCACGGGGTTTGCTGGAGCGCTGGTGGGGACGCGTGGATGGGGTGGGAGAGCCCTGCCTGGTTGGGAGAAGCTTTCAAGCAGCGCTGCTTGGACCTTGTTCTTCTCCAGGGGTGGAAATAGGAAGCCCAGCTTCTAGCTGTCGCCTGTCGGGGATGGGGAAAGGGCTGGTAAGGCTTGGGCTGGTTCGCCAGGTGGCTCCGGGTTGGTAAATTAGTCATTTGAAGCACCTGGTTGAAGCCAATCGGTTTGATTTTGTTCAGGTGGGATGGGGGTTATTTTGAAGGTCTTCCTGTTGTGCCGGGGGAGGAAGGGGGACAAAAAAAGTAGTCCTCCTTCCAGGGAGGGAGACAAAAGAAGATGGGAAGAAGTTAACCTTGAGCACGGTCCGTGATGGCAACTCCCTTTGGGAATAAGAAGCCTGGATGAGACTGAGGTAGTTTATAAAATCTCCCCGCACGAGTCTGTTCGGGGGTGGTGGGGAAGCTGTGGTGAAACCTGGTGTTCGGTGGGGCTGATCTGCAAGCGTTGGGCTGCTGCCCCACCTGGGGGGGTTGGGGACCCTCGAACCCCTTTGGCGCAGCCGGGCTTATGCCCGTGCCTCAGTTTCCCCCCCGAGCCGGCGGCGTTGCGGGGCAGGATGGGGCCGTAACCCCGGGGGTGGCAGCAGACGCGGCCGCGCTTCCTCCGATTGTTCTTAGCGCGGGTTGGGGGGGAACCACCCCGCGCGGAGAGCGCGGTCAGCACTTCCCAAAAAAACCACCTTTCTCCCCCCTCCAGATTTCCCCCCGGGGCATCGCCGCCCTCGCTGTGCGCGGGTTCCCCCTTCCCCCGCGGCCGCGGAGCGCAGGGCGGCGGGCGGTGCCGCGCAGGCTGCCGGCGGGGCGGGGGGAGGACGGGCGGGCGGGCGGACGGGGACCGGCGAGCGTCTCCTCGCTGCACCGGCTGCGGAAAAGTTTCCCTCCGAGCTCCCGCTCGTGTCCGGGCCTGCCGCTTTCTTTTTCCTTTTTCTTTTTAATCAAGG